>JAZDUH010000289.1:6117500-6562500 GCA_036419115.1 Scarus forsteni
TTATGTTTTATTTTTATTTTAAAGTTCTGCTTAGGGTTTTTTCCTGTGTGTTTTTTCTATATAAGTAAATTCTAAAAGGTACAAATTGTTTTTTATCAACACCCTTAAACACAAACATGATCATTCATCCAGTCAAACATGTTTAGCTGGATGAAAGCATTTGTTATATTCAACATCGATACTTCCAACTGTTTTTTGCTCGATTTAATATGATATATCAGCATTTACTCCCTTTGTGACTGAAATCGTCTCTTACAGTATTTGCAGTGAAAGACAAATTCATCAGCAGTTTTTGAAGGGAGCTGTGCTTCACCTTGAGCTCTGTGAAAACAATGACATCCTTTCCCAGGAACCCACCTGCCATGACGCAGCTGTCTGCGTGATTAACTGGGCATGTGGGCTAGCCATGCTGAGACTGATTTATACAAGTGCAGACAAATCAGCAGAGAGCTTTACTGTGCAGTTATGATGTTGTCATTGTTTATGGCAGCAGCCTTCACAACAATATAGACCAACATATATAAATACAAATCAGTGTCTTGAGCAGAGTATCATTTATTATGTCCTATTTCAGACATATTATTTATTGTTTAATAAAAAATCATGGGGACACGGGACACACAGCTGTAACTGGGCAGTCCCAGCTAAATTTGGACTTCTGGTCATCCTACCTTCAAAACATTTACATCCTATGGCTAATAAGATCAAAACAGGCGAGGTGTGGCAAAGTTAAGTCCACTGATGAAAACAGGAACTATCAACTATTTTATTTGGATGATGTAAAAATATTCATACATGGTTGGTTGAATGTTTACTTGACATCTGGTCCATCTGCTCCAATCTTCAAGTGGACACTCAAGGTTTCTGATTGTGTTTGAGTAGACTTGGGATATGTTTGATACAATTATGGATTGTGTTCATCAGTAAGCTTTTTTAATCTTTTAAGGTTCAGATTTTTTGGAGCAGGGTTAAATAACAGTTCTAAACAACTAAGGTCCTGATCTAAGATCCCGAATAACAAGTGCTAAATTGCATGTACAAACTTTAAAAATTGCGGGTGCTATTAGTTGGGGTGTTGCAGGTGATCTCCTATGATTGCAAAAGATATTTGGTTCATAAGTCATTTTCTGTTCATCACCAAGTTTTACAAAATAATAATAATAATAATAATAATAATAATAATGCAAAAAAAGAAACAATTGGTGCATAAGTCATTTGTTGTACAACATCAGTTTGATTGATTATTTCTTTAAATAAAATCAAAAAGAAGATATTTGGTTCGTAAGCCATTTTCGGTACAACCCCTAGTTTAACCAAAAAAATAATAAAAATAATAATAACAATAACAACGCATTCGGTGCATAAGACATTTTCAGTACAACACCACATTTAATAATAATTTTAGTAATAATAATAATAACATATAAAAGGTATACTTGGTGCATAAGTGATTTTTTGTACAACATGATTGATTAAAATATTAAAAATGAAATAAAAACTGATAAATTTGGTTCATAAATCATATGTAGTGCGTCTATAATTTGATTAAAAAATAAGAAAAAAATAGTTTGTTTCATAAGTTATTTGTTACAACACCAGTTTGATTAAGAAATCAGCAAAAACAAATGCATTTAGTTCATAAGTTATATGTTGTGGGACACCTTTTTGATTAAAATTATATTTAAAAAAAGAATACTTTTTTTTTAACATGAACCTTAAGGCTCTTACCAGTTTTGATGTCTTCTTTTTTTTCTTATTCGGCTCATAAGTCAAACTCACATCTGCACTTTAAACCTTATACTTTGAATTCTCAAGGAAAAACTGCTTATTCTCCAACAATACAATAAAATACTTTCATTTCCAGTTACACCCAATAGTCCACCCCACCGATTCCTGATGTGTTTCCTTTTGTCCTTTGTGTATAAAAATTTACATTTACCTCTGCAGATAATAGATGTCCATTCATGCACAGAAGGTTTGATAGCCACAGACTGGCCTCGCAACCTCTGGCCGCCCAAGGCTACTCCTGGCCGACATCAAGTCAAGCGTTCCAACAAAATTTGATTGAAAGTGGAATGAAGAGATACAAGTGCATGTGATATGGCTTCAGGGATGGAGAGCGGTTTCGACGCAATCACACAGACGGGGTGCTATCAAAATTATCAGGTATGCTTGTATGGCCGGAGGTTATTCCACAGGATTAGAAAGCAGCATTATCTCTCCGCAGCTTGAATGTGAAAATAACCAATGTTGGCTTTAAGTGTGTGTCAGTCAAAGCATATTCAGGTGTGCCGCCCAGCAAAGGCTATCAGAGACACCAAGCATTCCATGGGTATTAAGAGATTTATACATATTTATTCCCCCATTTTGGATTTGGAGCTTCACTTAGATCAATACGCCAGATATTTTTAGTCACATATGTTATGGTTTGATGGATTATCAACAGGTTTAGGACAAGAAGGTTGACACATTTTATAAAGTACTTGTAAACCAGGGTCAAAGTAGGATTTGATTTTAAGAAACTGGTCAAACTGGATTATTTGGAGAAAAAAATGGGTTTGTTTGGAACATGAAATGGCACCCCAGCCTTAACAAAAATCACAACCATGGGTGGGCAGCTGCAGGCTTGAGGGCTGTATGTGGGCCTCCTACTCTCTCATTACGGCCTGCAAGCAAGTCTAAGATAGAAAAAAAATGCTTAATCGCGCAGAAAACCTGGCAAAATATGCATTGAAACAATATTAATTTTGACAGCACTTTTAATTTAGTTTTAGTCTTTTGCCTAAAATATATTTAGTTTAGTGATAATTTAGGCCTCCAAATTGTTTTAATTTTAGTTTGGCTGTTTGATTTTTGAAAATTTCATTACATTTTAGTTGATAAAATCTACTGTACATTTAGTCGACTAAAATCTAAGGCAAATATGTGAGGCATTTTTTATGTTTCCTTGAATTTCTGAAGTCAAGTCACACTTGGATAAAATGAAACATCTAACAACCTTTACTGAATTCTAGTAAAGTTTGAATACATAAATTAACAGGAACAAATTAACTTTTGTGTGAAATGCAGTCACCTTTATTTAGGCTACATGGCAGAGCATCTCAATTACAATACCAGAACTGACAACAAACAGTGAACCTACTCTACATGAATATATCAGTTCATAAAGAGAGCAGCTCTGATTGGATCGCTCCACAACTTATCCCACCACCACCAAGCTAAGGTAGCTGTGATTGGATGTCCCTCTAAGCTCATCCAACCTTTACACACAACCAAAGTAGCTGTGATTGGATATAATCCTAACTTGTCTCTACTTTCTACATGACCAAATTAATACTGATTGGATTAAGACTGTCAAACATTTCAATCTAGTTTTTATTTGCTGAGGAAAATGTCCATTGATTTAGTTTTAGTTTTTGTAAATGTGCACCTGTTTTTCTAGTTTTCATCAGGGGAAAAAAGTTGTTGATGGAAACTATGGCAAAAGTCAACAAAATTAACACTGCCATTAAAATAAAAATAAAGGCAAAATAAACTTGATATTGGAGCCAAATCGTCTTTAATGGTTTCCTTGAAACTTCCTTATTCATCATAAACACTAAGTGTTTTTCCATTACCCTTGGATATGCGAAAATTGTAAATAGTGCAACAAGAAACTGGTAATGGAAAAACCTGAATTTCGAAAAAGCACTAAAATATCGCTAAAAAGTTTTTAAGCTTTCAGGAGGTGGCTTTTCAGATGTTTCGATATTCAAATATATCGCAAAAGTGCAATAGAAACACTTTTTCTGCATTTAAACATCACAGGATGTGGCTTACCTGGTCACATGATCCCTTTTCTCGGAGTAAAGATGGCGCGGTACGTTTGGACAGAGGAGGAGACGGAGACTTTTCTTGCCATTATTCTGGAGAAAACACAACTGCCATACTAGACAGCAAACAACAGAGGAATGCAGAGTGTTATAAGGAGATAGAAACAGAAATGAGGGAGAAAGGGTTTGACATGCGCTGGCATATTCTCCGCACTAAATGGAAATCTCTGAAGCAACGCCTGCAGTGAAATCTCGCGGGATATTTCACAAGAGTTACGGCGCTCCTGCCTAGAACAACCTTCAATGGAAACACGTTCAAAGCGCAAATATACTTTATCAAACTTTTAGGAATATTGCTTTTATTTTGCGAAAAACTGTTATGGAAACCCAGCTATTGATAGTAAAGAATTATTTGCAGCAAAAAAGTTTTTCAAAGGCTTGAATACTGTCTATAGCTCAGAAGATTGTGGATCCAAGTTTGACGGCGTGAATCACCATGTCTAAAGTGTGTAGCATGGCACTTTGGAGTATGCTGATCTATGTTTTGCTATTTTAAGGGTGCATGTTCTCAGCACAAAGCCAAGTCCAAGGAGAAGAGAGGACAGACCCTGTGCCTTGATTAAACGTGGGTGTGATAGATCAAACCAATCAGAGTGTCAGCTCTCATTTCCTGTAAATCTCTGTGCACCAGGTGGGAAGCGTTTCATTATTTACATTCACTCGTTTGGTGAGTATTTCTGAGGGATTCTTTTTTTTCCTCTGCTTTGATTGTGCCACTTCACTCAAAGAACACGAACAGAAGAGTGTATGATACATGTCAATGCTCAGATTTAGTGTTTTTATTCAATGAAGCACAAGAAAAGATCAAAAAGACAATTCAGAAGCTTCTGTATAAAGAAACCTCATTAATTATTAAATCTTCAGTTGAGACTGACAGGAACAGACCTTTATGATAGACCTGCTTACTGTAAATAACTGTGGGCTACGAGCAATCGTGTTCTCATATTACCTACAGAAATCCTAAGCTCTGTTCCCTTTTTCAATACATGCAGAAGAGCACTACAAAAAAGGTACAATGTTTCTTTGCTCTTTGCCTTTTTATGAACTTTAAACTGAATTTTCCAACAAATGTACCCATATTTGAAGTTACAGGTGTGCTTCTGTTCATCCAGTGTGAGTGAAACAACGTCAGTGACGTGTGTTTTCATTTTGTGGATGTTACAACCACAAATGTGTCCTCAAAACAGCAGAAACACTTTGCACCACGGATCTTAGACCATGAAGATGTTGTGCTGCATTCCAGGCGACCCGTAACTCGGATACTTCCCAGTTAAAATCTCCGAGTTCCGACCTGAAAACGTTACAGGCAAAATACGACTTTGGTTTGAGCGCAAGGAATTCTGGTTTGTAAATTTACCAACATGGCAGGCATTATAAGATCTATGCTTCATCAACTAACTCATTTGAGTGAAACAGAAGCGGGGAAACGGCGCATAAGGTAACAGAAGCTTTTACTTTACAGTGTTTGTCATTATTTAGAGGCTGCCATATTGGTTAGGCAGTGATGTGCCACCATAACTTGTAACTCAGAGTACATCGATCTGGTACGAGTTCACGGGTCGGAAGTAACAAGTTCGACTGCCGTTCCAGTGCACTTCCACGAGTTACAGGTTGGAAAAACGCGAGTTACAGGTTGCCTGGAACGTAGCATTAGTAACATACCAGCTTTTGCTCCTGCCCACCCCTCATTTTCAGATAAACACACCCCTAGACACAAACAGAAGCGCATGTTGACTTACAATGGCACACGGCATATCAATGACACAAGCGTCAGGAGAAAACCAGAGATGACACCTGTGCATTACGCCAAAACAGGTTGCTTTTGCGGAAACTGCCTCTGGGAAAGTAAGATTCCAGCAGCAGTATGAGAAATGGATAATAAAATATGTAAATAAAAGAAGATATAAACAGAAATATAGATACATAGAAAATAAATAGAAATTAAAACTAGAAATATGGCGACCGGCTTACTGATGCTCCTTCCCGTCTCTAGTCTTCCTGTCAATCCTCCTCCTCTCAGTGAAGAGTTGTACAGTCTGATGGCCGGAGGGACAAAAGAGTTTCTCAGTCTGTTGGTCCTGCTCTTGTGAAGCAGCAGTCTTGGGCTGAACAGGCTCCTCTGGTTGCTGATGACGGTGTGCAGAGGGTGAGTGGCATCTTCCATGATGTGCAGCAGTTGTCCAGTGTCATCATCTCTGCCACAGTCACAGGATAATACATGTATCGTAGGGGTGTTATGAAATGGTCAACTCACGAAACGATACGAAATACAAAACAGAGCCCACGATACAAAATAAAGGTTATAGAAAATCTCTAACAGTAGGAAGTTGGGCAAAAATCTAATTTTCCATATTTTCTTCCTAATGCAGATATAAAAAAAAATGTTGCTGCATCAGTACAAAATAAATGCTCTTTGAAAAAAACAAAACTAGTTTCCCCCCCTTATTTAGACTACAGAGCAAATACAAACATAAAATTTCAATAAAATATGACATCAGGATAACTAGTCTTGAATGAAAAGGAAAACAAACAGCAGTCCTCAGAGCTGCAGTTTAGACCTATAAATGTCTGAAGTGTGAACTATAATATTTAGCCTATAACAGTGCATATCCTTCTGATCTTCAAGTATGATCAAATTCTGTCAACTCAACACTAGATGCAAAAATCAAATATTGTTTTTATGCAGACTTACACAAACATATAGTTGCTGCCTGTCTCCAGTTCAAAGTAGTTGGTAGTTGTACTCGCCGCAGTGTACGGCAAACTGTAGCGGTATATTTTGCACATGGTTGTTGTTTTGTCCGCAATCTTCTCATCGTTCTCTCGTCTTTTACATAGGAAGCCAAAACAGGTCCACACAACTGATTTATTTGACGAAGGAGCGTCAGCTAATTCCTCAACCTCGTCTTCCTCCATTTTGAAGCCAGTGTTTTGCTACGGTAGGCAAGGGGGGTAAAAAATCACCATTTTCTTTTGTGCGTCTTTGAATTTTATTTTGTCATTTTTTTATTTCGCACCCCTAATGTATATATGTATATATATAGATAAGAGTACATCTATATCTATATCTATATTGCTTGCTCTCATTGGCTCCTTCCTGCCATGACCCCGCCTTCTCCCACGGCCCTCAGCCCCTCTCCATTCCTAGTCCTCCTCATACTCCCCTTTAATACTCTTCATATTGTAAAAACATGGCCCTCTGGAGGATAGTTTTTTTATGGCCTTCTTGGTAACCGACATTGCCCATCCCTGACCTCCATACAGTGCTGCGTTGAACAGATTTATTAAAAGCTGTGTGTTCTGTAAGGATTAGGAACATGATCACCTGCAGAGTCCATGTGTTTACATGAGGACTCAGTCTTCGTCTCCCTGACGTGCAGCTCCATAAGGTCAAGAGTCATTATGTCTCAGAATTATGGGATGCAGGTAATATTTGTCTTCCTTGCCTCCTTCCGTCTAACACCATCTTCTTCGATGTTTTTTTTGTTTTAGTTCTCTCCGTCCCCTTCTGCTTTTCAACTTGACATCCCTCAGCCTGTCACTGATTCATGCTCACCTTTTACCCCCCAACCTGCAGCCCCTCATCCCTCCATCCGTCACTCGGCTGTCCTGAGGCGAGTGGGCAGCAGCGGGGCTGACTGTGCAAAAGGTCCTGAGCGGGTGACCACTCCCTGCTGTCTGCTCAGCTCCTGTTTGTCTGTCCATTTAAAAGGCAAATAGGCTCTGTGTGTGGGACATTCAGTCTTTTTTACACCCATACGTTTCTGTGTAGACTTTAGTTTCTAATCATAGAGAAGCCATCAGTACACATGAGCCTTAAATCAATCAATCAATCTTTATTTGTATAGCGTCAATTCATATCAAGTGTTATCTTAAGATGCTTTACAATAGAGCATTAAGCTCTTTATTTTATGGATACACATATATGCATAGATACAAATATACATATACTTTTGTAAAAATACACATATATATATATACATACAAATATATACATCCAACACCAACATGAATCCATATAGCCAATCATGAATCCCTCCATCATGGCTCAAGAAAAAACCTTCTGTTAAGCAGCAGGAAATCTTGAAAGTGGATCCCAGTCTCATGATGAACAGCAAATCCACACGATGCTGTGTTGGGTATGAGGGCAAAGGAAGGGAGGTAAGAGGAGACAAGTGGACTAAAGTACGAACTAAAGTCAGAGACAGATCCATGAACCATAGACCTGTCGTCTGATTTATTAGAGGTTAGCCTCTTGAGATGCTACATCTTGTTTTCAAGGGGTCCTTATGTCTAAGTGGGACCAATGTCTAAGTGGTTGAGGTGAATATTTTTGGAGTATAATCGATTATATTCTTACTGAAAATAAGAATTTATGGTAGTGACTAACTCATGAGTCCCAGACCACAAGTGCATCCCTACCATATTTGCCTCCGTTAAGTATAAATGTATTAAAGGCCTCTTGAGATGTAACATCCCATTTTCAAGAGGGACCTCATGCCTATGTGGTGATAAAAATGGTTACGATAGATATAGTGGGCAGTGTGGTGTTGCAGCAGGTAGAGCACGTGCCTCACAGAAAGAAGGTTGCCAGGTCGAATCCTGTGTCGGTCAAGGCATTTCTTTGTGGTGTTTGCATGTTCTCCCTGTGTAATTTTAAGTTCTCTTTAGGCATTCTGACTTCCTCCCACAGACCAAAAACATGCTCAATAGGTTGACCGACACCCCAAAATTACATCTGGAAATGGTAAAAGTCAGTCGGCATTGTAACATTTCGGGCTTATTTCTGCCCCAATCTATTTGGTTGTTTACATGCTAAATATTTGAACAAACTTCTGAAGTAATTTCATCAGATTGTCTTCATTTCTTTTAGGAAGACTGCTATTTTTACATTAATTTCAGAGTAACATTAAACTTTGATGAGTATTCACATATGACAGTACAATATTCTCATTTGGCCAGTGTTTTTAAAACTTCTTTTGCATGACAGAAGTCTTGGCCTGACCACATCTCCATATAAGATTTTTCTAATAGTACCAGCTACTAGTCATCCAGTAGGAGTAGACAGTAATGACTACACTCATGTTTTCCCTATTTTACATGAACATCAACCTGAGACACCAGACAAACAGCTCTATAAATCTGTCTAGGAAATGTTTCACTCGTCCATCTGAGAGCTGCACTTACTGTTCATATTTTTAAAAGCAAACTCAAGACCTACCTTTCTAGTCTGGCTTTTAGCTTGTTAAATGTATTACTAATATTATTTAATCTTCTTTACGTATTCATTTTAACCCTCTTAACATGTTTTATTTTTCAATTTCAGCTCACATTTATTATTTGGAATTTTATTACCTGTTCATTGATTTTCTTCCCACTATCTGATTGATTGTTTGATCTGGAGAAAAGCCCATAGAAAATGCTTTCGGGGGCAGAACCTTCAAAAACAACTGCAGCTGGTGATTGGACGATTGCTCTGCCAGTCTCACTCATCACAGACCAATTAAATAAAGCCACAGTATGACGTAGCAGCTAGACCCTGTTGTTAGCCATTAGCTTAAATGAAGTTTCAGTCCTCAGACTATTGTCTGACATTAAATTATACCACAGTATCATTTACCACCTATATGTGACATGAACCTGTGACATGAACGGATCAAAGACAATCCCCACCATTGGCATAGTTGTGCCAATGTGTCTAAAGTATTCTTATGATTTGAGTGTTGAATAACTGTCTTTTGGCAAATAAATACCTTGGCTGCAGCACACATCCCCCTATTTCTCCAGCTGGTGGTAATTGCATCACACCTCAACATGCACAGGGGTATAGGGCCCTGTAACATTACTTTTGACCTTAAAGGATAAGCTCGGTTTCTACAGCTTTCACATTGTTTATAAAATGAAGGAGAACAATATACTCACCCAGAAGGCTTTCCTGATCCAAACAGTGCTTCGGGAGATATTTAGATCTAAAATTGAGCGGCGGACATCCGTATAATGTTAGCACACGGGGCATGCATAGCACCGCTCGTAAAACTGCATTAATCGTCCAAAAACTCATTAGTTTCACCAATATTTCATCATGGTCCGCTCGTGCTACTCCTCCATTACAGTCTGTGTCGCTCCAGACATGTTTTTTGGCTGTGCTGACCTCTGAACTGAAGAAGAAGAATGTTTGCCTCCGCCCATGCGCAGTACTCTCTGGAGAGCTGTTCTTCTCTTTGCCTCCGCGTCCTCCTTTCTATGAGCTCCTCATCTGTAAACTCTGGCTCGAAACTGTAAGGACACCCATCATATTCAAAGTTCTCCTCCACAACATCTTCATCCGATAGATATTCATCCATTTTGCACAAAACTGGAAGAAGAAAGTCGTTGTGTAGCCGGCGGTCTTCCCCTGAAACAATGAGCCGTACTGCGCATGTGCGGAGCAAGCGCTCTTCTTCTTCAGTTCAGAGGTCAGCACAGCCACAAAACATGTCTGGAGTGACACAGACTGTAATGGAGGAGTAGCCCGACTGGACCATGATGAAATATTGGTGAAACTAATGAGTTTTTGGACGATTAATGCAGTTTTAGGAGCGCTATGTGCTACCATTATACGGATGTCTGCCGCTCGATTTTGGATCTAAATATCTCCTGAAGCACTGTTTGGATCAGGAAAGCCTTCTGGGTGAGTATATTGTTCTACTTCATTCTATAAACAATGTGAAAGCTGTAGAAACCAAACTTATCCTTTAATTTTACTGAAACCACATGACCGTCTACATGTAGTTGGAAAATATCAGATTCCCCCTTATAAGTTCTGCCCACACTGTCTTGAGATAATCAAATATTAGTCAAAAAACAACTTTGTTGTGAAAGTATCATCCATTATATCGCAGGAGATGGAACGACTGATTTTTGGGGCCGACAAGTACTAAAAGTTTGAAAGATTCCTGTTTGTGATTTTCATGGACAGATCTCAAGGAGCAGCCATGAGAAGGAAGATTTCAGACTCTTCAGTTTGGAGATCTCAGACTCTCATCTTAGTTCTTTGCGAATGATGGCTTCTTTAGCTGGGGACCTTCAGCTGGCTTTGAGTAGAGTGACCATATTCTGAAAATACAAAAAGAGGACTCTCCGTAGCATACATTGCACATGGCATACAAACTCAACATCTTGGCAGGTAGGTATGCTGGAATAATGCAGTGCTTTATTATACTGTATATATTAACCCTTTTACTTTTACAAATATAAATGGCAGCTTGGTTTGTTTTTTTTTTTTTTACTTTTTTGTTAATGAATGTGTCACAAAAAAAACTATTGAGTAAATTATTTTGCAATTTTTTAAAGGTAAAAATCAAAGATTATAGCAAGTATTTGTCATCATTAAGTTGTAATGCTTAAAACAGTGCGTGATTACAAGAAAAGAAAAAAAGATTTTAATTTTCAACAGGTTCCTACTTATAAGCGATTCTAAATAACCATGTACATCACTTTTGAGAGAAGACAAAACAGAAAGTCAACCTATTTTAAATGATTATGTATTATCATTTAATATAATTTTTACTATTAAAAGAGGATATATCAGATGGGTAGTAAGGTAATTGTAATTCATGTAATTGTGTTAGTTATATGGAAAATGAATCTTGGGTAGGATGCTTTATCAGGAAGGTTCGTGGGTATTGGTTTGCAAGTAAAAGGGAAAGCTCGATAATGGTAAGCCTGTGCATCGTCACTAATCACTCACTGACCCGAACTGAGGAATAGCACTCAATATTTTTTTACCGAATCAAACATTAGATCCAACACAGTTTCATGATAACTGTACCCATTAACAGCAGTGTAACACAACCCAACTTCATAATACTGAACTATCCCTTCAAAGGTGCTATGAGGAGAATCTATTACTGGCGACATTAAGACTCTGCTACCCATCTCGGACTTATCGGCGTTCCAGTTGAAGTTGGAAAAAAACATGCCGATCTACCAGGCTGTTGTTAGCTGTTGTTAGCACGCCCTGTGTTGTTGTTCACAAATATCACATGAAGAATGAGATTATCGCTACGGCAGCATTTTTGTAAATATAAGTCCAACAATACCATGTATACAGCTGATCTAGAGTGAAACACCCCAGTCAGAAGTGCAAATAAATTGATTATTACAGGAGCTAAATAACTGTTCACACTGGGGGCATCCATCTTCGAGGGGTGGCAAGGTTTCATCAAGTTCCCAGTAGGAAATTCAGACTTCGGGGGACGTTCCAGTTGCAGTTTCATACTCAAAACCCGGAAATTCCTACTTCTGACTACAACTGGAACACACCAAAAGACGTGACCCAAGCCAAAGTGTGTGTGTGTTGTGATGCTAATGAATGCAGCTCGGACCTTCCTCAGAACTCTGCATTGCTTTACAACTTATTTTTTCAACAACTTACAGGATGCAGCTTGGTCTTCTTTTTTTTTTTTTACTTTTATGTGTGACAACAAGCAATTTTTGGAAAACTTAGTATTGTAGTTTTGTAGCCGGCTATATATGGCTACTTACAGCCCGGTGCTCTAAGACATGTCTGAATAATATAAATTTGCTCTAGTTTTAATTGTCTTGTTCCTGAAGTTGAGTATCCAGGCCAGTCCAGCCCTGTCCAACCCGACCACAAAGCTAAGGAATAACATTTATAGATAACCTATTTTGATGCTATAAAACTCATCTTAGAGTGTGTATTTTGATCAGGCATATATCTAAAAGCGAGACTTTTTGTAATTACTTAGAAACTCCTCATAGCCTCTTTAAAGCATTTACAAAAGGTTTGGTATTTAGCCGAGAGTAACATACTGTGAGATACATTTAACCTCTGTGACTCCACAAAGGTACATGAGTAAGCTGGTTGGTGCAGTGCAGTGTGAGCAGTAATGACCATTTTATTGCCTTTCTTTGCATCCCTCAAACACATACAGTATCTTAGCTTGTCCATGTGACCATTTGTATTTTAGCCACTGCTGGACACAACCATGCATGGACTTAACAGTCATTGCTCTATTCTTCATCAGCTGTGATCATACACTTTCACACACACACGCACACACACACACACACACACATGCACACACACACACACTTGGATATCTGGGTCAAGGCAGACAGGGGTAATGGGAAAAGCCTGAGGCGTATCTGCCAGGCAAATGATCTTATGAAATGATTAAGGAGTAGTTTCTTTCACTGAAGGACCGAATAAAACAAGACTACTGGTGCATATGCAGGTTAAAGCCCCTGTGTGTGTATGTGTATGCAAAAGGCTAATCCAGACCCAGCACCATCCACCCAAAGGTTCATGGGAAGCAGAGAGCACAGGATTACATGCAGAATGTGCCTGGGTCTCTCAGACCAGTGCTGTTACAGTACCATTAAAGTAACTTGTTATTTTTGACTAATTTTATTGCAATAAACACTGAGAGAGAAACGTGACAAAATATGATTAAATCAAAAAGTAGAACTCTTTGAATAGTTGTTTCACATATAATATAAAAAAGGACTATGCCTACCTGTAAACAAGTCAACTCTACTGACATTAAACACCCTAGTGCAGGGCTATTCAATTAGAAATTCAGTTGGGCCAGATTTTCAGACTTAGGATATGAGCTGGGCCGGACATTTTTGGCAGATAGTGAGCAACGTTTACCACTTAAAAGAAACACAAATAAATAACAAACAAACTGAATGTTTATTAAGTTATTGTCACATCCAAAAGGGCATAAACTCAATAAAGAGCAGTATTTAAACTACTTCAAAATTTACACTTCCAACATATAACTTCAACACATTTTGACAGGTAAATAGAAGCACATATTAAGGTGTGTATGAACATTATTAAAAGTGCAGATTAAAAACACCATCTTTTGGTCACATTTGAAAGTGCATTCAAAGTAACTTGGTTAACAGCAACCTCTCAGGATGTGTTGCATTCAACGTCTGTAAAAATGTTGGAATGTTTGTAAGACCTTGTCAGTGTCTGTAAAAAAAAAAAAAAAAAGTTTTTCTCACTGCATGTATGTCCCAATCATGTTGATTTCAGGCCACTTGAGGGTTGCTCTTGGGCCTCATGTGGACCCCGGGCCGCGAATTGAATAGGGCTGCCCTAGTGTAAGGCCCATGATCAGTAACCCTGCAGGCCAGTGACAGAATAACTCACAATATATTCATTACTTGTTCCTTCAGTTCTTTTTTCTCTCTCATGCTTACAATTATTCCAACAATAAAAAAATTCCAACAATATTTGTTTTTTAGTTTTTTAGTTTCTGTAGTGTGGGCCATGAGTCTGAAATAAAGTTTATCTATCTATCTATCTATCTATCTATCTATCTATCTATCTATCTATCTATCTATCTATCTATCTATCTATCTATCTGTCTATCTAATTAGTCAATAAATAGTTCAGAGGAGTTCCATGTACTGGCAGGTGTACCTAAAACATAGCTTCTTATGCTTTTATTTACTATTTGTATGCAAAAGCATTTCATGTCATTGTAAATGCACATTTGCAAAAAGTGGAAAAAAGTGTGATGGGCCTGGAGACACTGTGCTGTCCTCTGTTGTCCTCTGTGAGGTCACACTTAAAGATGTCTTCTTTTTTTACATTAGCATTTCCCGTGGCCAAAGCTGCAGACACATCACTGTTCACTGTGCAGTTCGCTTTGACATGAAGTCTGCACATGCCAGTATACTTACATACTTGCATTTGGATGAAAACTCGTTGCAGGAACTTTTGAAAACGCACACACACACACACACACACATGCACACACACACACAGTACTCTTTCAGATGAAGGCTGCGTGCGCATACCAGGAACAACAACCGCTTCGGCCGTCCGCCGAGTAATGTGAACCTCTTTCCATGCACGGTTTGTTATCCAGACAAAACTATCCAGACAAATTTGTTGTCCGAACTGATTTGTTGTCCAGAAAAGAAACTCCTGTGTCTCTGTGCGTCTGTTCACCATTGTTGTTTGTGAAAGGTTTTCTTCTTCGTTCGTGTGTTGTAGCAGTGCTGCCTCTCTGCAGACCTACACCACCATCTACTGAACAGGCATGCATACTACAGCAGATTACCTCGTCTCCAGCGCCATCCTCTGAATGCAGAAGAATTGCAAAACGCAAAGGACAAATCTTTGCGTCTTTAGGTCAGGAGTGTCCGTGTAAATGCAGCTGCAAGACCAACAGACTGAGAAACTCTTTTGTCCCTCAGGCCATCAGACTGTACAACTCCAACTCCTCGCTGGAAGGGGGCAACAGGAAGACTGAAGATAGGAAAGAACAGCAGCCAACCAGAAGCTTTATCTATTTCTTCACATATATGTATATATATATATATATGTGTTTATATATATATATTTATATATATATATATATATATTTATATATATATATATATATATATATATATATATGTGTGTGTAATCTTAATTTCTTAATTTCCTGAAGTATATTAATTTAAATATTTTGTGTTTTTGGAAAAAAATGTGTTGTGTGTGTGTGTACATGTGTGTGTGAAAAACAAAAAAAATGAAGGGTCAGCTACCCTCTGAGCTACAATGCAGATGTGTGATGTAATACAGTTACAGCAATACCATGTACACAAGGACTTGGAGAAGAAAAGCCATTAGCTTGTCAAATGGTAACAAACTAAAGAGGAAGTATTATTTTGTCTTTCAAATGTTCCGAAGTGAACGAAAAACTGAAGTAAAGCACAGTTAATGATTTCAAGAAAAGTACATAAGCAAACTGACTTTGTCACTGTCCACCAATGTCCAAACCTTTTACTCTGTTCTATTCAACTTAACTTTATTGCCCTTAGATGTTTAAAAAAAAGGCCTAAAAGTGAGAAGTATAACTTTGTACAAGTTTGGTGAGACGACAAAAGTTTTTATCCCTGGAGCAACGAAACCGGCAAACTGTTAAAGAGACTTTTCCTTTCATCTCTGTAGATGTTACAGTGATTCAGCATCATAAAATGTGTCTATATGTTCAGGCTTTTTGTTTCCAAATTTAATTCTCTGTTTGTTTTGTTTCCTGGGAGTCTGTTCAGTGCATATATGCCATTTAAATCCAGCCAAGTGACTGTAACTGATTATTGTGAAGAGGTTTTCTGCCAAAAGCTTCATAAATACAGCATACATAAAATCCAGAGTACCCTGATGAGAGTTCATATTTGTAATAAATCTATATTTAAATGATTCTTCATAATTAACACTCATTAACAGAGATCTAGTTGCTACTGCTACTGTTATTTTTACTTTTTTTGACAGTGAGCAGCAGCATCAGCCCACCACCATGTTATTTGCTAAAGGAGTCAGCTCTATTGCAAAGTGCTGACAGATATGCAAACAAGCATAATATGTGTTAATGACTGCTAGCTTAGTGTGTGAATAGCAAGGTGTTGATTGGTGCTGTTGCAAGCTGCTGTAGCCAAGAGCGTCCTGGCCCGGCTCGCTGAGTTATAACACACACGCACACACACCCTGGGCCAACAATAACTAACTTCTGTCTGCAACAGCTCTCGCAGTCACTTCTGCTCTTTCCCTGACAGAGGCGATGCTGTCTTATTGCACGGCTCAAGTTTGCCTCCTGGCCATGTGTGGAGTAGTGGGGGAGGATAAACGAGACCCTTTCGGACAGCAGTGAAGTGACCCACATGTTTTATCCGGTCATCTCTCCATCCCTCGCCTTGTCTTCTCTCGTTTTCTTCCATTTCCCTACCGGCCATCTCTCTTGTTCTCCCTCTTTCTCTTCCTCGATGTCCCTGCAATCGCCAAGCACCAGTGGTGTTGCCACAGAGACAGCAGACAGATGTTTGGTGCCACTTTTGTAAAGACAAAATGCAGGATGGGGAGCCGAGTCCACGCATGCAAATTTATACAGCACCGTGACAGCTGCACCATCCTGAGTGTGAGCCTCTCCCTGTTGTATGCAAAATAAAACCCTGAAATATACAGACACATAGGTTTCCGATGCCTATATCAAAAGACAGAGGTAGTGTTGTTCCTGGTGTCACAGGATCACCCTCTCCGCACATGACAAACAGATATAATCAGCTCTCAGGAGACCCGTCCTGCTGCTGCCACAGTCATTACAGCTGGACTAATACATACATCAAACATCCAGGGGAGACTGGCCACTGCAACACACTCAAATATCAGCTCTGCATTACACACATATACATGCACGCACAGTTATCTGCACATAATTGCACACGCTGTCAACACTCATTGTCGTCGCATCAACACATATCTCATATCAAAGGAACCGTCCCCCTGACCCTCCCTGGCACAAAGAGCAGAATAATCGCATAATCTCCAAGCTAAGGAGCCATATACATATCTAAATGAGCGCCTGGGCCATCCTGTCATTCCATCAGTGAGGATTTGCATGTGTGTGATGTATTTAAGACATTCTCATGCCTGATCCACCACACCATAATAACACAGCGTGCGAATCAAGCTGAGCCAGACCTGCAGCTGATTTATGGTCTCTCCCTGGCTGGAGGCTCCGTCTGCACCGTTTGATGTGATGGGAGTGTGTCTGTGTGGATGAATGGATGCACATAGATATAGATATAGGTGCTTAAGCATGCGTCTCTGTGGGCGGATGTGTGCGTATGGGGGGGGTGGTTCACCCGTCTGATGCATGTCGTCTAGACAACATTTGTGCCCTGCGTCCGAATAGGGGTGATTGTCTTATGCAAATGGGGCCACGCTATAGCCGAGATGTGTCGTCCAGCTTGTGGGTCATGTGATGAGAGGGCAGGACGGGGCAGTGACGGTTGATAGCTGGCTTTTTTATTTATTGGCTTGTCTATTGTTCACCATCACTTTTTAAAGCTGTGTGGTATTCAAGCCCAAAGAAAGAGCACAATGTGGGATTTGTCACAATGTTTAAGTTGCTATATAACTCAAACACACAGAGCAGTTTTTTTCTAAGCTTGATGGGATTTTTTTGGCTCCAAAATAAGAATCACAAATTATCCTGACAAGAATATGGTTTCCTTAAAGAGTCCAGACACCAAAGAGAATGTCATTGTACGAGCTGTTGGTTCAAAAATATCCAAGCTTAATTTTCTCTATTTTAAAGGCTGCATCAATTTCAGTTCTTAATTTTGCACCTTTTTGGTAAATAAATTCAAACGGTAATGCATGTGAGGATTATAAAGAATTAATATAAGAAAAACGGCATTTTCAGCTGTGTTGGGGAAAATGTTGCCATGTTTTACAACTGTGATATTTTACCCTACTGTGATTGTCATATGGAAATTATCTCCCAATCATCATTTATGTGGATGAGAATAAGCAGCAACCTTTGGAGCTGAAAATGAAGCCATTGCAGAAATGTCAAAACTGAAACCATTTGGTGGACCCCTCCAGAGTCATGGAGGGGTCCATAAAGGTTAAGCAAAGAAATAGGTCCATTAAACTCAAGCAATGTTAAATACTTGGCATTATTAAAAATGCAATAAAATGTATTTTTTAATATGTTGACTCTGTAAAAACCTAAGCCATGTCTTTTAAAATGGTACAAGCATTTAGTTTTGTAAAATCATGTAGTTTGGGGGTCTAAGTGTCAGACAGTTCACTTAAAGGTGTAGTCAACGATGTGGGAGAAAACAATTGGAGAGGTCGTTGATAAACTAATTCAGACCCGCCTCTCCCTTCATACCTCACCCCTGGCTCCACCCTCGAAAGCTGATGGACGTGCATCGTCATGGAAACGGCCGTAGAAACTGCGTAGCTGACCAACTTAGCTAAGGTAACCCTGACTCGTCAGACAACTCGACTTCCATTATTGATAACATCACAACAACAGTACATTTTGGCATTAAGATGAACGGGAAGCAACACCAATGTTGACCCGGGTCTTCGCTCTTTCATGGTCATAGCCCTTCTTTTACACTTTTCACTCCTCCAACCTTTTTCTTTTGGGCTGTTTTTCAGCCATTGCTACTGCACCTATTGCATCTCTCTCTTACGCTAACTGTACATGCTACGCAACCTACGACTCCCCCTCCCCCCTCTGTCTGATCTGCGCATGAGTATGATCGCCCCCTGGATGTGGGGAGGTGTACCCTGTTTTGGTGACTCAGCCTGAGCCACAGTATTTACCTGCTGAAATTCAGAGCCAAGGCTGTGTATTGAAACCGTACTTTTTTTTCGACATGCTGTCAGTGGTGACATCTTGTGGATGGAGAGGAGAAATACGGTGATTTTGACAAATAGTGCATTAGATTAGAAGATTAGAAGATCGCTGACTACACCTTTAATGCCAGCAAGCAGTCTACCAAAATGTGTCTGGATCTATTAAAAAAAAAAACGGGTTTATGTAGGAGACAACAAATAAACAGTGTACTAGAAAGATGCTCACTGTCACCTTCACTGTCCTGGTGTCACTGTCCTGTGCCCCCTTTAACTATAGAAAACTCACAGAAAGCTGGAAAACAGGATACAGCTGGAAAGACCTCAACTTTCGGGTCAGTAATGACCATGTATTTGAAAGTGAAGCAGATTTATGGGGCCTCTTCAGGGCCCTGTCATGCCTGTGGGCAGCCCTAGCTGCAGGAAACCCGCAAGTCCCATGGATGTGTGGGGGAACGGATGGTTTTATTGCATAAAGAAACATATTTACAGCCTGGTTCAACAAACGGCTTTGGTCTAACTATATGTAAAGGCTCTCCCTGAACAATGAGTGATTTTTTCATATTGCACCTGTTTCTATTTTATTAAGGCTTTCTGTTTTTTTAGATAGTGAGGGATAGGACTGATAGTGCCACAACCCATGCAGTGTGGCCACTAGTCAGCTGGCCAACAGTCCCACCTCAACTCGACTGGGTAGGTTGATCCGAAGTCAAGCTGAGAGGAGACAAGCAGCATGGCTGAGTCCAAAGATTGACTTCAGAAGCGTTCCTGACATCAAATGGCTATATCCTATTTTTCCACAGTCAATGGTTCAACTATGGAGTGATAATCTTTTGCTGCTTTAAGCAATATATGATTTCATATGGACGAGTGTAGCTACTTACACCAAGATTTAAGATTACACTTATTTTGTGTTGGATCTCTTTAAAAATATTTTTTGGGCTGCATTGAGAGAGTTCTCTTGTGTGGTTTTATTGTGAATGTGTGTCTTTGTAGAGGTGTGTCCCCTCCTGTCCATCATTAAAGCAATGCCTTAGCACTTTAGCAGATGATCCACTGCAGAGGAGGGCAAATGTTTATTTAAACAGCAAAATTACATCACTGCAATGCAGGAGGGAATCCCACGCTCTCCCAAGTTCTTCATATTGTGTTTTGGTGCATTATTGTTGCTCTGATGGCTGCTTGGGATTTGATGGATTCAGTTGCGTCTTGGACATTAGCTTATATAGATAAGCTTTTCTAGTCTTTCTCACACCTCAACACACTTTTATATCTCAGGTCATACCTACCCATTCTCTCTTATCTTCACTCACTGATGGATCTGAGATTCCTTGTAAGTTGTTCATCAGCATTAACAAACACATCTACGCCCTGTCATACCTTTGAACCACTAAACTCCTGCTGCTTCAGAAATATGAAGTCAGTTTTAAGTCAGATCTACATTGAGGACAACAAATGTTACACATGCATATTCATTAACTGTCAGCTGGACAATATCAAGATGAATGGGAAAATATAAAAAATAAAATGAAAATAAATAATGTAAAACAGCATAGGAACATAACAAAAGCTCACCGAGGTCAGATAAAAAGGTAAAAAGGCTTATTCACTGCTAAGACTGAGTATTAAAAACATACGATCATGTTGTCAATGAGCATATAACTCAATTGGTATTTTATAGGCAGTTTTTCTCTGAGCTTTAGGCCTACTATACTTTTACTTTTTTATTACCTTGTTTGAAGTTAAAAAGCTTTATTTTAAAAAACAGTATCTCTACTCCAATTTCTTACTTTACAGTTCTTTAGATACATTTTTTATTTACTTGGCCGTCTATGAATTACTTTGAGCTAATAGAAAGTTCATGCAACATTTCCAGGTTTGTTCTTAACCAATCAGTGTGCATTAATCATTTCAAACTGAATTAAGGATGTTGTGTTATGACAAAGAGAAAAATGTGTATTATTAAGTTATAAACATAACTGATTAAAATTAATATGTAGTACTATCACATTTCACATATTTACCCTGCAGCTGACAAATAAGTAAGAGCCAGCCCACAGAAATATCTAGATACCTGAAAATTCAGGTGAATCAGCCCTCTCTTGGTTTCATGAATAATGTCAGTGCTTGTTTGATTAGCATTTGTACTTGGCTTCTGGCAAACAATTATCTGTGGAGCTGACAGAGAACAATTAATGCAGACTTTAGCACGGCTGTACACACAAGCTGTCCCTGGAGCAAGACTTACTGAGACCACCAGTGATTAAAATTTTTAAAATAATGGCTCATACCATTTTGAAAAGAATGGGTTTACATTTGAAACAGAAAACAATAAATCAATGTATATTTCTTTCTTTTTAAATTGATTTTTTGGGCATTTATTGATAGGAGAGAGACAGTGGATAGGTTTGTAAAGGGGGTAAGAGAGTAGGGGAAGACACTCTGCAAACTGGTCACAGGCGGGATTCAAACCTGGACCAGCAGAAGAATGAACATGAGATGTCCATGGTTGCTAACCACCTTGCCAAACCAGCACTCCCAATCAATTTATATTTCTGATTTTGAGTAGTCAAAATTAAAGGTTATCCAGGCTCAAATGTAAGAGGCCCCTCCATGACTATGGGCCTCACAGAGCTTTACTCTTCTCTCCCTTCTGGACATCCATTTTTAATGCTTTGTTTGTTTCAACAGAGTCACAATTCATATGGTTTGAAAATGACTCAAACCAGCTTATGCAAATGAGTGTGCTCTGCTCTGTTGATGGCATTAATTCAAACACATGATGAGCTTGAACGGTCAGCGGTGTGAGATACATCTCCTCGCCCATCACACTCCAGTTGCCCTTTAAACAAATGTGGCAGCCATTTTCTCATAGCTCCCAGTAAAAAATGCCCTCTTTAATTATAGAAAACTAGGAAGGGCTGCTGGGTCGAAGAAGGGAAACACTGTAAGGCTCTGGATAAGGATAAGAGGGGGGATTGTGGGACAGCAGGGAGCAGTATGGACTTGACAACCCAGGGCATGAATTGTGTGAATGGATTTCAGAACAGATGACCTGAACGCTGATCTCATGATCTGTGCCTTCCAGTCCTTCTTAAACACAAGTTTTTTTTACTTCTCATCTCTCTCATCATTTCACTTGTTTTTCTCTCTTTCTAGTACAGAAATCCCCCCTGTCCTCCCCTTGATCACATGACACAGCCTGGGGTATTATCATAGGATATGTCCAGAGGTCCATACTGACCCTTAACCCCAGTCTCTGGGATAGAAGGGGGCCCTGGTCTCTGCTTGAGCATAAAGAGCGGCAGGGCCAGCGGCGGTATTGTTGGAGGGGGCTTCTGACTGACAGGTCATTTTTCACCTTTTGTTTTTTTTTTCAAACAGCAATTTTATCTTGCAAAGTAACGCCTTGGCAACCAGAGAGTGAGGCTTCAGTGTGCTTGTTATTGTTAAGTGATGATCCGACGGTATTCAGAGAAGAAAGGTAGCCAAGGAATTCAGCAGGGAGAGATCCAAAAAGGGTCTTTATGTTGAACATGAGCAATATTTTCCTCATTATTCCTCTGCTTTTCTTATGCTAATGATCATTAGTTATTTTACGACTAAAGCTGCCTGAAACAATAAAAAAACAGCTGTGAAATATCTCCAGACCTCTTCATTATGGCATATAAAAACACACAAAGAAGCCACATAGCTAAACATTTTCATGTGTTTGTTTACTTGAGGTACTCGTGTGTTTACGGCCGCTGACACACCATCACACTCGTCTCTCTCTCTGCAGCTCTCCGTCGTCTGTTGGTATCTGGCGTCGTATCAAAGCAGGGGAACGCTCCAAGTTTTAAATTGAATTTCATGCTGGATTAGTGGCACTTCTCTGAAATGCATGTGAGCCTCCCCTAATGACGCGCTCATCTTCACTCTCCAGAGACGCTCCGTGTTTGTGTGTGTGGGTTTGTTTGTGCGTGTTTCTCCATCAATTAGCACAGGCAGACCAGTGGCACATAACAGATATGTTTGCCTTATCTCTGGAAGTAATTGTTTTGTTAGCTTCTGTTGGCAGACTTCATCAGACTCTGTACACATCATGTCGGAGAATGGTTTTAATTGTAAAGCTGTGGTATACTCAACAAACATGATGATCGAGGAATATATCAAATGTTTATTTTTAATCCTCTACCATCGTAGCTCAAGACTGTCTGTGTGTTATTTTATGTAGAAGTTTTCTGACCTTGCATGCTGAGCAGTCAGATCCTAGAGTTTTAAAACAAATCAAATCAATCACAGAACTCTTTCACTCTTGTTCAGGGAAAACTGTTCAGCGCTCGTCTTCTTCCCTGCGTCTGTCCCTGACCGGCTCTGATGAAGTCCAGCAGCCTTGGGTCTAACTGTCCTCTGCCATGTGTCGTCTTTAGCACTGACCCATGTTGGAGGAGTGGGGCCTGGGGCCCGGGGGCTGAGGTGGAAGAGGAGCAAAGGAGTGTGTGTGTTAGTGAGGAAGAGAGGGGGTTGGCCTCTGCTAGAGGCTATGGGTGAGCAGAGGGCAGCAGCGTGGGGGTTGAATGTAAGCCATGCAAGCCTCTCCTTCCCCTCCATCCAGCTCCCCGCCCCTCCCTCGTGATCCTGGCCTGAATGACATGGATGAATAACAGAGATGTGCAGCGGTACAGGCTGCCCTGCCGCTGACCCTGCTGCTCTGGCCAGGCCAGGGACGGTGTGTGTCTGTGTGTGTCAGAGTGTCAGTGTGAGAGAGCAGAGTGTGCATGCATGTGTGCAGAAAGTTTCACATTTGCATTTGTGTCTGTTCATATTTTATAATATGTGCCTGTGCGTGTCTGTGTGTGTGTGTGAGTATGTGTAGCCAGCAGGGGAAAATAAACAATGTGCTCTCCTTGTCAAAGGCACAGCCTCCGGGCTGTGGAATATCTCGGACACAGAGAATGAAATCAAGCAGAGGAAGAGGGAGCAAAAAGTGGCTTCACTCCATATGGCACATGGCTCAAGCATGTCACTGTTACATGCACGTGCACACACACAAGCACACACACTCCTGTGTGTGTTCAGAGGGACTTTTAATGGACTTCTGCAGATCACCGCCTTAGCCGAGGTGTTATCTGTCTGATATATTTGTAGATCAGCAGATCTGAATTTATGCTGCACCTTGATTAATAATTTGAATGTGATCCATGACAGGCTTTGTAAACCCCATAAATCAATATGCAAAATTTGAACAAGGCTCCTTTATGAACTTTGTTTTAGTTTCTTCATAGCAAAGATGTTTTCATACTTTGAATAGTTGTCTTTTTTTCTAGATGGCAGAAATTATTGTCTGCACATCTGCCCATCTGTCTTTAAGTCTACTTGTCCATGCATCCAATTTTTTTTAAATAATCTATGCCACTTATCTAAATCGAGTCAAAGGGGGGCTGAAGCCTAACCCAGCTGACATTGGGAAACAGGAGTGCCCAGAGAGATACTGTGCATGCATGGGGAGAACAAGTATCCTTCACACAGAATGGCTCTGACTGACAGGGTTTGAACCAGCAACCTTCACGCTGTTCTTGCTCTACCTACTGTGCTTATAAACAAAAGCATGGAGTGACCTCTCAAAAAAAAATATTTAGAATTCACACAAAGCTTAACACACTCCATTCTCCCTGACTGACAGACATCAGTCCAGTTTGGGATGTAGCAGGACAGATGTGAGTGTTTCCCGGGACAGTGGTGTGAATTGATCCATTAGAGCTCAAATCAAGCAGGCTTGTTGGTGTTGTCTGCAATTCAGTTTGTCAAATTGCCAGCAGCTGGTTTTAGAATTTCAGGCACATCATGTGTTTTAAACCAATCAGTGCCTTGAAGCCAAGAGAGGAAAAGTGTATAATGGGACACATTATGCATTGTCTGCAGTATGTATTTATCAATGGTTATGACTCACCTGTTGCCAAAAGGTGCAGTATTAAATCAGACATTCCCTCAATTAAGTCCAGTCCAGTCTGTCATTAAATCACAAAGTAATACTGGAAATTTGAGAGACTTTGCCAAAGTATGCGATAGATCCAGCCTTGAACATATTGCATAGGAAAGATAGGTTGGATCAAACCCACATGGGAACCACTTTAAACACACATAGAGGACTCAAAAATATTGATCCTCTCCATTTTTTTGTAAGATTTAGGATTTAATGGCCTGGACACAGTTCAAACCAAACCAAAAAATCATGCACTTAGTTTTTAAAGGGAAAAAGTCATAGTATTATAGCTGTTTTTTCATTTAGGCACATCCATGTATAATCAAATCACATGATCCATTTGCCCTGCACCAGCCTTTAAACTAGGACCATGAACCCTCTGAATTTTGACAAGTAGTTTGACGCTTTCTAAACTGCTAGAATTGCAACGCACATGTAAAAAAAAAAAAAAAATCAATTTAGGTGCCTCAAAGTTAAGTCTGTAAAATCTTATCTTTTTGGGAAACCCTGAAGTCAGTGATTTCTTAACAGGAAAACACACTTTTTGTAATGCTATGGCCACACAGGACACGAATTTGCAAAGAAGCGCGTTGAGATTACATACAAAGTCAATGCACAGACGCGTTTGGACGCAGATTCGCCCCGGGCAGCATGTTGGACGCGTTTGGCGCGGCGTGTTTGGATCATCCGGCGCGTTTGGGGCGTCAAACGCCTCTTCGCTTAAGTTGAAAATATTGAACCTTTGACGCAAATTTGCGTGACGCTGTGCTGCGGCAGCCGATAAGCGATGACATCCCCCCCCCGATGTCATTGATTTGATGATGTGTGGCACTCCGGCCACCTGCTCCTGCTCAGACCCCTCTGCAAGATGGAGGAGAGGTTGATCTGCACTGTTTGCCATCATCCGGAGCAATACGATTCGACGTGTGTACTCTACAGAGACCGGAACAGAGAGGAGCAGGCAGCTGGATTTGCCTGCACGGGTCATCACTGAGTCCGACTGGAATTAAACCACATCACCTTCTGAGCATGGAGGAAATACAGTGTTGATTTGTTGCTGGTGGTGTGGGTTTCATCCATTTTTAAGCAGTCTTAGCTGATCTGATGTTTCCATTGATCACTGATGGGTAATTCATCGGTTCACATCAGAAAGTTGAGTGCTATAGTGCGTGTTGACTGACCTCCAATTACACACAAGCAGTCAAATGTTTTTATTGCTATGTCCAGAACACAAATGGAGAGTGCATGAGCTCAAGATAGAAGTGATATTCTATGTGGATGCATTTTATGTATATCACCATGGTATCACCATGGTGCCAGAGACAGACTGCGCATAGTGTTTCTGCATCATCCATAATATCTGTCAATAACAAATCAACATATGCTCCTGTTGGCACCGAGGGATGTCTGTCTGATGACTCGGTGTGTTCAGGCAAAAGTAGACTTGTTCCTAAGGCAGAAATTCACTGTGACTGGTCTAAAGTCTGAAGTCTGTGATGCATTATAGATTGGCTCAAGATCAAAACACCGACTTTGTTGAGCTTGTTTCACTCACACCTAAGAACACTTCTGCCATTAGACGTGTGCATTTGTCTGAAAACTCAGTTGAAAGCTTATAACAGGGACAGCTGACTGACAGTGTGCTTTTTTTGCACAGTATTTTTCGATGTAAGTAATGGCACACAGCACAGAATACAGCCAATGATTTCTGTGGGGAAAGGAGTAATTGAATTGCCTAAGGCCAACAAGTTTTTAATGTATGGTAACAACAGGTCCTCTTTGTTTTGACTGAACTTTTTAATAATTTATGTATGGAAGTTTCTGACTTGTCTTTTGGATTATTTCTTATGCTCTGGATGCTTTAGTGAAAAAATGAGTTAAATCAGAATATTAACATACTGTATATCATACAGTGTTCTGTGGGTGTTTTTTGTATATGGTGGCTCAAACAAAGCACAGATATTTGAACGAATACATCTGAAACTCTTAGCCTTGCAGAGCAGACAGACCTGCCTGATTCTGAAATCATACATCTCTGTCTTGTCAGCCTCCATTGTCCAACGGTTTCACTCAGCTAAATGCTTAACGGCCCAATCAGGGAAGAGAGCAGCGGAAGCAGCAGGAACTGCAGGCGTTACAACAACAGGAAGCGACTTGACCAGAAGTGAAGTCACTTCCTGTTGTGCAAATAATGGAGGCTAATGTCGGTTAGCCATCATGATTACTCAATGAAACTCGGCTAAATCTGCTCTCCTCATAAGTTTAGGGATTGTCTTTTGCAAGGTGCATGGCCCATATAAGTGTTAAATTATACATCTGTGTGGTATAATTAATGTGAAAAGATAGTCTCAAGCTAGTTAAGCTAGCAGCCATTTGCTGCTACAGCTAATGGCCAACTAGGGCAAACAACAGTTGGCCGTTAGCCATAGCAGCTAACAACAGTCAGCCGCTGACAACAGTAAGCCGCTATGGCTAACAACCGACTGTTGTTTGCCCTTGTCAGCCATTAGCCGTAGCAGCTGACGGCTAACCATTAGCCGCTACGTTTAGCCACTACATATGCTACGTCATAGCAGCACTGCTTGATATGGATTGATCTGCAATGAGTGTTTTGAGCCAAACGATCGTCCAATCACAAGCTGCTATTGTATTTGACGGTTCTGCCCCTGAAAACATTCTCGCAGGGCTCCTCCCCAGATGGATTAGTGAAATATTTTAAATATGGAACTGTCCATCTGACATGTCAGGTTATGAAACTCTGACCATACACCTAAACCACCATTGACATAGTTCAACACCAGCACGTGGTGCACAATGATCAAAAGAGAATAACCTCATTTACACTTGCCAAACCAAATCTTGAAATTATCCTGGGTAGCAGTATTTTTGAACACAAAAACGCTGACTTTACCAAGATAATTTCCTCATTCACCTCTGGTGTTTTAGTGTGATAAAGTCCAAGTTTCTTGTGTCTGAATGCTGCAGTGAATTATCAGGGAAATTAACTCCCCAATTCGCATTGGGGTGGGCCAATGACATCATCCTGTGTGGCGAGCACCAACCAGGACAACAGAGACATAACAGGACGGATCAAAACAACAGCAGTAGCAGGAGAAGTTTATTTGGTTACAGGGACAGAAACACAAACTCAACTAGAAAAGCATTTTGAGTGCAGACCTTCACCAAGCTGCTCAGTCCCACCCATAAATTGTGATTTCTAGCTAACATTAGTCCTTTATTTATTTTATACGCACACTGTGGAATGGAAAATTTCTATCTGCAAGAAGTGTGATTATTGTTGATATAAATATCATCCAAAGGAGTGACCTTGTTAGTAGCGGGTTATTTAAGTTGTTGACTGAACCGATTTGCTGCTGCTTGTAGAGATGTTCTTGTACACTGCTGATCCCCCCCCCCCCCCCCCCACGCTTGACACAAACTTCAAGCAAAATCTTCAGCTAAAGTCTATTAAATTCTATATTTTTATATATTTTATTTCTATTATCAATGAATGCACCTTTACTTTTATTATTTACTTTTATTATTATCTTTTTACTTATTTGGCTGTTTGTAATTTGCACCAAGAGCACCAGAGGAAATTCCTTGTAAGTGTAAAAACCTACTTGGCAATAAGCCTGATTCTGATTCTGATTCTGATGTTGTGCATGCCACAATGCTTCCACTGGGCAATGTTTCCAGCCTGTTGATCGGAGCAAACCCACGATGT
Source organism: Scarus forsteni (assembly GCA_036419115.1). NCBI lineage: Eukaryota > Metazoa > Chordata > Actinopteri > Labriformes > Labridae > Scarus > Scarus forsteni. The sequence continues at coordinate 6,146,225 of JAZDUH010000289.1, forward strand.
TTGATGTGTTTGCTCTACTGTATATGAAATTTTGGGGGTTAGGTTTTTACACTCACACACAGACTTCTGCAGTTTTCTTTCTATAGTTTTCTTTCCTAAGTGTAATCCTTGTGCATGTAATGATGCTGCTTCATTTCACTTCTGTGTGCTCCAGTGCTTCACTTAGCTCTTTAATCCATGCTGTTGATACACTTCTTAACATGTAACACTGAAGTTAGGATTTAAATTGTTTGTCCCCTGTTTTATCAAGAACACTGACTTCCCCAGCACATATATATGTATATATATATCTATATATATCTATATATATATATATATGTATATATATATATATATATATATATATATATATATATATATATATATATATATATATATATGTATATACACATATACATATATATATACACATATACATATATACAGTCATGGAAAAAATTGTTAGACCACCCTTGTTTTCTTCAATTTCTTGTTCATTCTAATATCTGGTACCACTAAACGTATAATACAATGAACACAACAAAAATGCAGCTGGTCACATAATACTTTATGTCCTATTTGACATTCTTAAGCTTAATTGATTCCCAGGGTATATAAGAGGCCATTTCATGTCACAAGCAGCACTGCACATGCAAAGGCTCTAGAGTGGTTTCCTGCTTACATTCAAGCCGTGAGCACAACTCAGAAGTTGTCAGCTCTCACATAATGCCTAAAACAAAAGAATTATGTGAAGCCACAAAGGCAGCCATCTTGGCACTGCTGGAAATTGGCATGAGTGAGAGACAGGTAGCGAAAAACTGAAGATCTCCAAGACAGCCGCTCATTACAACAAAAAAAAACAAGCTGAACATGGCACTACCAAATTGCTACCTGGCCGTGGCAGGAAACGCCTTTTCTACCCCACGAGATGACTGGCACTCATCCGCTCCTGTGTCAGGAATCGCTGCCAGACCAGCAGGGACCTTAAAAATGAGTGGGCACTGTCGAGAAATGTGACTTGTTCAGCAAGGACAGTTCCAAACCGACTTGTTGAAGCTGGTTTGAAGTCACACAGAGCACGCAAGAAGCCCTTCATCAATGAAAGGCAGAGGAAGGCCCGGTTACTCTTGCTCGAGACCACAAGGATTGGACTGTTGATGATTGGGCTAAGGTTCTTCAGTGATGAATCCAATTTTGAATTGATGCCTACTCCAGCCAACTTACTGGTTAGGAGGAAGCCTGGAGAAGCTTACAACCCAGACTGTCTTGCCCCTACAGTAAAACATGTGGGTGGATCAGTCATGATCTGGGGTTGTTTCAGTCTGAGTGGAACAGGGCAAATGCAATTGTGTGAAGGCCAAATGAACCAGGTCATGCACAGGACTACCCTTGAAAACAGTCTTCTTCCATGACTGGATTTTCCAACAAGACAATGCCCCTTGCCACACGGCAAGGTCAGTTAAAGCCTGGATGGAGAAGCACAACATTCGCACCATGCCTTGGCCTGCTCAATCACCAGATCTTAATCCAATTGAAAACCTGTGGAAAATCATCAAACTCAAAATGGAGAACCACAAGCCCAAAAACAAAGAAAATTTGTTTGAATTTGTCCAACAGGAATGGGCTGCTGTGACAGCAGAACAATGTCAGAAGCTGGTGGAGAGCATGCCAAGACGCATGGCTGCAGTCATCAAAAACAATGGTTATGCAATCAAGTATTAACTCTTGTGTGTATCATGTGTTTAAAGCAAACAGAAAAGAAAACATGGAATGCTTAAAAGTAGTGTTTTTGGCGGTACAATGCCATAGCTATTGATGTAAGAATTTAAGTAATTTTGGTTATTATCAAGAAAACCATGGTAAATTAATAGTTCTTAGTTCTTAAATTAAACTCTCATGAGCTATTTTTGTTGTTATCATTATAATTGTCCAAAAAAATGTACCTTTAGTTGAGCCAGGCATTAAAATTAACAAGAAATTGAAGAAAACAAGGGTGGTCTAATCATTTTTTCCATGACTGTATATATATATATTTTTTTTTTTAATGTATTTTTTGGGCATTTTGTGCCTTTATTGATAGGAGAGAGACAGTGGATAGGCTTGACATTCTGCAAACTGGTCACAGGCAGGATTCGAACCTGGACCAGCAGAAGCAAGTACATGGGATGCCAGGTTGCTAACCACTCCGCCAAACCAGCGCCACCACACCCCCATCCACCCCCAGCATATATTGGACATAGTGTGCTTGCTGTCCCATCCCCTGCTGCTACTTCTCCCCCATCCAGCAGGGAGAGCAGCAAGTGTGAACAACTATGTCAGTGAATTACTGGACAGGCTGCCAGGATATTATTCTGATAATATCAGGTTTGCATGTGTGAAAAGGGCTAATGAGGGCTGATGCTCTTATTAGTTCTATCTATATTACACCCAAAAAATGTTCCAAGCCTCACTTTGCATCAAGAACATGTACCCTTAAAAAAGCAAATATAGGCCAAATAGCTGTGAACATCATGCTTTAGACCAGCCCTATTCAATTAGTGGCCCGAAAGCAACCCTAGAGTGGCCCGAAATCAACATGATTGGGACTTCAGAGCAGTGAGAACAACAGAAAAAAAAATTTACAAACACTGACAAAGTCTTACAAAAATTCCAACATTATTACAGACCTTGATTGCAACACGTTCTGCAAGGTCGCTGTTGAGCAAGTTACTTTTAATGCACTTTCAAATGTGACCAAAAGATGGTGTTTTTAATCAGCGCCTTTTTTATGTTCATACACACCTTAATATGTGCTTGTATTGTCAAAATGTGTTGTAGTTCTCTGTTTGAAGTGTAAAATTAAACGAAACAGTATTTCAGCAGAAGCTTAGTTTAAAGATGCTATGAGGAGTTTCTAAGTAATTACAAAAAAGTCTCATTTTTAGAAATATGCCTGATCGAAATACACACTTTCAGATGAGTTTTATAGCATTAAAATAGATTATCTATAAATGCTATTCCTTAGCTAAGTGGTCAGGTCGGACAGCCGGCTACAAAACTAGGATAACTACTTTTCCAAAAATTGCTTGTTGTCACACATCAAAAACTACCACTACGTAACTAGAAAGAGATACATTACCTCATCGCTTTGCATCCTGTAAGTTGTTGAAAAAGAAGCTGTAAAGCAATGCAGAGTTCTGAGGAAGGTCTGAGCTGCATTAATTAGCATCGCAACAAACGCATTCAGTCACGTCTTTTGGTGCGTTCCAGTTGTCGTCAGTAATAGGAATTTCCGGGTTTCAAGTAGGAAACTGCAACTGGAACGCCCCCTGAAGTCGGAATTTCCTACTGGGAACTCGGTGAAACCTCGCCACCCCCGAGTTGATAATCGAAGATGGATGCCCCCAGTGTGAACAGTTATTTAGCTCCTGTAATAATCAATTTATTTGCACTTCTGACTGGGGTGTGTCGCTCTAGATCAGCTGTATACATAGTAATGTTAGACTTATATTTACAAAAATGCTGCCATAGTGATAATCACATTCTTCATGAGATATTTGTGAACAACAACACAGGGCGTGCTAACAACAGCTAACAATAGCCTGGTAGATCAGCATGTTTTTTTCCGACTTCAACTGGAACGCCGATAAGTCGGAGATGATGTCACTCCCAGTTCCGAGGTTACTGGAACGCAGCATTACGACAGTCGCCACGTGTGCTCATGGGTAGCAGAGTCTTTATGTCGCCGGAAATACATTCTCCTCATAGCACCTTTAAGTGCTGCTCTTTATTGAGTTTATGCCATTTTTGATTTGGCAATAAATTAATAAACATTCAGTTTGTTTGTTATCTATTTGTGTCTTTTGAGTGGTTAACTTTGTTCACTGTCTGCCAAAAATGTCCGGTCCAGCTCATTTTGTAAGTCTGAAAATCTGGCCAGACTGAATTTCTAATTGAATAGCCCTGCTTTAGACAAAACGCTTCAGGCTATCAAAATAGAGCTTGTATGTGGATGACGGTCAACATCTTACATCTTCATTTTCAAAATCTGCTGTAAGGACGTCCAACACAAAATCTATTGATCACTGTTCTTTCACGGTCTTGCAGTTTTAAACTTGGAGAGGCATAAAACAAGAAGGTGTTGGTATTGTGGCAGTTTAGTGTCTGTACTTATCAGTGAAAAGTTCATTAATGTTAACACACTGTTATGATAGCTGTTATGTTAGCAAGGATTTTATCATTTTCCAGCACATACACACATGCTCACTCAGAAATGCGAAATTATACACACCTTCACTTGCAGACTATCTGTCATTCTTACTCTCTGATAAAACTTTCTGACAGTTACAATGCTGAAAGATAAAAACCTCCTTCAGTGTGTGTATGTGTGTGTTTTCTTTGATCTGCAGATATTGTGCGGGGTCAGAGTGTCTTCAACAGCACAGAGGAAAAATCTGACAATAAAGAAAAAAGGAGAGAATGAAAGACACTAAAAAAGAGAGGGAAAGAGTTGTCAGCCATCACATATTCTTAGATAGAGGACCAAAGCCCCCGGGATGAACTGATAAGTGTGAACGAAGGTGAGAAAGTTGGACGGATGTGAATATGCACCTCAAACTTGTCAAATCACGAGCTCACATTCACAGACAGTGGTGAAGGAAGTTTTCAGGTTTATTCAAACATAAGTAGAAGCATCACACTACAAAACTTTGCAGATAAAAGTCCTTCTTCAGCATTAACTATGAAAGGGAGAGGATGAATGAAGTGTCTTGAATTTCCTGGGCAGTCTCGGCTAACAAAGGCTGTGTTCTTGTGTGCTGCAGATCTTGATCTGGCTGATGACTGCTTTGAATTGAAAGGGTAGAAAAGAAGTAAATCCTCTCTATGTTGAAGTGCAATTTGAAATAGATAATGATAATTGAAAAAGTAGACAACACTTCAGACCACTGTCGAGCCTAAAAAGGAACACAGATGATTCTTCAGTATACTCTAAACGCCTCCTAATCAGCGAAAGCAGAGGTCACATGCTTGTCCATCCTTTTGAGCCACACCTCTAGCTCCAACATCCCTGAAATGCTTTGAAAATAACATCTACTCTGACTAGGGATGTAACCGTTACCTGTAAAATGGTAAACCGCGGTAAAATCTCCCACGGTAATCATTTACTGTGTTCTATTAAAATTACCGTTGATTAAACCGTGTTTGATCACCACACTGTGTCAATTACTCGTGGTGATGCTGCTCTTTGACTGGAAAAGCCATGGTGAACAGAGGCGCATGCGCAGTTTGCAATGTTTGGCCTCTGAAAGTCCAGCAGCTGGAGCCTCGCACAGACTCTTAGTGGTTTTGCTAGTCAAAACGGACAAAATCTGAAGTCTGGTTCGAATTTTACAAGGGTGTTTAGGGGAAACTGTCTAAAACAAAGGCTGCGGTGAAAGACAGAAATGCACCATGCGTGATTAAAACTGCTGTAACTCCTCGAGTAAATGAGCAGAAGACAGAGGGTTCAGAGAGCCATACCTGAGTGAATTACAGGGGGTTTATCAGTTTTTTCTTTGGGAATAATGTATAAAAGTTATAAATAACAGCATTAGTATTATTATGGATTGTATTTTTGCTGTTCTTTTGCTGTTTATTCGCCATGTTTTGCTGTATTTCATCGTAGTAGATGTCTCTTTCCGTCATAGCTCGTGTTTTAGACTCATGAAGGGGGCTAACTGCTTCAGGGACGATCATTAGTAAAACAAAATCTAAATAAAATAAAAACGCCTGGACAGGGTCTAATATAACTAGCTGTAACATGGACACTAATGCTGCGGGCCAAAAATGTGAGTGTATGTAAAATAGGATACATTTATTTTTGGTCATCTTAAAACTTTGAACATGTTCATTTACAATTGTTTACAAAGAGAATACAGTTTAAAGTTCAGACCGTTTTTTTTTTTTTGTAATTACACACATTGTTTAAAGCATTTATAACATAATAATGACAAATATTTGCCAGAATGGTTTACTTTTATTTTTCATAAAAAAAAAAATTTAAACAAATTTACTTAAAGGTGCTATGAGGAGAATGTATCGCCGGCGTAATGCTGCGTTCCTGTAACCTCGGAAATGGGAGTGACATCATCTCCGACTTATCAGCGTTCCAGTTGAAGTCAGAAAAAAACATGCCTAACTACCAGGCTATTGTTAGCTGTTGTTAGCACGCCCTGCATTGTTGTATGAAGAATGTGATTATCACAATGGCAGCATTTTTGTAAATATAAGTCTAACAATACTATGTATACAGCTGATCTAGAGCGACACACCCCAGTCAGAAGTGCAAATAAATTGATTATTACAGGAGCTAAATAACTGTTCACACTGTGGGCATCCATCTTCGATTGACACCCCGGGGTGGTGAGGTTTCACCGAGTTCCCAGTAGGAAATTCCGACTTCGGGTGACGTTCCAGTATTAGTTTCCCACTCGGAGCTCGAAATTCCTACTTCTGACTACAACTGGAACGCACCGGAGACATGAAGCCAAATGTGTTTGTTTGTTGTGGTGTGTGCAGCATGGATCTTTGTCGGAACTCTGCATTGCTTTACAACTTCTTTTTCAACAACTTACAGGATGCAAAGCCACGAGGTAATGTATCTCTTTCTAGTTAGCGGTAGTTTTTGATGTGTGACGACAAGCAATGCGGGGAAAAGTTATTATCGTAGTTGTAGACGGCTATATATCGCTACTTACAGCCCGGCGCTCTCAGACGTGTAATATAAATAATAAAATAATATAAATCTGCTCTAGTTTTAATTGTCTTGTTCCTGAAGTTGAGTATCCAGGCCAGTCCAGCCCTGTATGACCCGACCAGGAGACTAAAGAATAGCATTTAGAGATAATCTATTTAGATGCTATAAAACTCATCGATAAGTGTGTATTTCCATCAGGCATACATCTAAAAGTGAGACTTTTTTGTAATTACTTAAAAACTCCTCACAGTCTCTTTAAAGGACATCCTTTAAGTGTCCTATAAATCCACTCTGTCTTTCTCTCTCTGAGCCTTTACTCAAGGAGTGAGGTACATTTTGAACATTTTGAGCACACTACGACAATACCACGATAATAATGATAATTGTGACAATTTTGGTCACAATAACTGTGATACGAAATTTTCATGCCGTTACATCACTAAGTCTGACTTAGGATGCACTTTATACGTTGTGGGGCTCAAAGTGGTTCGGCTGCACTTCAATGTTGCTTGAATACTTTGTGAGTTTTTTTTTTTTTTAACTTTGCAACTTCAACTCCATGTTCAAAAAATAAGAGTTTGTAGGAAAGAAGTCAGAAGTCAACTCTTATGGTGTGTTCACAACGGACGCGAATTCACCTCGACGCGTGTCGAGATTACATACAAAGTCAATGCAGTAGCGTTGAGCAGCGCCTGGCGCGTTGACGCGCTTTGGAGCGCGCTGCTTTGGAGCGGGCGCGTTTGAGCGCCGAGCGCCGAGGCGCTTGACGCCTCGACGCCTCGACGCCTCGACGCCTGGATGCTCGAGTTGAAAATATTGAACTTTCGACGCCAGTTCGCTGACGCCAGCGCCGGCAGCCAATCAGCGATGACATCCCCCCCCGACGTCATTGATTTGATGACGTATGACGCTACGTCCCCCTGCTCCCGCTCAAAGCCCTCTGCAAGATGGAGGAGAGGTTTATCTGCGCTGTTTGCTATCATCCGGAGCTAAACTACTCGACGTGTGCACTCTACGGAGACTGGAACAAAAAGGAGCAGGCTTGGGAGACAGGTTTTGAAGGTAAGTTCTGTAAATATTTGTTTCCAGCTGGATTTGCCTGCATGGGTTATCACTGAGTCCAACAAGCTCCGGCTCTCTACTTCGCCTGCGCCAGGACGCGCGTTGTCCCTCAGCTTGTCAAAATGTCCAGCGTCCAGCCTCGGGCGTTAAGCGCGGCACGTCACAGGCGTTACGCGCGTCCATTGACGCCAATTCGTGTCCGGTGTGAACGCAGCATTAGAGCGGCATGTGCCTCCCCTTCTTCTGAATACAGTATCTTAAGAAGCCAATGCCCACGTTTACTCAATGTTTTTAAATTCTGAATTATTTATTTCTGAATTAAATAATTCAGACTTGAAGTTTTCTCCTTCGTGTTTACATGGATATAATAATTCTGAACAAAGGTTTATATGGAAAACACGTTTATTCGCCTTTATTCAAGGCATGGTGGTTAGAAATGGCTCTGATTGGACAGGGGGTGGGCATGACGTAGTGACATATATAAACGTCGACTGGAAAAAAAGTCCAGTTAAGTGTCTCCAGCGTTTCTCTTATGGAAACCTCGTCCAACTTGAATGCTACAGTTTGAAAAAGGTCAACATTTTAATGCTTACGTCCATCCACACTTTCATTACTTCCAAATCTTCTAAGGCTCTAATTAAATAATCCTGTTCCCATCAGTGTCCTGTGCCTCATCGCTGCAGGACAATGGAACGAGCATGTGCATGAGGACCAGAATTAATTTAAAGCGGAATAATGATAATAATAATAATAATAATAATAATAATGATAATAAAACTAATATATAGTACTTTTAAAACATGGGTTTACAAAGTGCTTTGACAGCAGATAGGAACGTAAGACAACAAAGCACAAGAGTTTAACATCAGAGGAAAAAAGAACAACTGAAGAAGGTTAAATCAAATCAAAGAACATTTAAGACAAACACAAATGGCAAAATGAAATTGAGAGAGATCATAACACAACTTAAACCCCAGAAGTGGGCACAACAGTCCAGGCCCAGTCACTAACCATGGACTAACCATGAAAAGAATGACGCAAGATGAAGCAAAGATAAACAATCTGAATAAAAGTAAATAAAGACACCAGTCTGTTAAGGTAACAAATAAGAAGTCAATAAAAGATGAAGAAGCTAAAATTATTGAAGCAATTCCTACAAATAAAAGGATAAAAAAGACCAAAACACAAATAAAAGAAAAAGATACTAAAACACAGAGAAGGAAGGAAAATAAAAGACTAAAAAGACGACATTACATAAAAGCTATTCTGTAAAAATATGTTTTTAAAAGTGACTTAAGTGAAGCAACAGACTCTGCACGCCGTATCTCCTCTAGCAGGTCATTCCCAAGTCGAAATAAACATATACATGATCAAGGAATTATTTAATTCGGATTTAAAATTTAAAAAAATCCAGCCACTTACTTTGAAGTTAAGTTTTATTCTGAATTATCATTTTCATTAGATGTACTAGGTGTTTACATGGTCATCCTTTTTATTCTTTTTAAAGAGGATTTAAGTTTTATTCTGAATTAAAGGGGAATTTCATCAAATCTCGTACTCAGCATGCACCACATCACATCTTAGAAACTGAAATTCCTCTAACTTCAAGTCAACAAATCACTGAACACACTTATTTTGTCCACGGAGGGTGCCACCCTTAAAATCTTGGCCACCCACTCAAGCCAGAGTCAGAATATGAACAACTTTTGATCAGGCACCAATTATTAGTGATAGCTGATGCAGAACTAATGTTATCAACTAAAACAAACATCTAACTGTACTGATGATGATTTTGAAATGAGTAAAATGTATTTGTCATGCATCGTTCACTTCATTTCTTTGGATATTTTGGTACTGCTGACACTTCATTCTTCCCCCTCATGCAGCACCATGGGCGGGAACCTTGGTAGCTGTGGAGTGTTTCCATTGTTACAAAACAAAGAGCACACCAAAGATTGACACACTTGTTTGTGATGAGTAGTCCTCTTTAGTCTGTTTGGTTTTACATGTGAGTAGTATTATAGTTTAAGGTTTTATTTGTCAAAATGGGCAGTGTACTGTACTGAAAATAAAGACACGTTTGACCTGTCAACATCAGGAATTGTGGTCGGTCCTAGACACATGGGAATCTGTCTTAGGGGCTGTCCACTAAGGAATTCAGGTGCCTGAATCCGAAGATTTTTTAAAATGGGTCCCAGAGTGGATAAATCTGAAAATGCTGAGTTGTTCTGTGTGGACAACACATATGGATAGCTTTAGAAACCATGATGCCACAGGCCCACCTCTCCCTATACCACATGTGTAAACCCTGAACCAACAGAAACAAAGGCGGAATTTGGTGTTGCGCTCGTGTTGCAGAAGCTACTGAGCTTTTTTTGTCTTAACAGCAAAAATCTTCTGCTCCTACATGACCAACATGATCAACAAAGGGAGACAGAGAACAGCAGGTGTCTGTGTTTGTTCACATTTCTCATGATGCATGCACATCCTCAATGTCTTAGATTAGACTGAACTTTATTCATCCCTTTGGTATGGTGACCTGGAGGGGCAAAACAAGAGTACAAGATCCAAAACACTTTTACAAAGCTTGAGACAAATTTACATTTTAGAAAACACATTTACAAAACCCGAAACATATGAACATATGGTTCAATGCCGGAGTTGGAACATTCCTTTTCTGGTTGCTAGATATTTGTAGAAGTGTTCTGTGTCTTGTTAATTTGTTTTCTGAAATGTTCATATGTTTCGGGACTTGTAAATGTGTTTTCTAAAATGTAAATCTGTCTCAAGCTTTGTAAAAGTGTTTTGGATCTTGTATTCTTGGTTTGCCTCTCCAGGCCACCGTACTTTGGGAAACTGCCTCAGGTAAATTAAGGGTGTATTCACACCTGGCTCATTTGGGGCATTTGTTTCGAAACAATGAGTGACCCCTCCTAAACTCCGATTCGTTTGGGCAACAGAAGAACAGTTGGTGGAAGAATCTGCGCTAAATGAGTTGCGGAGTATTTCGGACAACCAGACAGCTGTGCATGATGGAGAGAAATAAAATGCCTCATAGAAAGCTGGGCAGAAGAGAAAATTTGCCAAATGCTGGACACTACTCATAAATATAAAAAGGTCTACAAACTCGTGAGTCAGCGAATGAGTGACAGATGAATGCTATAAAACAAAATATCCACACACACTGATGATGCTCCGTAAGCATCAGTAAGAAGAGAAGAAAAGTCCCACGCCCTCCGGGAAAGATTTCTGACCAATGAGAGAAACATTTGATTTGCATGTGTCATTTGTTTACAGCTTTGAACCACAACAGACTTTTGCCGTGTGTACACAAACGAACCAAGCGACAACTGAATCAACTGTATCAATTTTACCCCTGAATCAGCCAAAGCAAACGAGCCATATGTGTGAATACACCCTAGGATTTAATAGCATTTATGGAATTATAAATAAAAAATAAAATTATATTAAAAAATGTCTTCTCTGGTTTTGGAGTACATCCACAGCAGTATTACAGCACCTCTGACGGACCTTGCATATGCACTACAGATTTTTCAGTTCTTCTTGAAATGACTTTTCAATACAAAAACGATTTTGTCCCCGTGTGGATTGGGCTGTAGTCCTGTATCAACCACAGGTGGATTTTTTTTAATGGTGATTACTCCTTTTTTGTCAAAAACAAAATAGTTTATCTTGCAAGTTTTTATGCCTTAAAAACTTTGCATTAATCTACCAGCAGTTGATCCTAAAAACAGACTTTGCCACTGTTTTCCAAATTAATGCCCCTTTGTGACACCATGGTAAAAAAAAAAAAAAAAATCCAGACCCATCCTGTCTGTGGAGCGCTTTTCTAATAAGTAGTAAATGATAAATAAATTGCAGCCAAGTTTAAAGACCAGGCTTGATTGATGATTGACTTTGCTTGATTAAGTGGTTTAAATAAATATAAACTCTGCTGTAATTCAAACGATAGATTACATATTAGTTCAAACAATGGCCTATGCATGTGCACCTTTTATCTTAAAGCAAGATACATTTTTAAGATATAAAGAAATGTAATCCTTATTTAAATCATTTGTTTTTTGGACCTCAGATATTTTTCAAAATGGGCCGTGTTGTTTTAAGTTTAAGTAGGGCTGTTCCAGAAAAAGCTAAATTTATTTTACTAAGGAGTCGATGTCCCTATCAAGCTTCATTTAATTATATCATACTGTAAATATGGAAATTCAGGTGCAGCATACAGCTAAATCTATGCAAGACAAATAACCTCTTTGGGGTATTGTTTCAACCAGCTTGCTGGAGGGAAAGGGAAGTAACATAAAACCAGGACTTTATGTGGTTAAACAAAATATTTATTAATCAAATTAAAATTTGTTACAGTAAGGAGAGGCAATTAACTAAAAGAGTGTGGTAAATGAATGTAAAACCTAGAACAAATAGGAGACTCTAAACTTATTTACCAAAATTCGAACAAATCAAAAGAAAACAATTCTTAACTAGAAAAGCCCTCAGAGAGCGCAGACCTCCGCCAAGCAGCACAGTTCCCTATCTCCCAGTGATAAAGAATCCTTTGAACAATTCCTGTATCCAGACGGTGATCCGGATCAACACCAAAATTGAATCACTTCTTCCTTTTCCCATGCTGAACATTTCCTGAAAATTTCATCAAAATCCATCCATAGCTTTTTGAGTTATTTTGTTCACAGACAGACAGACAAACTCTCCCGAAAACATAACCTCCTTGGCGGAGGTAACAAAACAGCCACCCAGATCCCTAGTGTGCCTAACAAAGAAAAAGGTCTAGTATGTGTGTAATGTGCTCAAAAGGTTACAAAATGTACAAACTAGTGCCTCACAAAAGGGTAACATAGTTTCAGGATTCTAACAATGGCTTCTATCACAGAGAGGCACTGGAATATGGCTGGATACAACTTTCTGCTGGATGTCAAGTCCGCCAGCTTCTTATAGTGTACCCAGTCGCTCCTGATTGGCCGATGTGGGGCTCGTGACTCAGCTGCACCAATCACAGTTCCTCAGCGCAGGTGAATAGGATCAGCAATCTGTCTGCAGCAGCCACCTGAGAGCGCAGACACACACATAAGTACATGCACACTCAAGGAGAGAGACAATCCCCACAATACAGCTGTGGTGGCAGTACCAGGGTTTTTTTTTTCAGTCTCTTTCCAAATGGAACTTCTACTGGCATGAAAGATAAACTTAGAAAAGTATGACCCAGGTCAGTTCATATTTTGATGACATTATCAAAAAGATCTTGTTTGAATGTTAAAATTTGCTTTTAAAAATAAAACTAAGCTGTTTTCTAGTTAAGAAATTCTTTGGGGTAATAGTTTAATAAATTAATATAACAACGATAAACACTGGTTATTGGCCCGTTGTCAGTCACGAGCTCTTGGCTTTTCTCACCCAAACAGGAAACCTTTGTCAGCCCAAAGATACTTTGAGTGAGCACTTGGAGAGTTCCCTATTGTTCCTCAGGGACTGAGAAGCATGCTGAAGGGTTTTCATACCTCAGCAACATTTTAATAACTGTAAACATTATTTCTCATTCACTCTTTGTGTCAGTGAAGTTTTACGTTGCTGCTTTTTTCAGCACAGAGCAGTGCGTGATCTAGATCCATCATTAATACAGGGAAGAAATACATAAATGATAATGTGCTCAGTTTTGTTGTATCTTCCCTGTCCCTCTATACTGTACTGAATGTACCCCACTGTAAACCTCGCTGTGTGGTCTGGTGATTAATGACACAATAAAGACGGACATTTCCGACAAGCGAGCTGACACGTGCAGCAGTAAAGATGCTATGCAAATTCACAGCAATCAATCTTGGCACAGAAGTGGTTAAGTTTCAGAGGGAGGTGGAACAAAAAGCCAGCCATATTGGCGTCGCTGTGTGCCAAGTGGTAGTCATGGCCCCTGCCCAGCCCTCCTATTACGAGGCTGGCAATAAGCTGGCCTGCCCGCTGGGGAAAACAGGGAGCTGACACTAGGAACATATGCAGCAACACCTGATTGCTGTGCCACCGCCGCGGACGGGGCTGCCAGGGAGCACAAACACAGCGCATGTAGATTCAACAAACACACACACTTAAAAAAAACACACTGCAGAGAGGGGGCAACATACAGCATGTGTTCAAATGAAATGTCCATTCAATCCAGATGAATGTCTGCAGACCTTTCTATGTGTTAGAGAAAGGCAAAACAAGAAGACAAAGAAACATGTTTTATTTTCTTAAAAGAAAGGCAGTAATGATATTAAAAAAATCAGTTAAAATGTATGTTTGCACTAAAAATTATGGATAATCTACAGATTGATTACACAGCTTGGTTACTGCTGTGTTATATTATTCACGATTTTAAAGCTCAGATTAATCAGACAGTATAACGCTTAACGGGACAATGTGTAGCATTTTAAGTAATTTCTGAGCTAAAAATGATGTCTGTATTTATAAATATGTCCTCATTTGGGTCAAATTGCTTCTGCCAACATTCCGATTTGTCCTCATGAGCAAACAATTTCATATCTGTATTTACATAGAAAGAACCAGTCCTATACACTCTTTATGTCCTTCTGTCCATGAAATCTATAAACAGCCGAGAGTGACGAAAAGCACTGGGTGGTACTACTGGCTAAAGCTAAACACATTTTAGCCAACATGACTAAAATGGAGAGGGAGCTCAGTGAGACATGCTTGTCACTGTTCTGGCAAATTTGAAAGCCTTTACTGCACTTTTATTCATAATGCAAGATCATACTTATGCCACGCCACAGGAGAAGGAGTCCTCATTGGCAAAGATGCAAAAAACAGAAGACATACAGTACAGGCCAAAAGTTTGGACACAGCTTTTTATTCAATGCGTTTTCTTTATTTTCATCTCTAATTACATTGTAGATTCTCACTGAAGTAATGATGGCCACTCGTTTCTCTTAAAGCTACGGTCTACGATTTGGAAGCTTTGTACATCTTAATAACACCGTTTATAAGGCTGTTATGGTCCTATGGTCCTATCTACATAGTATAAAGACCAAAAAGAACGAAAAAAATCCATTCAGTATATCTGCTGCAAAGCAGCATAATAGCTGACCAATCAAGCCTTGAAGGCAGTAAGGTTCAATTGGTCCGTGAGTTGGTCCGTGAGTCCATCCAATCCCCTGTCTCCCTCACTACGCAGCGTCATGCCCATGGTCCCGCCTCCTCCCCTCTACCTCTGGTGAGCAGCTAGCAGCGTTAGCTACTGAACTATCATGGAGCCGGAAAAGCCTAGCGCCGAAACCAGGAAGCCGCTTCCCTCTCCCGCGGGGCCCAACGGAGCTCTGCCCGCGGGTTGAGGCCTGTTAGCGGGCTAACGGCTAACGAATGGCCTCAGTCGGCCGTCAGACCTTGAGCATCGGCCGTTTCGCCCCTGGTTGATCAGGTAATGGCTTTGTTTACTACAGTGGGAGATGTCTGCTGAATAACTCTGGTTAGTCTGTGCCTGTCCTGGCTAATGACTTGTAGTGGAGCGGGTTAGCCTGTTAGCCGCTAATCGTTAGCACTGTAAGCTGAGCTGCGGAGGACAGGCTGAGAAAGATAAATCCTCCCCCACAATCGGCTCCGCTCTGGCGGCGCCAGACCCGCATTGCCGCCGGTCCAATTGAAATGGCTGCCGCTGTGTGTTACAAGGGGGATGTCTGTCGTGTTTGATACTTTCAGTTGAGCTGAGCTGTTTTTGATTGAGTTTGCTGCTGATATATTATGCTAGTTGCTATAGCTCAGTCCGAGGGGGCTTATATGAGGCGCCACGAGCTGGGGGCGGGATCTTGGAACACAGAGGGGAGAGGTGAGGGAAGGGGGGCAGGCTGCGGTTTCAAATCGTAGACCACAGCTTTAAGGGACTAATAAAGTACAATCTAATCTAATCTAATCTAATTTGTTTGAATGCAAAATACAGTTGCACCACAAGATGGAAGAACAAACTGTGCTTGTGTCTTGCTTCAAATTAATTACCTCCACCAGAAGGTTATGTTATTGCAAGCGGCTGTTTTTTGTTGTTGTTGTTGTTTGTTTGTTTGTTTCTCTGTTAGCAACATGACTCAATAAGAAATTTTCAGGAATTTTCAGGATTGGGACATGGAATAAATAATTTTTAGGGACATTTTTCGTCTGGATCCGTCATGACGAAAAATGAGATTTTCGTGAATAGCTACTGCACTAATAAAGATACCATTATGAATCCAATTTCTATTGGTATGTTTTCATGGTCAAGGAATCTAAATATTTAGACTAAATAAAAGTAGGACTAATATTCGTGGTGAAAATCACAATATGGGTGAGGACTGTGGCGCTGGCGGAGGTCTGCGCTCTCTGAGTGCTTTTCTAGTTTCAATTTATTTTTCTTTCTTTGTGATGAGAAGTGTGAGAGGAAATGAATATACACCCACCAGACACTTCATTAAGTACACTTTGCGAGTGTCAGGTTGGACTCTTATTTGCCATCGTTAAGTCTTCATGACATAGATTTTATAAAGCTTTAATCACAGGTGTTTGGTCTAATGACATGATAGTATCACTATACTATACATCAATAATGAACATCTCCTGCTCCACCACATACCAACGGTGCTTTATTGGACTGAAATCTGGTGACTGTGGAGGACACTGGAGTACAGTGAACACTGTCATGTCCAGTAAACCAGTTTTAGATGATATGAGTGCTCATGCTCTCCTAAAATGAGTCAGCTTAAAGTTCAGTTCAGACAACCTAAAGTGATTTACTTTGATATTGAAAAAAGAAAAAAACAAAGACCACAGTAAAAAAATGAACTAATCTACTTTAATTGTATTTTTTGGATTCAACCAAAATACAGGCAATTAAAAGTTTGTTTAAAGGGATAGTTAGCAAGTGTATTAAAATGTAACAGCTCAGTTCTTTCCGTTCAAAGAAACTTGGGACAGATCCTAATGGGTCATCACACACTACTAACAGTTTGTTTATATCTTAATTCCCCACTACCAAGCTGCTTTAGCCCCATATACAAATGTTTTAGGCTTATGCTGCTGACCAATCACAGAAATTTGAAAAGAGATCGTTTTTCCAGCTCAGTTTATCCACAACAACAACAAACTGTGTGCTATCATGAACACTAATCACTAAAACGATGCTTTTGTCTTAACAATATTAACAATCAGTAAAAGCCAAATACTCCTCAGTTTTGTCCTAGGAGCTTGTAAGACTGAATTTAGTCTGTACGATTATAAAGTCCATTAAAACAATGAGGGTGGGAGCTGCTCACTGCAGGTGAATGTATAAAAGCTGATATTTTCATCTGATCCTGAACATCCTGAGGCACCTTTAGGTGATTTTGCTCAGTCACACTTACATCATCCAGTTTAACGACATTAAGCTGCACTTTATTTTCCTAAATCAACAGGTACCATGTGTTTCTCCAGTCTTTCAGTTCTCATAGCAGATTCCACCATTTTCAGTTCAGACCTGTTGGCTCTCTATCTACAGAGGTTTCTCCTGTGTGTACTCCACTTTATAAAACTATTTCAAAGTGTCCAAGTCATGTTCACTTTAAAAAAATCATTAGTTTATCTGGTTACGAAGTGGTTGTTTCCTCTTGTAAAGCGAATTACATTCAGCCAATCTTTGTTTGGGATGAAGTATTAGATGTGTATTTGGCATAATTTAAGTAAGACCACAGTTTGATCCTTTTGCTGTTGGCGGAAGTACACGTAGGCTGTGCTGTGTCTCAAAATAGTGCCTAATCAAACAGCATGGTCGCGGGAAATTAAGTGGATATAATCAAATTGTTTGTTGCATGTCAAGTCAAGTAAAGTCAAACTTTATTTATATAGCACATTTTAAAACAACCACAGTTGACCAAAGTGCTGTACAGCTTAAAACACAAATAAGTTAAAACAAATGGTAAAAAATATATTAAAACATATTAAAAAACAACAACTCCAATAAGAACAGTAAATATCAGAAAAAAAACATCACAAATCGAAAAAGTTAAAATTCGTATGTCCTGCTCAACTAGTATTAAAAGCCAGCGCAAAGAGATGTGTTTTAAGTAGAGACTTAAAGCTCTCAGTAGTCTAAGTGGTTCTGATATTAAAAGGCAAACTGTTCCAGAGAGTAGGAGCAGCCACCGTGAAAGCTCTGTCACCTCTTGTTTTAAGCCTCACTCTTGGGACATCAAAAAGCACCTTTGTGTTGACCTGAGTGCTCTGACTGGAGCATGCAGTGTCAAACAATCCCCCAAGTATGGGGGTGATAACCCATGTAAACTTTTAAAAACTAGCAGGGCAATATCAAACTGGATCCTGAAGCTGACAGGAAGCCAGTGAAGAGACGCCAGGACAGGTGTGATGTGGTAGTGTTGTGTCTTCCCAGTAAGCAAGTGTGCGGCCGTATTCTGAACCTGCTGGAGGCGCCGGAAGGACGACTGCTCAACACCAACATACAGTACAAAGAGTTACTGTAGTCAAGCCTCGATGTTGTGAACATGTGTATCACCCTTTCAAACTCACGAGAAGGGAGATAGGCCTTGACCTTACTCAGAAGCCTGAGCTGAAAGAAGCTCGTCTTCACAACACAATTTAAAAGAGTTGTCAAAGATGACACCGAGGTTCCTGACTGAGGGACGGCAGTGAGACACCAAATTACCAAAAGCACTGTCAATGCCATCCAGCAGATTGGGGGCACCAAAGACAATAATTTCAGTTTTCTTTTCATTCACACTCAAGAAGTTTAACGCCATCCATGATTTAACATCTTCCAGACGGGTCAGCAATCCATTCATTGATTCAATTTTTTAAGACGTATATCGTGGCAAATCATTAGCAAAACAGCGCAAGAAGACACCATGTTTTTTAAGCATATACAAAGAAAACAGTACAGGCCCTGAAACAGAGCCTTGAGGGGCCCCACAGACTAGAGAGGCCTCTGACAAAGAGTGTTGGCCAAGGTGAACAGAGAAAGTTCTCTCAGACAAATAGAATTGGAACCATTTCAGGACATTAACTTTAATCCTGACAGATAGTTCAAGGCGTGATAAAAAAATCTGGTGATCAACAGTGTCGAATGCAGCAGTCAGGTCTAAAAGCAACAACACAGCAGCGTTCCCTGTATCAACAGTTAATAAGAGATCATTAGGAACTCTTTAAAGGGCTGTTTCAGTGCTGTGGAGGCAGGTGATGACCCCACATTGTTATTGAGTCTTGTTTTTCTCCCACAATTATTTTAATCCCACAGGGAGTTTGGAACCATACACAGCAATGCATCCCATTAGTGTCTGTCCTGAGATTTCTGAACAGAGCGAGACCTGAGCTGTGACACTGTGGCACAAATTCAGGTTTATTCCATGTACTTCACACTACCTCCCTTCAAAAAACACTAACTATCCCTTTAAGTCAAAACTGCTCAACCATATAACCATATTTAAAGGGTTGATTTTCAAAATAAGGAGAAGCTGTGTGGCTAATTTGAATGTAATTAATAAATATCAATAAAACCATTTATCATTCTTGTGTTTATTTTGCAAGGTTGTTGAAACATGGGGGTATAAATAAAATATGTCGGGAAAGAAGGAGAAAAATGAGAGTCACATGAGTAAATCTCACCTGTTGCCTGAAGTCTAAATACATGAAGAAATGTCTGTGTGGCTTTGTGTGTTCGGGTAAGCTCACAAGAAAGAGTGAGCAAGTACCATCACAGGCTGACCAGTAAACATTTCCAGTATAAAAGCATCATGCGAAAACATGGCTTGTCCAACCATGGTGTACTAACAAGCAAGCATTATAAATACATACAGGGCATGTTCCAATAAAAACTTTTCTCTGGAACAGGTAAAGTGGATCCATGCAGCAGCTCACAGACAGCAGTCACAGAGTTAGAGCTTCAGTCAAACACATTAAACAGACCGCTAAACTCCCACTGCTTTTAGAAAAAAAATCCACATAAGACCAGGCAACATTTTCCTGTCTTCTATTGTCTAATTTTGGTGAGCCTGTGTTGTTGCCTCTTTTTCTTGTGGCATTTGGTGTGGTCTTTTGCTGTTGCAGCCCATCGCTTCAGGATTCAACTTTTTAATGATCACACAAAACATTCTTAATGAGAGACAACTTAACCTTTTACAGGAATAATGTCCCCTTATTTCTGATGCAACAATCTCAGGTATCACATCCTAGGAAAAAAGCATGATGCACAAAAGCACCCAAAACATTAAGGGCCTTATTTTGATAGCGTGAAGAGCGTTGTTTACCAGTAGAAGCGTGTTGGGCACGGTGGTTTGAGGAATCTAAGTCTATACTTTGCTATTTTAAGAGTGCATGTTCTCAGAGGAAAGCCAGGCACAGGGCAGCATTTCACTATTTCAACAGCAGGTTTAGTTGTTTGGTCATAATTTCAGAAGGATTCTTTAATTCTTCTGCTTTGTTTGTACCACCACACTCAGTGAACACTCACAGAACACTATAATTATGTTAATGCTCACATTCAAGTGTTTTCCATTGAAGCATCCAAAGCATAAGAAATGATCCAAAAGACAAGTCACAAACTTCTACATGAAGAAATCTCATTGATTATTAAAATTTCCAAGAAAAAAAAACAGGTTCCGACTCCTATATGTATCTGATAGACCTTTTTAATTCACATCAAACACCCTTTGGCTTAAAGCAATTTATTTCCTCACAATCTGCAGGAATCCTTGGCTCTGTTCTCTATCTATTAACTGCTCGCCAAGGACATGAGAAAAAAAAAACACACTGCCTCTCAGTTCTTCGTTTGTTTATGTACTTTAACAGAGTTTTCCAATTAATGCTCTGATATTTTATAGTACATGTGTGCTGCTGTGCATTCTATGTGAGTGAAACAAGTGAAATGTGTGTTTTGATCTTGATTGTGTGCCAATCTAATGTGTCCTCAAAATAGCAGAAACACTCCGTGCCACAGACTTTAAGTTTGAGATCAGGTATGAGGAGGTCTACAGTGCTGTCAATTTCTGCGTCAGCAAGTGAGAAACACGTTAACTTTGCACCTGATCAGTCCCAGTTTGCAGACAAATACACCTCTAGGCCCAGAAAGGAAAGCATGTTGGTTTGCTGTTTTAAAAAGCATGGGCACACAGCATATACAGTAAGTGGCACATGTCACAAATAATTTAAGCATGACACCTGCACTTCACACCAAAACAACTTGTGTCAGTCTACAACAGTCTATAAGGCGCTAGCTAACTACAGCAGAGTGATTTAGCGGAGGGATACATGACACGAGTTAGCTAGGTCCAGATAAACTTTATATTTCCGAAATGTTAATGCACTTAAAAATAGTCATATGTAGCGTACTCTTAAACTGTGGTATTATTTTTTGATTTGAGTTCTTGTAGGCAGAGAAAATAGCCTTTGAATTTGGTACGGTTTTTTCCTGTTAGCATCTTTTTTTTCGTCTTCGACGGTTACAGACTGTGGCTTACTGAGGGAGAAGAGATAACTTTCTACTGCATCTAATGTACTTAGGAGCTCATACAACCCCACTTCAAACAAAAAACCGAACTGTCCCTTAAAGTTGTCTTTTATTCCATGATGGACATATTATGATAAGGAGCTAAAAAACGATGTTTTGACACTTCAAGGGATACGCCAATTTGTTTTTTAAGATGAGATATGATAAATTAACCTTCATTGATCCCCAGAAGGGAAATTCAGGTGTTGCAACATTTCAGTACAAGAGTAAATTAGCATGCATCGAGATCAATAGAATGACATATAATATAAAGACATACATCAAAAAAACAGTACAGCAGCAAAAAAACAAAAACAAAATAGAGCAAGTGAAATATTTACAATTATTGAATTAAAATAAAAATGTATGGATTAAGTGTCATACGGGAGACGTGAGCCATTATCACCATTATAAAGTAACAGTGTGACAGGTAACAGCAGTTATATTGACAGTACATTTAACAGTAAAAAACTATTGAAGCTAGAAGTACTGTGAAGTAATTGACAGGGATACAAGAAATGAATGAATAAGGTGCAATATTTTAAATAACATTAACAGTATGGATAGAGAACAGGTTACTAGGACATGGAGATATATTTTATAGAGCAAAAAGTGTGACGTTTCCCTGTCTTGTCTCACTCCCGAATCCATACACCATTCTTTTGACCGTGCGTGTAGTAACAAGGAAGAGACAGTTTGTTGACCTACTTAAGAGCACGTCTGCAGTGGTTTGCCCATGCGCCCTGCAGTTTAGTTTTGTATATATATTTTTCTAAAATGATAGTTAGTGTAAGTTAGTGCAATAATATAACAAACTACAAAAAAAAAAAAGAAACAAAACAAGCACACAGTACCGTTAACAGTTGCTGAAGAGTTTATCTGGTGACTGTAGGCAGTGACAGGCTAACACTACCCATTGACTCCCAGTGTTTGAGCTAAGCTAATTAGCAGTGGCTGAGCTCTGTCTGTCTCTCCCTTCTTACTGCACAAACAGTCAAGTAATGGTGTCCATCTGCTTGATATGGACTCAGGAGTGAGGTAAGTCACAGAAACAAAATAATGTTGCCATATCCCTTTAGAAGTGTGTCAGCATGTGTTTACCATAGCCCTTATTTAGACAGAAAAAAATTCCCTTAACCCTTGTGAAGATGGATCATGGACACCAAAAGAATCACTCATGTCTGAGTTTTCTCATGTTTTTGCTCCCCTCTTTAGTGAATAAAAGTGAAGATAAAACATGTAGGAGACCTTTGCGATTTGCTGAATGGACCACTCACATGCAAAATCCACACATAGAAAAAAACAACTTACACATCAAACCCAGTGGGGATTAATTTCTTTACTCAGAGAGGATGTGTGTATGCCAGGCTTGGCTGCTGTGCCAGTCGCCCGCGGTGCACCACACGCTGCCATGCTGTGCCAGCAAACGGCACCGATGCCCTCCATTTGCGGTGTCACATATATCAAATGCATGCTGCTATCACTTAGCCCTCAGTCGTCTGAACTCTGCCCGCCTGTGAGCCTCGCTGTGCAGGATGCGCGAGTGTTTGTGTTCAGCCTCTGGTTTCATCTGCTGCTGTGTGCTCCGATGGATATGTGATTGACGACGGTCCGCTATAATGCCGTGATTGATTGTGTGAAAATCAGAGTGAATGAAAGTGTTTTCGGGATTATCTGTGACCAGACGCTCACCCCGCTCCGCCTCAACACAAACTGACATGTCTTGGGATTTTATTTCCCGCCATTTTATGGAACTTCATTCAGAATTACAAACCCATGACCTCCTTATGATCTCACATGCAAGCAAGCACACACACAGATGCACAAACCCGAGCATGAATGCACATTGAAATTGCGAACAGATTTTCTACCTCTTTGGCCGGTGAACCACAGTCGGTGCATTATTATGGAGCCATGAGTGGTAGAAGGAAGAAAGCTGGAGAGGAGGCGGAGGTGAGGGATGGAGGGGTGGGGGGGGAGTTGTTAGAGACTAGGCTTGCATTGTCCGCTCCCTCTCAAAAGGTTTTTCTGTTGTTCATGGTCACGTTCTGAACTGGATGCGACCCTACAGGTGTCCCTGCTCTCTAAAATGTGTTCCCCAGACCCTTCACCAGCCCCCTTCAAGCCGCCCGTCTGTGACCCCTGACCTCACAGACCCCGGGAAGTATGGGTAATGGCAGGCTTGTCAATAAAGTTCAGGGTCACTAATAGACTAGCTTTGTTCTGCGATGTCAGCCACCAAAAAGGAAAAGACGAAAGAGGGGGCGCGGAAAAACTCCCTCTAACCCACCGTCCTTATAGCGTATCTGGGTCTATTCAAATTAAAAAATGGGTGCTTTTGATTGTAAGCCCACAACCCACCACCTTCTCCTCCCCTCCACTCCTCTCCTCTCCTGCCTCTCCTCATCTTCTTCCATCTTCTTGCTCTGCTCTTGTCGTCTTTAACTCCAAAGAGGTGCTTGTGCGCTGGGCTAAAAGGTCTTAATGTGTCTGCATTCATGGAGCCAGACCATAGAAGGCTGTTTTTAACCCTGTTTACGGCCTTGCATCCATTTGGCCAGGAGTCCTTCACTCGGCGTCCCCCCATCCCCCTCTCCATATCTCGCTCCATTTTTCAACCTCCTTCACTCTCTCTTGCTCTCTTTCTCTCTTCCGCCCACATCCCAATCCTTTTGTGATAGGATATGAATGCACTTTGCTAGTTGATAATTACACTCTCCTTCTCTGCCCTTCTCTCTCTTTCTGACAGTGGGATCCACAGGCAGTCCTTATTCAGCCAGTAATTTGCCTGTCCTCCTCATTCATTGAGAAGGTACAAATTATCCCTCACACGGGCATGGCTATTCTCCCTCTCAGCCAGCATGATGAGGACTGCACTAAAAAGAAAATAGCCAAGAATATGCACTTTGTATCTTCTCTAAGTGTAATCCAAAAGAAGAGGTTTGTTTTTTGTACCCTGAAAGTACAGATTTCTAGTTAATACAGCACACAAACGGAAATAAGTAACAATGAACAAAACTAATTGACCCTTCATCAGCCCTGCCTTTCTTGGTTACAGTAACCTTGTTGGAAAATCTCTACATTTTTCTTGCTTCCTTTTGAAAAAAACAGAAAGTACTCCAAGATTTGACTAATGTTCATGATTAATTGATGAGATTCCTTAATCTACCTGGTGTTTTTAAAGAAATAAACACAAAGATAACACCGGATGTATGATGAGAAATCTTTGAAAACATGTTAATACTGCTTAAAAGGTTGGTTTGGGATCATTTTCAGTGGTTTTGTACATGGATAATCAAACCAGAAAGTGCTCTTAGAAAGTTAAAATTAAACTATAGTTGATCATTACGCCTCTGACTGTGGTAAAAAAGAAGCTTAGTAATGGAAAAGTAAATTGTTGTAAAGGTGTTAAGTACAGCATGAAATAAGATATTCTTATGGTTTGTGTTCACCTCAATCTCCTCAAATTATACAGAGTATGTGTTACAATATACAGCTGAGCTCCTGTGCTGGCACTTTCTGTACAGAGACAGAGCTGACCTCTGTCACTGCAGCTAAGGCTTAAAGTAATGCCATGGGCCTCATACAAACCTCACTTGAAAAAATCTTTGTTGCATATAAATAAAAGTAGTGTTTGATTGATTGATTGACAGCTGAAAGCACTGTATGCACAAACACACTCTGTCTTATAGGAGTAGTTATGTAATTTTTTCAGTATTTGGTGGTTCTCACATTTAGATAATTTTACAGAGTTGTTACGACACAGGTGGGCATTCACCTGCCTGGCTAGTATCCAAACTAGGGTATATCTAAACAAAGCAGTCAAACTTTGTTTAGTTATAAAGTAACCACACAATGAAACCATTGGTCGGTTTCATTGATGCAATGAAACCGACTGCCCACTGTCACAAAGAGGGTGACGATTTGACTCATCACACTTCTAGAGTTATATAGGTAGTAGTAGCAGCCACAATAATGGTAAAAATATTTTTGTTGACTTATAGTTTGTGTCACATATTAGTGAATATGATCATCTGTATGATTGTTAATTAGATATTTGGAGGAACTTCTGCTGTAAGGAGTGTGCAGCTTACCATGGATGGAGAACAAACACTTGGTGGCACAAATAAAGGATGAGTCTGACTGCCATTTACACACACCCACATAGATATGAGGTACATATGTCTCTGGCTCTTGTCTTGTAGGTGGTCTGGGATCCTTGGTGGAGACTTCCTGCTGCTGTGGAGTCACGAAGCATCAATTACTACAACAACAATCATGACACATATTTGGCCATTTCATTAGGATTATTCCATTCCCATTATCATTATAGCTGTTAATGTAGACATTAGCATGATCTCCCTATCCATGGTTGATACATCTATAGTATCTATATTCCGCACCACATAGTCGTGGTGTCCCTCTTGAAAATGGGATGTCACATCTCAAGAGGTCTTTAATACAAAACAAATCAGATGACAGGTCTATGGTTCATGGATCTGTCTCTAACTTTAGTTCTTACTTTAGTCCACTTTTCTCCTCTTACTTCCCTTCCTTTGCCCTCACACCCAACACAGCATCGTGTGGATTTGCTGTTCATCATGAGACTGGGATCCACATTCAAGATTTCCTGCTGCTTAACAGAAGGTTTTTTCTTGCCGCCATGATGGAGGGATTCATGATTGGCTATATGGATTCATGTTGGGTGTTGGATGTATATATTTGTATATATATATATATGTATGTGTATATATATATATGTATGTGTGTGTATATATATATATATATATATATATATATCTATATATATGTATATATATATATACATATATATATATATATATATATATATATATATATACATACACATATATATGTGTGTATTTCATATGTATATATGCATATATGTGTATCCATAAAATGAAGAGCTTTATGCTCACTTGCAACACTTGTTATGAATTGGCGCTATACAAATAATGATTGATTGATTGACATACAGTATGTATACACCTTGTTACATCAGGTTTGTGCTGAAATGTAAATGAAATGTAATAACCATGATTTGTACATATCTGACCAAACAGTGATGAACACATTACTTAGAGTGTAATCGCTACATTATAAGAGATTATTTAAACAATGATAAGACAATTTCCCAAGTAATAAGAACATGAATAAAGATGTCTGCATTTGTTTGAGAAAAAAGCTGTGGCACTAGCAATGTTTTTTAAATGACCAAATTATGTTTTGGTAGTTTCTGTAACATGATCAAACTTAGATGATGGTCAAATAATGCATTATTTAACACACTGAGCATTTTTGGAGTTGCTCCCATACAACTGTTTGGCACAGTTCATTCAAATACACCTGAACACAGCAGTCAACCCCTGTCTCTGTAAAAACAACCACACCAAACTTCCTGAAACAAGTGGTCTTGGCTTGCCTACCAGCCACCCAAGGGCTGTAGGTTTGCAGTAAGGAAACAACTGACCAATCAGCTGGCACAGACAAGACATGTATTTACCCATCACACTGCTGTAGTATTATGAGCAACATTAGCAGCCATTGTTTCTGTAATACTATACAACTTCAATTACAACTGAGAGCAAAATATACAGAGAATGATAACAAATTAGTTCCAGAAAGTGAATTGTTGGGGTGCTGGCTTAGTGGAGTGATAAGCAACTTTGCATATCTCATATTCTTCACGTGTTGTTCCTTTAGGAATAGGTATACTCGTACACCTTCAGCCTATTTACAGAGGGTCCTCTTGTAGTCTCCCACCCTCTTTCACAAGTATACCCACTCTTTCTTCACTATCTAATAACCAGTGATAGGTAAGCTACTTGTACAATGTAGTGAGCTAAGTTACTATCAACTTCACTACACTGAAGCTACAACTTAGTTAGAGGTAGTAAAACAGGTCAAAGTACATAAAAGAAAAACAATTTTAATCTATTTTGCATATATAAGCACTATTATTACCTCAGCCAAGGAGGTTATGTTTCCGCCAGGGTGCACGCATGCAGTTCTGCTCACAGACGTAGCAGAGAGGAGGAAAAGTTTTGCCAATGGAGAAAGCCTGGGGCTGTTCCTGGAGCCTTGGTTTCTAAAATAAATTAAGGCACAGACTCTCTGAAATTTTAATAAACATCCCAGTCCTCTACATCTCACAACTACTTTCGCATTACTGTGAGCCCATTGAAGTTATATAAACATTCGCAGCTGCTCTGCTCGTTTGCAGTCCTGCCAGACGTGCCTGTTAATCACTCGAAACAAGGCTGCTGATAATGTCAATATCATTAATGTGAATATGGAAATAGTCTGTGTCTTTGCAAGTGTACATCAACCCCCAAACTCCAGATAGAGCTAACACGCAGCTCACCGAAGCACCATGGTTTTGCTCCAATCGACAGGCTGGCGACACCGCCCACTGCAAACACCGTGGCATGCACAACACCATCAGATAAATCAGTAAAATAACTGAGCTACTGAAAAGCTATTTGACTCAGAAAACAACTACATCACCACAAAGCTCCTGGAAAATGTAATCAAGCTATTAATTAATCTATTTGTAGTGACGTTACTGCAGATAATTGGAAATACATGCAATAAATTCCCCAAAACATACTTTAAAAAAAGGTCAGTTTCTGTGCCTATGGACAACATGCCATGGAAAGTGTCACACTTACTTTTCTAAACAGCAGTGCACGGGACACAGTAGCATCTAGTCCAGCATGTTAAAGGAGGAGAGTATGTCCTTATATACAAAGCTGATCATGACTTCACCAAATCACTGACAGTTGCTCTTCTGGCACGTGCAAAGGTGCAAAAGATTACTATGTCAACTACTGTGGTCTTCAGACACCTGGAAGTGTTAAAAGTCCCTCTGATTCACTGCATTTGTTTACTTTTATATCGTATTGCATGTCACTCCCTGATTGGTGTGGTCATCTGTGTAATCCTTAATGAGACATTGAATGTCCTCAGTTAAACCACAGCTCAGTTCGTCAGTACCTTAGCCTGCTAACTACCTTCCAGTAATGCTGAGGGAAACCTGTAATCAAGGCTATGTATAGTTGTGAAGTAAGAGGAGCTGTAATGAAGTAAGGACAGCCCCATCTTTTGTGTGATTTGACAAAACTGCAGTGTGAACATGTTTCAAAGGAAATATGTGGTTCATTTTTTTCAGCATAAGCTGAACAAAAATACTTTAGAGAACACCAAACACTCCTTTTACTCATGCTAAAATAATACAGTTAAGGCCACAGTTGTACTGAAAACACTTTGTAAGAGTGGGAGATTAGCTTTTCCGGTATGGTCCAGCAGTGCTTGCTATGATAAGGGGCTTTTTGATTGGTTGGTCAGCTGACAAATCAGGGAGCCATCAACGGGTCAGTTATATCACTTTACAGTCAAAGTTGTTTATGATACAAGCATGTCCATGAAGTGTATGTCAAACTATTTTTTTTAATGTTTGGTAACACATGGAATACAAAATGATGGCTTAAGGGCAATAATTACGGTAAACAGTGCAGTCAGCCATCTTGAGATAATTTACTAAGATGATTTCTTGCAATAAAGTGTCCAAGCTCGGGCACTTTTGGACATTTGCTCCACGTTGCCCTTTCATCAACATCCATAGCTGAGGTCTCACCGCCAACCCAACTGTGTTTAAGCCTCGTCCAAAATAGCCAGCGTGACAAACAGATAGTTAGCAAATGAAAGGATCCTGCGACAAATTACTTACAGGACTCTGGCTTCTTGTGAGCATATGTGTCTGCAGCCATTTATATCGCCTTTGTGAGCATATAGTTTTGTCAGGATTTATGACTGGATATGAAATGTGAAGAGTGTAACACCCTTTGAGTCTAAGCTGTTTTGAGTCATTGGTTTATTTCAGCATAACTGTGTGAATTTAATTACAAGTGCTCTGCTCAGTTACGAAGTCTGACAGCACCAAGGGCCATTTTGGTCATTTATTTATGGGCTCTGTTGGCCGGATAGAGGAACCTCATTGGCAAAGAGTGAGAGTTGAGACAGCCAGTGGCGATTACAGGGCAAATGTGACCACCGGACAGACAACAACTGTCCCTGGATGTCAACAGGAAACTCCTTTTTTAAAGACCATAATCATGTTTTGTCATGTAATTACAGAAGGAGAGGAAACACGAAAACACACGGTGATAATGGGACCAACACTGATCACAACATAGACAAATGCCTTCTGGTCATGGAGGGACAATGGAATACAGAGGCACCCATTGTTCCTTGACTCAATGAACTATGCTGCTCATTAGGTGGAGCTGCCTAAGATTAAAGAGATGGATATGAGCGGAGGAGTCAAGGCCCGAGGTTAGAACTGGGGGGCGAAAATCGACACTCTGCCACAGCCAAGATGATCCCGCTCCAGAGCCCCTGACCCCACAGCGGGCTGCAGCCTTTGATTCCTCTCCTCCTTTTTTCATCCCCACATCAAGAACACTGATCGTTTCATCTCTTTGCATATTATCAGACTCCACCCCATCCTCCTCATCTCTAATAAGGAGTATCCGTCTTTTCTTCATCTTCTCCTTCCTTCTCTTGCTCTCTTACAACTGTTGTCATCTTCCTCCCTGTAAGGGGTCCATAATTGATGGATTTCTCTGAGGGGTGTAGGTGTTGTATGTATATCTGCCAAAAGCACGATGGCATTGATATTCTCCCCCAGGCAAAGGAAGAGAGAGGGAGGGAGACAGTGAGGGAGAGAGAGGTGACCCTGCTGGCTGAGTGGCAGTGGCCGTCATGCATAGCATCTCTAAAATGGAGAAAGGGGGGGTGGAAGGAGGGTGAATGTCACTTTCAAGTGTCTCCTCGGCACTCTCCCTTAATGAGAGATGGGTTCTGCTCCACAGACAGCCAAGGGGACCAAGAAAGGGCCCTCCCTGCCTCCTCCTCATTCCTCCCTCCACCCCTCAGATCTCCAATCCTCTGAGGAGCTGACAGCCCGAAGATCCGTGAGCCTGCGTCTCCTCCACCTGCACAACCTCATTTCCCCATCATAACAACAACAACAAAGGTAGGAGGCTTTTTTGTGTACTGGTACTGTCCCTGCATCCACAGCATCCTCTTGGCATCACTCTTCATCAAAATGACCTGCACTTACATTCTCCCTGTTCCTCCTCGTACCCCCGCTTTCTGGCTCACTCTTTTTCTTCAGTGAGGGACGCACACTAATGCTATTTAGCTAGCCCGGCTAGTGATTCATCCATTCCAGCTGAAGGGAAAGGTGAGAGGAGAGATCTCCCAGGACTCCTCGCAGCCCCCATCTGTCAGACGCACCCGGCCCACTGATTTACATTTACCGCAAGGATTTATGGGATGCCCGCCACAAAACGAGTCGAAGCAGCAAGAATCATGGCGCGGAGAGACAGAGCGGGGAAATTATTCAAAGCAGTGATTATTTTGGGACGGCCATTACGCATGCACACCTGATCAGGGGGTGTCACCCGTGACTCCCCCTATCCACCATGATGGAGAGGGGCCTCATCTGTGCTGCGCTCGTATTTTACCTGGCTTGCATAAAGGAGAATTCTCTTAGGCACCAGGAGAGCCTACTAAGGCTAAATTAGGCCCCCGGACAGGCAGAGGAGAAGGGAGAGAAGAGCAGATGAGGCAGTTATGTATGCACAGGGGATTGAGATGAGGGATACTGGTCAAATTCATGATCAATCTTAAAGCCAGCGTATTGTGGACATATATCCACAAATTAGTGCTTCTGTGGAGTAATTCCTCTGTGAGGGTTTCCAGTGGTCAATTCAAAATATATCACACACTTCAGGTCAGTGGGATGTAAATGCAGAAAATCATGACAAATGTCTGAATTTCTGTATATCTAATAGGTGACATTTGCCGGTCCACCTGCTCTCACTGTAATTCAGAGGCCCAGAAAATGTCGCAACGACGGCCCTCCTTTTCCACTAGGCTCTTAGAGCTCTGTTAACCCGCCACCTACAGCGAGGACCATCACTTATAGTCATTACTTACAGCACTTTGCAGGCACTAGCTGAAAAAGGTTAGCATAGCCAAGTTTGAGCACGGGCACCTTTAGCTGTTGT
Source organism: Scarus forsteni (assembly GCA_036419115.1). NCBI lineage: Eukaryota > Metazoa > Chordata > Actinopteri > Labriformes > Labridae > Scarus > Scarus forsteni. The sequence goes on from JAZDUH010000289.1 coordinate 6,177,588, forward strand.
GTTACAACCGAGGTCAGCCCGACTGCGACTCACAGCCCTCCCTCTCCTCTCCTCTCCTCTTCTCCACTCCCTCGTCTCTGCACCAAGTTCATTATCAGTGGCCCCCAGGAACGACCTGATTTCAATCCAGACGCACTTTGTTCAATTGCCCTACATGGAGGAACTCTCTGGAATGGGGCCAGTTGATTTCGCTCTACAACCACTATGCTTATTTTATTTAAGGCCCAAAACTGCAGATCATTTTTAAATCTAGGGCAACTAATCTTGAGCTCCTTTTTTTCTTTTTTATTTCACACACAGCTGTATGTATCCATTTCCTCCATGTGTGATTTTACTCTCCGAGCCAACATGCTGAAAATGTATCATGGCACACTTAGCAAGAGTCTGAGTGGTGTCAAAGAGCAAGCAAGAATTGGTTATTAGCCGTTAGCAATTAGCTAACCTTAAGATGAAAGGGGCAAGGAGAAGATCTTAACTGTAGTGATGAGGTCAACAGCAGTAACCTCTGCTGTGTGTTTTGACCCCAGAATGACAAAGAGATGACTTCATATCCTCGCTGAATGATAAGCAGCACGGCTATAGCTGAAGAGCCAAGTAAGCTAACGTGGTATTTTTAGGAGAGATAGTAACACAGTCTGCCACAAGCATTTTTACTCTTTAATGTTCTTTAAGTGTGGCCAACATGGGCTCATGAGATTTGTGGGCCTGATGTCTTAAATGACAACTTGAGTTTGATTTATGGTCTTTACATTAACACATTCATTTTTTAGCTCTGACCTTAATATTTTTATTGTCATTTGGATCCACCAAGATGAAAGTTAACATGTAAAAGTGGAAAAAAAGGTTTTGTTTCCACTGTTACAGCTTAATGTGTCAGGACAGTACTTACTGAAAATGTGGCAAATAAATGAAGTTTTCAGAAATAGAATTAGGGTTGTACTTTATTTCTTTTGCACCCTCTATTTCACATAATTGTAATCATAATTCTACTATTGAAAGACTTACTCAATTTATATATAATAGAGTTGATATTCTGCCTTCAATCACGTTCGCGTATTCATTGTTACTGACTGAGAAAATTCGACATTTATATTAGAAATGCAAATCTGAGATAATTGCTGCCACATATATCAGTTAGGGGTGCAACAATACATGTATCTGTATTAAACCGTTTGATACAGTGGCCTCGGTTCGGTACACCCTATGAACCGAACTATATGCAATTTCAAATTTAATTATTTGGTCAACTTCTCATGAGGTGATATGCGCTTTAAGTTCAGTGCATCTGCTTTCGACTACTCCAGGCTGCATTGTCAAGCACCTCCCAAACACTAGCTGTAACATGGCGAGTGCTTTACCTTCAGCTGAAATCGAAGACCCTCCACTATCATTCAGAACTGTCGTTTGGGACTACTTTGGCTTCCGTGTTAAGTATGACGCGTGTCGTGGACAAAAACACAACAGTATGCCGGAAGTGCGGCACAATGCTAAACTGCGTCAGGGGATATCCAACAAATGCTGATATCATCCGGGTGTTAAAACAAGTGGAACCAGACAGAAACAACAAGCAGCACACATGCTATAGACTTTACCTGGGTCATTTAGACAGCCATTAGCACATAATTCAAAGAGGGCAAAGGAAATGGACAGGGCGATAGCTACTTTTATTGCTGTCAACATGAGACCCTTTTCTGTTGTGGATAATGCCGGGTTCCAGGACATGGTACGGACACTTAATACACTTACAGCTAGTTCTTTGTAATATTTACTCTGCTGCTAAGAATGCACCACATAAGACAGGTGAGTTCGCTATTAGATTTTTTTTTTTTTCCTAATTCTTATTTTACATGGTGATGTTTATGTTTTTTATGATTCTAAGTATGCACCGAAGAATGTGCCTAGATTAGCTGCAAGAGTTACATTTAATTCAATTTAATGAAAATGTACACTGAGTTGAAACCAATGTTGGTTGTTTTAATAAACCACAAGGAAAAAAGGCATTGAAATTTCTTATATTTTGTATCGAAAAAAGTATCCAACCGTGACAGAAACGTATCAAACCGAACCAAACTGTGAATTATGAGTATTGTTGCACCCCTAATATCAATGTGTAAGGACCTGAGGTTGTAAAAATCGTCACTTTCTTTCAGCCTTATTTGCAGTGGACTATCTTGCATGAACCAATGGGTTTAACTGAAGATGAAACAATTGGACATCCCACCTGTGTGTGCTCCATCACGTGGAGGCGACATGATAAACACATGAAAGGTCATAAAAAAATCAAAACAGCAGAAAATGGGCTTTTTTTAAATCTTTGATTGGTTTACAGTAAATCGACTTGAGCATTATTTTTCACACCTCTGCTCATCCAACAGCGTGAACTCTTTTTACCTGCAGGCCACACATCCCCACACATTCATACTGAAGGCTGAGGACTGAGTTCATCAACCTTTCACTTTCATTTGTGAGCTATTAACACAGCACCTTTGCAGTTAAAGGAGTAATCATCAAAATATGACTGCAGGAGTGAACTCTCTACCTTCCACTTGAGGAGAACAGACTCTACCTCCAAACCACTCAAATGTGTATGTATCTGTGTAGGAACAGGAAAAATCCTAGGACACTTTCTCAGTCTATACAGAGGAAATGCTGACTGCAATAAATGTCTGGGAGTGTGGGCCATGACGGCTCTGTTCACATGACACACATATTTAAAGATAAGCAGGTTGGCAGTAGTCCAGAGATGGAGTTGTAAAGGATGAAGTAATGCCATTGCAAAAGTCTGAGTATGGGTTATAAGGAACAGTTGACCAGAGAGAACAAAGTGTTATGTGAGACCTGTGCGGCACCATGGTTCCTCATAAAGTACACAATTTAGCATTTGCTAAGAGCTGGTAGAGACATTACAATAAACAGTGTCGGCATGTGCCAGGTCAGTTAAAATGGTGGTAGCTTAAGCCTTTCTTGGCATTGAATGTATAACAAGTCTTGTTCACAAACTTAATTAACTTGAAAGATATCCAGCATCAGAATCAGTGCTACTTTTTACCTGTTCAAGAGAAGTTATTTAAGATTTTTGGTTGTATGTTTTGGATTCATAATCAAATTAACCGCTACAAAACTTGCACACAAGGTCCAGTGCACTTGTCTTTCTATTCACTACAATACTTAACAAAATATCATGTGGTGATCAAGCAGCAATAATGTCTTGGTCAACCTCACACAGCCATGCAGGTGTGTCAGGCTCATGCACCACAGCATTGAGCCAATTGCTTAAAAAAAGTTGTTGGAGAGAGAGAAAGCACTTTTTAAGTTCAGCCTGCCATCCTTCTTTGACTGTGAGCACAAACCTCATCCTTATCCATTTTGTTTCATGCTGGAAATCCATAAAATGGGCTCAGTATAATGTGAGGTCTTAGTGTGAGGGAGAGAGTGGCGGAGAGCTCAAGCTGCTGCTCTTGTCACAGCCACTGTTTAATATGATCGAATGTCCCTCTAAATCAAGGGTCCCCAAACACCAACCACAGACTGCTACCAGGCTATATATTATTCAATATCATAGGGTAATAGAAATAACTGATTTCATTTCCCTGTTTGATTCACTGAGACTGAAGGGTGTTTTATTTTGAAAGAATATACATCTGTGTGACTCGATTGTGCACACTCAAAACAAAAATTTCTGTCCCTGTAACTTCCAAAAAAGCCAGACCTGAAATAATTCTGTTGTTAACCCTTTCTACTGGTGCACCTGTTGTCAATAATTAGCTGTTAAATTTGACTCTGTACAGTGTGTAACTGAAGGACACTTGGACAAGCAGAAGCACTCAGCTTCCTTATTTTGTGGTGGACTGTTCAGAGGTGAGAACTGAAACAATACACATCAATTCGCTTGCACTGTTGATCGATGTAGGGTGTAGCCATTCATTTATTTTTTATTATGCCAAATAGTGACTTCCTGCTACCATTGTCATGATGTCAATGTCAAGCAGCAGATGAAAACTACAGAGCCCGGAGGTGTCAGGGTGCAGAATACTTTATTAAGGCGAGGGAACGCCTTCTATAGTGTGGGCACGTATCATTTAAAGCTGGGGTTGACGATTTAATTTAGATACACTTTTTGTAATACTGGTTAAAATGGTCTTTATGACCCGATGGTAATCAACTCAAAGGGCTCTAACTTCGTAGACCAGGCGCACCTGCCTGCGCCGGCCTTCGCCGCGCGGACTGGGTGTGACCTGCGCACTTTGCAAGTTTCCTGCAGTGCCAAGAGAGGCACACTCATGGCGCACAGGGGCGCAGAGGTTGCGCGTCCACGCCCCCGTCTCTGCCTCTCTGCGAATATGTCAGAATAGGAGGAGAATAGACGTGAGTGGGATTATCACAGCCGATCGTTGTCTTCACCAATCAAATGAGCGCCTCTCCTCGCCTTTAAATGCCGCAGCGTCTGATTGGTCTGAATTATCCCCGCCACTGCGGAAACAGTGTGCTGGAAAGACCCAGCAGTGGAGACGCTGTCCCTTCAACAGGAGAATGGACAGCGGGGCGCGTCACCGTGTGGGCCAGCTCCCGGGACAGATGTAATCTGTTCCTTTGTCATTAATAGGAGTAAAAAAAAACAAGAGACAGTTACACAACAGCTGGCTTATCCATTCATAATGCTTGTGATCCACCTGCACTCCTGGTTTGTCATCGCCAAATAGCAGAGCCTTCAGTGATAAACTGTATACTCTCCCGGTGTCTCCTCCTCATCCTCCTTGCAATAATGCTCTCCATCTTTTTAGAGCACGTTAAAAATAAAGACTAAAATAGAGGAATATGGGAAATCACGGGTAAATCCTGAGTGACAAACATTTATTTTCTCTCTTTTTTCTTTGTCTTTTTTCCCCTTTTTTTCTTTGAATTCAATGAAATGAGAGAAGCCAGATATTTATTCAGTATCAGATGTTGAGGCTGTTTATTGTTGACTTGTAAGATGTGCATCAAACTTCCAGCTGCGGTCAGGTTAAGTTTCCATGATGACAAACGGCTTTAATCCGACATCAGATGTGACGGGACAGTTAATATAGATACAAATGTATATGCTGGTTTAGACGGTTACATTAAATAGTGATTGCTGTGATTGTTTATTGCATTAAAATGTGCCTGACACTCTGGAAACCTGCCTCTGAGGCGTGCGCACGTGCGCTTGTCACCAAATTACAGCTGCGGAGGGTGCGCTCCGCCCTGCGCCAAGGTTAGACCAGGTTGCAGCTGGCGAGCTTTCAGCGCACTTTCTGCACTGTTTTTGGCACGAAATTGTCACTGCGCCAACATAAATCTGCCGACACCTTCCCCTGGTGCGCCATTACCTCCCTTGGTGCGCCGTCACACCCACCTCTGCGCAGATGGTCTACCAAATTGTCAAATTGGCAGCGCACGGCGGTGCGCCGGGCCTGCGCCCCCTGCGCTGCGCCACGAAATTAGAGCCCAAAATGTGTTCTTAAAACAGAGCGAACAATATCCGTTATATACAGCAGGAGTAAAACAGGGAAAACCCCAACCAATAATCATGCTGGGACACCTGTTTTTAAACCAATCAAATTGCGTCACCATTCTGCCCGCCTACTGCATGTGCATTTTCCCGGCGTGCACAGACTCAGTGCGTGTAGCCGAGCTCATACGTATCACTTGCCTTTCAAGTGTTGTCTTTGAAAATAAGGGAAGCCCGCTGTGAGCCGTCCCACAACCCCAACCAAGCTCCAGTATCCCTCACATTTTAAGACAGATTTACAAGAAATCTAAAATAAACTCTTTGTTTTTCTAAGTTTGTTCTGCTGCTCTAATTTCGCGATAGCGTCCACCCAGGCTACTGCAGGGGGACGTTCTCGCGAGGCTTTTTCTTCTTCTTCGGTTTTACGGCGGTTGGCATCCATCATTTTGGAGCATTACTGCCCCATTCAGGCTAGAGACAGAGCTCAGTTTGGAGAGGCAGAGTGATTAGGCGGAGTCCTGAGGAGATGCTACTTTCACATTCATGCTAGTTTTCCAAAATCGCCAGCCCCAGCTTTAAGCGTTACCTCACTAAAATAATGTGAGGGAACTGCTAAATAAGGTGTTCCCTCGCTATATTATAGTGAGGGAATGGGATAAATATTGGGCTAACATACAAAGAAATACTTGCTTCACTTGCATCCACTGGATTCATTATAAATTTTTATTTATTATAGCAAGGTAACGCTTTATTTATCCCATTCCCTCACAATAATATAGTGAGAGAACAACTTATTTATCCCGTTCCCTCACTTTATTATAGTGAGGTTATGCTTTAATAACACGTGCCCACACTATAGAAGGCGTTCCCTCGCCTTAATAAAATATTCTGCACCCTGACACCCCCGGTGCCCCGTAGAAACAGAGCCATAGTGAAAACTTTTTTGTACTGGTTAAGAAACACGGATGACTCCCTCTGATCCTTCATTTTTATATACTATTTGAGACCCCCCACAAACACATTTCCATTTATAAAATTGGGCAGAAGTACAAAAAAGGTATGGAGCTGTTACGGATGAATAAAACGGACCCAGTGTGCAGAGGTCTTTAGTCATCGTTCCTTTCCTCTCGCCATGCCACTTTAATTTTACAGTAGAGCTCCACAGAGGTTTCCTGAACATTTTTGGTAAGAATCTTTAACTCTGCGCTGGAAATAGTCTCAGTCTCAGAGGAATCAAAGTGTTTTATGGCGTCTCTCCGGCCAAAGCAGTGATCCTCTTACCTATGAGACACATTTACAGGCATTAGAGAACTGGACAAAGTTCAACACCGAGCAGCGCAATATCTCTGTTTTACTACACACTCTTTTCCCTACTCATCTACTGCCTGCCTGCTGTATAAGGCTCTTTATGGAGATGAAAAGCAGACTGAGAGTCACTATTGGAGCCTGATTCAAAGAGTCTTATTCGTTCTATGATAGTCTTTTTCCTGGCAGTGAATGATCAGCTCATTTGAAACGACCTGGCTTTTTGTGCCAGCTGATCCCAAGATGATGAGTCGTTTCAGCGGGTCCAAGGGAAAGTTGATTTGCCCCCAAAACACAGAATCCGTATTTTGTCTGTTTGAAAGTAGAACAAAGATGGAGAATTGACTGTAGTCCACGCTAAGCCTTGGAGAGAGAGAGGTGTGAGAGAGCCTACTGTAGGGCTTAAAGAGGAGAAAGCGAGAAAAGCAGCTTGGACGGGTGAAGCGCTGGACGAGGTGGGCAGATTAGAATCATGAGGATTCCTCTGAGGGATGAAGTGATGACAGAAAGTCTGCTTTACATTATATTCTCAAATGTAGCTGCTGATTTATACTGAGAACCATCAAAGAGAGATTAAATACTGTCACAAAGTAGAAGATTTTTAACATTTTTATGGATTATGAAAAATGTATGCACGAGGACAATAATGACAGTTTTGTTCTTGTAGAGTGTGGTGTTCAACAACCTGGCACATCACACAAATCAGACTGAACACGTAATGGTTAAATGGACTACAGCTTATTTAGCTCTTTTCTAGCCTTTCTGCACTTTTACACCACATGTCACATCTTGACATCACACCCATTCTCTCCAATTTTAGAGTTTCTCTCTAAGTTATCTGTCAGTATCAACTCATCCATCTTTGACCTTTCAATGCCTCAGTTAAAAAAACAAGTGTCACAGTAAAGGGTCTGAATACTTATGACCATGTGATATTTCAAATTTTCTTTTTTTATAAATCTTTAAAAAATTCTACAATTCTGTGTTTTTTGTCAATATGGGGTGCTTTGTGTACATGAACCGTATAAAGCCAATTGTATCATAGTTGATACATACTTTTATAATACCTCTATCTACTCAATATGATCAACAAATTACGAAAAAAAAACATCTGAATACAGTCAGATAAATGATAACAATGTCCTCAAATGGATTATCAGTTGCCAAAAACACCTAATGTATCAAATGAGATACGAAAAATCTATATGTTGAATGTTACGGACATTTTGACTTTTATGGATTTTAGCAGAAAGAGAAACAAACATTTCAGCTCCAAAAAATTTGAATTTTCTTGCTATAATCTATATGGTCTTGGGCCTTAAAAGGTTAATGAGGAAAAAAATGAATTTAATTGATTTTAGGTAATGGCTGCAGTATAACAAATGTAAAAAAAATTTAAGGGGGTCTGAATACTTTCTGTATCCACTGAATATATATATCTATATATATATATCTATATATCTATATATATATATATATATATATATATATATATATATATATATATATATATATATATATATATATATATATATATAGATATAGATAGATAGATAGATGGATATATATATAGATATATTTCTATATATATATATACATATATAGATATATATAGATAGATAGATAGATAGATAGATAGATAGATAGATAGATAGATAGATAGATAGATAGATAGATAGATACACATTAGGAGTGTAATGGTACACAAAAATTATGGTTCTGTACGTACCTCGGGATTGGGGTTGTGGTTCAGTACATTTCTGGTACAGTATAGGAACAACCGAAACCATTTGCTTATTTAGCATTAGTATGCACGAGGACAACAATGACAGTTTCATTCTTGTAGAGTGTGGTGCTCAACAATCTGGCACATCACACAAATCAGACCGTGTTGAACCTGAACAAGTAATGGTTAAATGGATTAGAGCTTATTTAGCACTTTTACACCACATATCACATCTTCACATCACACACATTCTCTCCAATTCTTACACTGATGTTTCAGAGTTGATCTGTCAGTATCAACTAATCCGTCTTTGCCCTTTCATTCCCATTAACACAACACTGACGCAGCAGTCGGACCAACTTGGAGATATGTGTCTTCCTCAAAGCATCAAGACGTGACAGCTGTAGCTAGGATCGAACCCCCAACCTGTGGTGCCAGACTGAGCCACCACTGCCAATTAAAAAGCATTCGTTGAATTTACTCTGATTTCTTCTGAAAACTTGACTGAGCAGTCCATTTTAAAGGTTCTATGAGGAGAATCTTTTACCGGCGACATTAAGACTCTGCTACCCATGAGCACGTGAGGCGACTGTCGTAATGCTGCATTCCAGTAACCTCGGAACTGGGAGTGACATCATCTCCGACTTATCGGCGTTCCAGTTGAAGTCAGAAAAAAGCATGCCGATCTACCAAACTATTGTTTGCAATTGATAGCTTGGGGGTGGCAAGGTGGAGTACCCAGTAGGAAATTCCGACTTCGGGGGACGTTCCAGTTGCAGTTTCCTACTCGGAACCCGGAAATTCCTACTTCTGACTACAACTGGAACGCACCAAAAGACATGACCCAAGTCAAAGTGTGTGTTTGTTGTGATGCCAATGAATGCAGCTCGGACCTTCCTCAGAACTCTGCATTGCTTTACAACTTCTTTTTTCAACAACTTACAGGATTCAAAGCGACGAGGTAATGTATCTCTTTCTAGTTACGTAGCGGTAGTTTTTGATGTGTGACAACAAGCAATTTTTGGAAAACTTAGTATCGTAGTTTTGTAGCCGGCTATATATCACTACTTACAGCCCGGTACTCCAAGACGTGTCTGAATAATATAAATTTGCTCTAGTTTTAATTGTCTTGTTCCTGAAGTTGAGTATCCAGGCCAGTCCAGCCCCATCTGACCCGACTGGAAGGCTAAGGAATAGCATTTATAGATAACCTATTTTGATGCTATAAACTCATCTTAAAGTGTGTATTTCGATCAGGCATATATCTAAAAGTGAGACTTTTTTGTAATTGCTTAGAAACTCCTCACAGTCCCTTTAAAACTCATTAACAAAATAAGAACATATTCCACAGTGTACTTTAATCCCCGTCCTCTACTAGGAGAGTTTAGCAGTAAGTCAAAGATTCAGGTGGAATGATTTGCAGGGTAGACCAGGGAGGACAAGACTTTGTTAATCACTGTAGTAAAGTAAACGGAGAAAGCAGTCATGAGCATATCATAAAACCATTTGTATCTAAAATAACAACCTTTTTTATACACAGTTTTGCTGTCTTCCTCTATGATGTTACCTAAGATTTCTCTCTGTTCTTGTTCACAATGTTTAAAATAATCCAGATATTTCATGAATTTAGAGCAACATGATGTGTAATGAGAACGTTGAAGCTAAGATGGATGATATATATATATTTTAAGAATTAAAAAAAAAACTGCTGTAGACAATGAAGGATATGATAAATCATATTTTGCAGATGCACTGTTGGTTGTTGTTGCCTTCTAAGTCAGGCTGACTCATCGGCAGTGTGTGCTATTCGGGTTGTAAATGATGAAGTAGTGCTATTGCAAAAGTCTGTATATGGGTGATGATGACCAGTTGACCAGTGAGTACAAAGTTCTTTGGTAAGTCCTTTATAGCACCTTAGTCCTCCAAGAAACAGAGTTCAGCATTTGATCAGAGCCTTGTGGCAGAGGCATTAAAATAAACAACATAGATTGTGCAAGGTAAGTGAAGAGGGTGAAAGCAACAACACTTTCTTGGCATTAATATGAAAAGTTTTTATTGTCTACATTTAAAAAGTATCCAGCACCTATGAGGTCATGCCATAAAGTATTGGGCTCTTTGGTTACCATTTGTTTTATCTATCTCTTCAATTTGTCATCAGTTTTTCTCATGCAGCCACGACCAGGGAGGTGGGCTACACAAGCAAACAACAACATTGTGTTTTTGTGTGTGTGTGTATATATACATATATATATATATATATACATATATATATATATATACATATGTGTGTGTGTGTGTGTGTATATGTGTATATGCATATATATATATATATATATATATATATATATATATACATATACACATATATATATGTGTGTGTGTGTATATATATATATATATATATACACACATATATATATGTGTGTGTGTATACATACATATATATATATATATATATATATATATATATATATATATACATATATATCATATTTTGTATCAATCATATTTTGTGTCATGAATCAAAACATAAATTCTTAATAGCAGAGCTAAAATAGAACCACAAAAAGGCTACTTAGCAATGATGCACAGTAAAAGTAGGCTACGGAGCAGAACTTTAAATATTCTGGTATTCTTCTTCCTGAATATGTTCTCAAAGAGGCAATTCAAACTTGATTCATATCAGTTTATATTATGCCACATTAACTGTAAAAAATATTTAAAACAAAAGAAAAGCCAAAAAAGAAAGGGGCTCATCTTTTGTACTGAAAGAAAAAGGTGAATGTTAAAAATCTGCACATGAATCTGTTTCATTGATTTTGGTAAATGAAGTAAAAATGAGAGCACCATTCAGTATTGCTTTTATATTGGATCATCTTCGCTCCAATATTGAATTATGCTTTGATACCCTGACTGACTACATACAGTATTAAAGTAAGTAACCTGGTCCACTCATTTTTGTCTCATGTTTGTATTCAACATGTTTTATCATTGTGATTTTGTTGTACAGGACAAACTTTGATTTGTTACCACAAATCAAGAAATGTCTCCTTTATTTCTGACATCAACATGCTTTGTCTAATCTTATTGTCATGACCATAATATGTCTCTTAAATCACAATTCCTCTGTTCTCTCCCCTGCACATTGATTTCCTGCATCTCTTCATGCATTTATTATGGGTGCACCTAAAACACAAGGAAGAGATGCAAGTGACAGAGGCATGTGTAGCAGATTATTTGAGGAACAGCACGTGAATTTCACCAATAGACTCATTTGTGAGTGTGTGCCTGATTCGTGCTTTGGCAACAGCTGTTTCCATCGTGGTCAGGGGGGAGATTCCTTCTCCAGACCCACTGCACACAGCTCATGGATTTTTGTGTTTCTGTCTGTTCCAACAGGAAGGGATGTGTAGTTAACCATTTAAAATGTTAATTTCTACTTTTTTCATAAAAGCAGAAGTGTTTTCTAAATGGTCAAACTTAAAGCTGCGCATATGTATGTAAATGCTAACTTAGACATGTTAATTAAGTGTTATTTTATTTATTTTTTTTACAAAGGATAGTGTCTAAAAACAGGTTTTAAGCTGTATACTATGAATGATTTGCTGTGTTACAATTTTATTTGATAGTTATTTAAATGTATCTATTTTTTATTAAACTTCAAACATGTTTTTTGTTTAATTTGACCAATTGTTAAACAGTGTCAGTCACGTTTACTACTTGATAAAATAAAACATCTAATAACCCTTTATTGAATGCTAATAAAGTTTGAATACATAAATTATCAGAAATAATTGAACTTTTGTGTGAAATGCAGTCACCTTTATTTAGGCGACCTGGCAGAGCATCTCAGTTACAATACCAGAACAGACAACAAACAGTGAACCTGCTCTACATGAATACATCAGTTCATAAAGAGAGCAGCTTGTGCCTCTGAACTCATCCAACCTTTCCACACAACCAAAGTAGCTGTGATTGGATATATTCCCAATGTGTCCTTACTTTCTACATGATCAAATTAGGTCTCTGACAAACATGTTTGTCTTGTATTTACTTGTCAACAAATCAACACTGTTATTAAATGCATTCTTAAATGAGGTAAAAGACTAAAAACGCCTATTTCTATAGTGGTCAGACAGTCTTATAATTGGTCCCTCAAAATCCAGGAAACAACACACACAGGGAACAATGTGTGTGAACAAATAAGGGAGCCAGAACATTACCCTGTTACGTTTGACTGTCCTCTGTATGTCCACGCCTTTTGTGTTTACTGTCCTTTGATTTTTCCTCACACAACAGGATTTCTGATCATACATGCTAACATTACATGTCAGTAATGTTTTCAGTCCACGATGGCCTCAAATATTCCAGGGTAGATCAGGAAAGATAAAATGGCTCTTACAAACATCAAATATTAGAAAAATCTGGCAAGATAATCTGAAGGACCTTCAAAATAATCTGTCTTTAGGTAACTGTGAGCAGAAAGAGTAAATTGGGCCCAAAATTAGTGTGACTATCTTGTAGTGTGCACCCAGCTTAAAACAGTGTGATTCATTAACCCCCACACAGGCAGATGAAGAAAACGGGTTTAAAAAGCTGACGACACTCTACTGGCATCATCAAACTAATGAACAAAAACAACTGTAATGGCTATTAATCACGATTAGCATACTCCTCAGACCTCTCACACCGTCGTCTTTGTCATACAAACTGGTGGACATGGTAGCGCTGAATATGTGGAATAACATATGTGGGAAATATTCTAAGGCTTTTGTAGCCTGAAGGAGGAACCACCTAATCTGTGGGATAGCTCTCCCTCAGATCGCAGCACTGAAAGGCTCTTAAGGAGAATAGGACAAAGAGACTCTTAATTTCCAATACGGCTCCATCGGTTGTCAACCCAATTAAGTGATCGGGAGGGATCAGTCCGTGACAACTGTCAGAGCACAACCTCAAGACAAAAAGGCCATTGTGCCCGGAGGAAAACCTACATGCACTGGTCAGAAGGACGGGAGGGGCATCAGTAAGGCCAAGACTTAAATCTGTTATCTGTAAACCAGGGCCTTCAAGACCAAGGGTGTCCTGTTGTTTGAGTGATGATATAAAATGTGCTCTCTCCCTATAGATGACACAAGGACACAGAACATTTAAAAAAATGCTATTCTACTTCAATTCTAATTCATTCACCCAGTAAATCCCATCCTTTGCTCTCTTCTGCTGTTGATTGGTAATTCTTAAAGAGACTGTGAGGAGTTTCCAAGTAATTACAAAAAAATCTCACTTTTACATATATGCCTGATCAAAATACACACTTTAAGATGAGTTTTATAGCATCAAAATAGGTTATCTGTAAATGCTATTCCTTAGCCTTCCGGTCGGGTCAGACAGGGCTGGACTGGCCTGGATACTCAACTTCAGGAACAAGGCAATTAAAACTAGAGCAAATTTATATTGTTCGGACACCTCTTAGTGCACTTGGCTGTAAGTAGCGATATATAGCCGGCTTCAAAACTACGATATTAAGTTTTCCAAAAATTGCTTGTTGTCACACAACAAAAACTACCGCTACATGACTAGAAAGCGATACATTACTTCGTAGCTTTGCATCCTGTAAATTGTTGAAAAAAGAAGTTGTAAGGCAATGCAGAGTTCTGAGGAAGGTCCGAGCTGCATTAATATTATGTATCACATCTTTTGGTGCGTTCCAGTTTTAGTCAGGAGTACGAATTTCCGGGTTCCAAGTAGGGAACTGCAATTGGACTGTTCCCTGAAGTCAGAATTTCCTACTGGGAACTCGGTGAAACCTCGCCACCCCTGAGTTGACAATCAAAGATGGATGCCCCCAGTGTGAACAGTTATTTAGCTCCTGTAATAATCCATTTATTTGCACTTCTGACTGGGGTGTGTCGCTCTAGATCAGCTGTATACATCGTATTGTTAGACTTATATTTACAAAAATGCTGTCATAGTGATAATCACATTCTTCATGTGATATTTGTGAACAACAACACAGGGCGTGCTAACAACAGCTAACAATAGCCTGGTAGATTGGCATGTTTTTTCAGACTTCAACTGGAACGCAGATAAGTCGAAGATGATGTCACTCCCAGTTCCGAGGTTACTGGAACGCAGCATTACGCCAGTCGCGGCGCGTGCTCATGGGTAGAGTCTTAACGTTGCTGTAAATAGATTCTCCTCATAGCACCTTTAAATAATAATTGATGTGAAATCTTTTACACAAATTTGAAAATTGATACCTTATTTTTTTTCTCTGTGCTGCTTTTCAGTTGTATTATCTATTAATTTGATATAACATGTCCCGTATAGATAGAACCACTTACATTTTCCTAAATTTCCTTGGAGTCTTGGCTTGTTAATGACAGGAAAAGCAATTCTGTGATGAACATGTAATCCTTATCACTTACATGTTACAAGATTTACCAAGTAAAATGTTTCTTAGCATTGTAAATGTTGTCCAAAAATTGATGGCAACAGAACAAACTCAGGATTGAGAGAGTGGGTGGTGTTGCTGTAGATCAGGAGAGCATTTTTTTTTGTTATGGAATGGTTGTATATTTCCTGAAGCTGCATCTGCTTGTCCCCTATGATTTTGCTGGCTTGGTTAACTACCCGGGTCAGCTTGTTCCTGTGTCTGACTGAGAGGTTCCCATACCAGGAAATGATGTTAAAGGAGAGAACACTCCCAGTGAGTGACCGGAAGACCATAGCCAGGGACAGAACAAAAACAAACAAAAATAAAAACCCTTGTTCAGACTCTCAGTGGCTGGAAGGTGCAGGTAACTTGATGGAACTTGGCTGGCATTTGGCTGGGAGGTGAAAACTGAAGTGGCTGCATCTGTACCACAGAGATCATGGAACTTAATGGAGGTGGTTTCACTCTCACAGACCAAAAACATGTCAGATAAGTTAACTGGCGACTCTAAATAGCCCTTAGGTGTATATGTGAATAGTTGTCTGTACATGCTGTGACCCTGATAGGGATGAGCTGTATAGATAATTAAAGGGTAGATGGATGAATGTCTTTCCCAGCACATGACAGTAGATGCTGGAATCAAACTGCAGACTATCTGGTGAAGACCCCTAAAGCTGACTATCCTATACATGTCAAAGTTTGGTGACCAAATACAGTTCCAGGAAAACAAGTGATCCTTCAACACTTAGTAGATAGAGCTCCAGGGTTGATGACAGTAGGTTGTTGCTTACCTGCATCACACTTACAAAGTCTTTCTTTCCCCTCTTAATGCCTGTGATGCCTTAGCAGAGGCTTTTCTGAAAAAAAAATTGTAAAACTAATAAGAAATAAAAGAAACTCTTGGGTGAGCCTGAATAAATTTACCTTGGGACGTTTCGGGACAATTCGAGGATGCTTGCAGAAAGCTAATCTTCCACCCTTTGGTCTGCATTTTGAGGCGTTTATTGATGTTAAATTTCTTTCTTCGCTCCATCTCTGCAGCAGAGACCATGCACACAGCTGCACTGACGGTATTTACGTCAGATTCAGAGGCAGCGTTGAGGCTAAATGCTGGTGACAAAGAGCGATGCCTGGAGGACTCTTCAAACGTCCATCCTCACGCGACATGAAGCGGACAAGACCCGCAGCAGCTCTGAGATGGGATGCCAGTCTGAGCATATGTTACGCGGGGGACAAAGCGGCGGGGAGACAACAGAGAGAGGCGGGGTGGTAAAAGGGTTAATGCAAGGCAAGATAAGACAGACAGTCAGACAGACAGACAGGCAGACGGAGAGGTGTTGGTGAGAGAAGTAAGGAGCAGAGGGGTGGATGTTGAAAGCGAGAGGGAGGCCGTGCATGAAAGGAAGGAGGGGACGAGGGGGGTTAAGAGAGGGGAGGAAGTTTGAAGTAAAACTGTTGGGACATGTGTGACATTAGGACATTGGGGCCCTGGCAGGAGTTGTGTCATTGGTCCAGATGACTTGTGTGTGTTGCCTGGGTGAATTAAAGCGTTGTAACAGTGCTGGAATGGTCACTGTATGTCACTGCCCTTTCCATCAGACGCCCTGTAATGACATGTCAAAACATTTAGAGGGGCGGCGTGCTGAAATGTCGCTGATGACTAAATGTCCGCTGGCTGATAGAAAAGGATGTTTTGGTCAAGAATTCATGAATTAAATTAAAGTAAAATTATTGTGGAAAAAAATTCCCCTGGTCTCGTACAGGAGAAACTTCACCTCTTGTGGTTTGTGTACAGGAAGCCTCTGTGTTTGGCTCCTGAGGCTGATGAGACTGAGCAGAGTCCTTCGGCCGTATAAACAAACCCCCTCAGAAGAGAAAATGCCATGGTGCCCCAGACCCCCCTGAACAAGGAATCCGACTTGACAAGAAACAGACACAGGTCCAAACCTTGGCCTCCAGGCCTCAGTGCATTCTTCACCATTCCACACAACATAAAGTGGGGCGGAAATATTGACATTTTTCCTGTACTGCACCATAAATTAGTCATATAAAATGAGGGAATCCTGAAATGAGACATCATAAAGTGACGACAAATACAGGGTTTTTTTTTTTTAAATACTCAGTCATATCTTTGTGAATCTTTTACCCAAAAAACATTTAAAAATGAGTTTAATTTTAACAAAACAAAAGATAAATTAATGGACCAAAGAGGGCAAAAAAAATTTAGACTGATGGCATTTTTTTGACTGCAGGGCAAACTTATCCAGTTGCAATCATTCCCATTACTTTTATATGTAATAACCATCTGTCTATCAGCCTTAATTTATCATTTTCATAAACATATAAATCCAGGCTAAAGGAACTGTAAGCTCGGTGAAAGAATACCACAGCACAACAGCCTCAATCAGGCCTGAAAGTTGGTTTAATCACTTCTCAATTTGTTTGAAAATCAATACAAAAAGAGAAATACATGATATAGCTAGGTGGTGCACATGCATGTAGTGCAGGAAGTTTGCCAGTTCAGTCCCCAAGTCAGTGAGCTCCTTTCTTTCTATGTGGAGTTGCATGTGTCTATGTCATAGCTGTCAAGTTTTGGAATTGAAAATAAGGGACACCTCCCGGCGCCCCCTTCTTGCCGTCCCACCATGCCAACCAACCTCCAGCTCGTACATTTTACATTTTGAGACTGGTGAACAGGAATGTCCACTCGCTCCATCCATCCATCTAGTTTCTCTTAGTTGTTCCTGCTGTGGGCTCTAATCTTGCGAGAACAGCCATATGCTGTAGCCTGGGTGAGAGTTGTCGTGAGCTTCTTCTTCCTCTTCGGTTTTACAGCTGTCGGCATCCACCATTTTGGTGCATTACGCCTCATTCTTGCGATGAGGCTAGTGACAGTGTTCAGTTTGGAGGGAATGTTTGTTTGGTTTCATTTGATATAATACGGGAAATTTACAGGAAAATACTAATTGGGGAGGACGGCGGGAAAGAGAGATAAAATACGGTAGTGTCCTGGCCAAAACGGGAGACTTGACAGCTATGGTCTATGTATGGGTATCATCCAGGCACCCTGGCTTCCTACTACAATCCTCTATGTGGTCCTGCAATAGGTGGACAACTGGTACAGGATGAACCCCACCTCTTGCCCAATGTAAGCTGGGATATGATCCAGGCCCCAGTGACCCCGAAAGGGATAAACTGTATAGATAATGAAAGGATAGGTCTTTCCCAGCATCTATGGATAATAGATTTATCTATAATAGATTGACTGGTAACTTAAGAAGCCTACAGTAACCATAGTAAGTCATTATCATGTTTTCATTGAATAAACCAAGATAAAAAAAATGAACCAAATCAAATAACATGATTGGAAAGGCCAAACGTTTGAAAAGGGAAAGACAGTGTTCCACTATCGAATAAAAAAAATGCATACAGCCTTAAACCTGATCCTGATCTTACAGTTTTAGAACGAACAGTAAAACTGTTTAAATAAGGACTTGTTCCAGACACGAAGCTTATGGAGCATGTTACTGCTGGTTGGCTTTATGTGATGGATGTGCCAGTTCGATCAGCTGATTGGTCACTTCGGTGCACTCAGTCTATGTCTCAAAGTGACATCAACAAGGTGTGGGGTCACTATAAATGTGCGTGCAAAATATCTATAGCTCACCCAATCAAAATGTACTTGAATTCTGTAGATACAGTATCTCAACTGTTAATTCCACTTTTGTCAGGGTCAGCAGGGACCTATACATTTAGGTCGGATTAGCAGACCTTTATCCCTAACTGCAGCTTGCTTGTACACAACTAAATTGTGGGCACAGGTGTTTTCTAAGTTTAAAAAGTCAGCTTTAGAAAAGAGTTCAAACCAGGGGAATCAGAACTATGGCCTGGGGTCCATTTCAAATGTGCCCAAAAACAATTGAATGTATAAAGGTACTTAGCTTAAATAATAATCAATCATGGACATTTTCCTCTGCATTTGCTTATCACAAGGTCCTATTTACAAAGCAATAGGACCTTGCAATATTAATCTTCGAGCACCAACAGTCCCCCAAATATTGGCACATTCTTGCAGTTTACTCTTGTTTTGTGTCTGAGTGAAATTGCTGGCAGCGTCTCTCATCTCTCAGAATGTCATCACCACCATGACTCAGGTTAAACCAAGTGACTTCCCTATGCTTTCAGAGCCCCTCGACAGGTGGCAACCAACCCCTAAACCCTAAAAAGTTGACTAAATGTACTAAAAGTGAGGTGTCATCCCAGTCGTGCATGGTTTTTATCTTTATGAGGCCCTCATTGTAAAAAGTTTGGATGCCCCTGTTTAAAGTCAAAAATATTTTTCCACATCCTTACAACTTAAGTGGGACAATCACTGAAACTTATCCAGAAAATAGTCCCTTTAAAGAAAGAATATCAATAATATGACATAAATTGTTGTATAAAGTAAGCATTCAAAGGGTTAAATGAATAAAAACTTATTGTGGTTCAAACTCAATGACTTTTTCGGAATGAAAACATATTACCGAACACATAAAAAAGTGCACTTTCTAAAGAAGCCTGTTGTATCTTGTTCTTGAAAATGTCAGTGCAAAGAAGAAACAGGATGAAATTCTTTAATAAAAGGATTCCTCTTCAAAAACCCTCCTCCCAGTTTCTCATCCTGAGCGTCCTTCACCGGGCATTGTCCACAAACAGCAGCAGCTAATAATAAAGACTGACCATCTCAGGAGTGAATTACAAATCTGCCTCAGGTCAAACAGTCAGCTAAACTAGCCATTCATTCCCCGAGGTTATATGTGAAGTAAAGAATTAAGAGCAAGATGTAAGAAAAGCACCAATAATAGACAGCATTTGAAAGTTGTTTTTTTTTAACTGAAGAGAGTACTCACTGCAGGCCTTCACGAGGATTAACTCTTTGTTCTCCAAATACTCGATCAATAGCAGACAGGCCCAGACATCTTTATCCTTATAAAGCACAAACTCAGCTCAAAAGGAGGAATAAACAGAGCCCCCTACTCAGCTCACTGTGGGTGTTTGAAAGCACAGAGGAATTTCTGTCTATACTCCTTAATCTGACCTGCATTTAAATAGACTTTGAGCATGTTTGAATGTAAGCAGCATTGGGTTTGCTGCGACTTAACACCTGGACGAGATACTGAATTTGATGTGTATAGAAAGATGTCTCTTAGAAACAGACTCATATGTCTGCATTTATCTCAGTACATAACTGCCAATTATGACTCTTTGTATTAGAGAGGGACAAAATAATTAACCCACTGCCAAGTAGGTTGTTTGGAAATTGCAGATAAAGGTCAAGAATAACAATGGAAGGGTGGACCAAACACGTGTTTTCCAACATAATCCTGGAGCTTCACTCCCACATCCCATCTTCCTCTGGCTAATCCATCTGTAAACAAACAACAATCTTCACAACACATCTAATTAACAGAAATATGAGAGAATAAGAGAAATCACTCTAGCGGGGGATAAAAACAGTTTTCCTCTTAAAATGTGTGTCCTCATTCCTCTCTTCCCGATGGTGGACTCCCACAGTCCTTGGGCCTTTGTGTCTGCCTCCTCTTTATGAATAGAGGCTTAACCATGGCCTGAAGCAATGCAGCTTCTGCTCCCTCATTGATAGCCAATGCATAATTCATTTATTTTCATCATATCATCAGATGTGCATAAGCCTCACCCGCTTATTTTGGAGGGAGCAACATTTACTATTATTTTTTCCTCCATTACTTCTCGGGGTCTCAGAACACAAACACATTATTCAATCATTCACGGCCCCTCAACTTTACCAAGACCCCAGCAGAGATGAAAGTAAGTCTTATTGATTATCAGAAGGGATTAGCTCCCAGTGAAAGTTGAGGTTAGCCCCCTTAATGCTGCTGGTCAGTGAAAGGCAGCAGTCTCTTTTTGTCCGAATTGTGTCACTGCACGCTACACTCTTATGTGGGAGGTTAAGAGCTTTGTCTGCATGCAAAGATATGAGACATAACGGTACAATTAGGTTTTCTTTAAAGTAAGGCCTCCAACATTGAACATAACACTGATAATAAACAGCAAAAACAGTTGCTGTGTTGTCTCGGCTGCATGGTTTTTCCACCAAGTAGTATCAGATCAGCTTGACTTGACTTTACAAGTTATTTTTGTTACCTGTTAGTAATCTAACCCGGTATCTGGAACAGTGTTTTGAGTCACCTCTAGGGGATTCTGAGCAAGTTGAGATGAGACTAAGACTTGACATAGAGACAGTGCTGACCACTGTATAGTCAGAGCATTGCCCCAAAAGGAGAAGAATGTCCAACACAGAAATGAAACACCTCCCATTGTTGGCTCCTTAAATGGAAACACCAACATTTTTGTTGTTTTCATGTCTTGCCTCACTCCTGAGTCTATGACAGACTGACGGATACCATTCTTTGGACTGCAAGTCAGTAACAAGAAAAGACAGCCAAAGCTCACCCACTGCTACATGGGTAGCGCACTCGCCTCCCTCTGCTTACAATCATCAGATAAACTCTTCAGCAACTCCAAATGGTTCTGTGTGCTCGTTGCGACTTTATGTTTATTATCTTCATATTATCTTCTGTTACTCCCACACAGAGGTTTTAATTTTGTTGACTTACATCTGCTGTGGTTTTCTTGAGAGATGTGACGTTTGCAAACAAGTTGAGTCCATGAACAGCTGTTTTAAGTGAACAGTGAGAAGCGATTTGCAGTTCTAAGGGAGTTGTTCGTTTTTATGCTAGTATTAAATGCTAATTGCTTGCAAATTTAAGAAACAAATGCGCTACCCATATGCTTCCAGTGTTTCAGCTGGCGAGCTAGCTAGCTAGTGGGCGAGCTTTGACCATCTCTTTCTTGGTACTGCATGCACAAAAAAAAACAGTCTAAAAAATGGTGTCTATCTGCTTGTCATGGACTCAGGAGTGAGGCAAAATGCTAAAACAACAAAAATGTTTGAGTGTTCTTTTAAAGCCCTGCCTACCAGACAATTGGACTCGAGTCATGGTGACTCGGACTCAAGTCGCTATTGAGACGACTTGCAACTACACTCGGACTCGGGAGGTAAAAATTCGAGACTCGACTTCCACGCGGGAGAAAATTTCTCTAGACTCAAACCGACTTGAGACAACATGATTTGGAAAACCGCACACACTCAGGCTTTATATGAAGAGCCAGACTGGAGATATACGGCGCTCTTTCCTTTTAGGTTCACTTCATTGATGCTCCATCCTCAATACATTAGTCTGTCACCCATTATTGTCCTACACTCGACACAGTACTAAACACATATGTTCATACCACACACCCGCTTCTGCTACAGTGGTGATCAGTGGGCAGGGTACGCAGAACTTGGGTTTCAAATTGGCAACCGCTATGTCTTCTGTGCCCAAAGTTATTTTCTTTGAATGTAAAGAATTTCAATCAGATGGAAAACGAAGACACACCAAGTGCACGACCTGCACAACCTGCAACGCTTCAATAAGTGAAAAAGAGGGCACAACATCGAACTTTATCCGCCACCTGAGGACACATGAGGCCAAGTAAGTGAAACCTGCAAACGTTAGCCAGGTAGCTAACCCTCCTGCCATAGGTCAATATGGCAGGCATATTAGCCCGACCAGAAGTCAATATGAAGCTAGCAAAGCTAACATTAGTATAGAGGGTGTAAATGTGGGAAGATAAGGTTTCCCTCTTCAAGATAAAAACCTGAGTGCTTTTTGGGTGGACTTGGGAACAATTATCAGGAACTCGACCCATTATAACCTGTGACTCGACTCTACTCGACTTGCCCACAACATAAAAAACTTGGGACTTGCTTGAGACTCGGATCAAATGACTCGAGACTTGTTTGGGACTCGGATTAGAGGGACTTGGGCAATTGTCTGCTGCCTACACACAGATGAAAATTATTTAGGTATTGAAACACTGCTGACAGATACCAAAACCAGGGAAGAAGGCATGGAGCGCATGCATACATCATGAGAAATGCAAAGAAACAAAGGTGTACGCTGGGCTGCATGAGCTCTTGTTGCTCACAGTGGTCAAAGGGAAACAGAAGATTTTGCTGTCAAAGCAACAACAAACTTAGGAGGCCCTGACACAACACCATAATGCACCATTGTTTTCGTTGTCCGGGTTTGAGCATGCAGTGAAGGAGCAGACATGTAATCTGTGAATTATTAAACTGCAATATTAATCCGTCCTTACCGTGGAATATGTGCTGCACTTCTCTTACAAGGTCTTTGTCCAAACCGTAACCAGCTGTTATAACAAAAGATGATTAGCTTTGGAGTTGGTGAAGTTTCACTAACATGTGTTTGCTGCTTGGCAGGAACATGACAAAAATTGTCTGATTCAAAAAACAAAAGACAAAAAAATAACATGCAATTTATAGCGAGAATAAAACATGTCTTGTGTGCAAAGGCCAACTAAACTGTTTGTCCTTAAAGTAGACAGTGTATTTTGTAGCATTAAAGGCTCATATTGATATTTAGTGTTTCTTTATGGATAAAGATATTGTAGATTAACTTGTCATAAATGTAAACACTGTCACAATAAGCTTTAGGTTTGTGGGGTCTTTTACTGACTTCCACTTTGCCTTGGCTTCTAACATCCAGTTTTTCACTAAATTTCACCTTGAAGTCCACAAAATAAAATCTACCTATTCCAATGTTGTGTTCAGCAGCCAAGATACAAAGGGGAAAGCTTTTTTGTTATATATTGTCCCTGCTGACAAAACACAAGCCCACCAATAGGAAAGATGAGAAACAAAGAGTTTGAAACTCTATATCCTGTGTCCATAGCCCTGTGTGTAAGTCAGCGCCCTGGACCAATTACCCAGTGCTCTTTCCCCTACCTTTCTTTACTTCCAGTGAAAGACAAACAAAACCCCAAAAGCAGCTGGCTCGCTCGCTGCTCCTGTATGAAAGCCCTGCCTCTCTCTCGACCCTCTCTCTTCATCCAGTGCCCACAAGTCTCCAGCCTTGACCATACATTATCTTCCGGGCTGAATGCTCCTCTTCCACATCTCCTTTCCCCCCTCTCCTCTCCTTTTCTCTACCTCTACGAGAATAAAGAGCTCCTAATGACCGTGGGCTCTCAAGGGCCTGCTGGTGCCCGGGTACTCGAAAGTGCGGCGCAGTGGAAAGTGGGGAGGGGGCACCTCCTCCTCCTCCTCTTCCTCCTCTTTTATCACAGGTGAGAATAGAGGGTCAAGAGGGGTTAATGCGCTGCTGTTGCACAGAGGTTTGGGCTATCACCATGGCAGCAGGCATGTCAAATACCAAGGTGTGTTTTCTTCCTCAAAAAACAGAGGTTTGTTTGGGACTTGTTTTTTTGGCCTTTGGGTTCAACTTCATTTTCAAATTGTAGGTTGAAAAGGTTTAACTTTGACACTCTAAAGTAAGCTCAAGGTGAAAAGATGTTGTCTGAACACTGCTGAGGCGCTATTATGGAAACCCGGCCTGACATTTTGGGCACGAAATCACACCACAGATCCAAAGGTTCCTGCTTAAACACCGGCACATTTGTTCCTCCAACAACTCTGATAATGAATAAAAAGGCAAGGAGTCAAGGGCTGAGGTCAAAGCATGGGTCAAGGGAAGACAGCATATGGACATTTCTGTTGATGTTAAAGGTGCTGCATGCACACAAACACACTACCTGTAGGAAAAAAACACTTTTTTGACATGCGTGGCACAGATACACACAGCTTTAATGTGGGGAGAGAGGGATTGTTTTGCATGGCGCAGACCTGAGAAAATTAATCATGAAAACCCTGCAAGGCTCCATGCGCTCATTTAAATTCCACGTCTCAAATAAATTAGCTTGGTCCTTTATTCTTTTCCCCTCAAACTTGAAACAAATGCAGGAAAATCTAAAATAATTAATTTCAAAGAGTGGGAATTAAAGAAGGTTTCCATCTAACCATTTCAACTCAATTTGCATTTTGATTTCTGCGATTTCTGCACTTTTTTTTATTATTCTCTCTCCCTCTCAAGGTTCTCACTTTAATATCACTGCGGATCAAAAGGCTTTCACTGAGGTTTTCTGCACTCCTTCCAGCATTGTTTGGCTCCTAGGATAACAACAAAGTGCTTTCCCCTACTCCAGGGCCAGGTTAGCCGAGAAGAAAGAAACGGTTATTCCTGGGCTAAGTTCACATCAAACACAAGGGGCTCCAAGTGAGAGAAGATGAAAGCGCCAGGCCTGACCCGGAAGATTAGACCAACACTGCTGCCAGCTCTGCAGCACCCAGGGGCCATTCTCACTCCGGGATCCTACCCCTCCTCTTCATACGGCACAATGGACTTTAGCACAGAGCAAGCCTAGGAGAAGGCTGGGGTAAAATATGAGGATAGAAGGAGATGACGAACACAGAAACAACAATACAAAGGAGAGGAGTAAGGCAGACAAAGAGGCAGAGAGGAAGAAAAATGTGATATGTTTGCAAGAGAGGAAAACTGCAGACTTTCCCAGCCTACTTTCCTCGCCTCTGCTGCTGCCTCCTCTGACAGATAGTGATGAGGCTGAGAATAATGCAGATTATCATAATTGCTTAAAGTGTGTGTGAATATTCATGACTTCTGCAGCCTTATTATAGCAACAATCCAAACCACAATGAATGTAAATGAATTGTGATTATTTTACATCTCACAATGCCCTCAATCCTTCTCCCTGTCTTTGTGTGTGTACGTGTGCGTTCTGTGTGCATGTGGAAAGCAGCTGTGGGTGTCAAGGGTGGGTGCCGTGTCCGGCTGGCCCTCATCCGCTGACAGGGCTGTTGCTATGCATCAAATACAGAAATGAAGGGAGGAAGAGAAAAAGGAAGTCGAGGACAAAAGGGAAAATACTTTGGCCACAAAAAACTGTTTCCACTTTGATGAATTTAAGGTAACAAGATCTAAAATTTAAAGAAGTGTAGCTAATCACATGGCTGCTACCCAGTGCATTTAAGTATCTTTACATGGACTATAAAGACAGTAAGATAAGTTTTTAACCAAGCATCAGAAGTGGAAGGAAAGGTGATTTGTTTGTTGGTGCCAAGTGGGCTTGTCTGTGTTTTTCAGAAACTGTGGATGCTAGGAATTTCACAAACAGCCATCTGAGAGTTTAGGAGAATGGGCAAAGAAAGGAAATATATCCAGGTCCCAGCAGGTCCGTGGGCAAAAATATCTAACTGATGCAAGACTGTAGAGGAGAATAACCAGAGTGGTTTTGGAGAAAGGCAAAAAGACCTCAAAAAAACATTTCTTTCAACCAAGTAATACAGGAGGTCATTCCTGATTCCTACAGAGGAGTCTCCAACCATTGCAAAGCAGACAATTACCAGGCCATAGATCATTTGGTCCCGGGCCACATAGAAACAAAAATAACTGTATGAAGCCCACATTTATAATACATTATAACGGCATCCATAATGCATTACAATGCATTCATAATGCCTCTGAACTACACTTATAAGCAAACATAATGCTTCATGATGCTTTATATCAACGGTCATAAAACATTATAATATCATTCATAATGAATTATAATGACTTGTTCCATGGATGCTCATGAATACTCATGAACACTACATCCATAATGCTTTATGAGGTATGAAGCCCCGAAAATCACAATGCATTATGAGGGCATTCATAATGCTTCATAACTACACTCATAATGCTTTATGATGCACTAGATCAACAGTCATAAAACATTATGATATCACTTATAATGAATTATAATGACCAGCTCTATCATTCATTATAAGTGATATCATAATGTTTTATGTAGTGCTCATGAGTATCCATGAAACCAAGTCATTATAATTCCTTATAAATTACATTATACATTTTTGAATAAGACAAAATAAGACTTTCGTTAGATAAGACAGAAGGGTGTCTTGTTTTTCAGAAGATGGCTAGATCCTTGCATACATGCCCCAGATGGTTGACTGAGAAGACTTTATACACAGATCTTATTCTCTCTCTGCCTTGATGAATAAAGAACTTGGGATGAAGTCACTGCTTAACCTTGGTTTTATGCGCTCCTACAGCTGTGCTCTGGACAGAGTTGTAAATATATATGACTCTGTATGATGTTTGTAACTGGAAGCCAGTGAAGTCCTCAAATTCCTGTTCTGTATGGAGGCAGTTGCTTGGGTTGAATCACTACTGACTGCCTAAAACTTTGGCCCAACACTCATTATGATTAGTAATGACAGTTTATAGAAAGTACAGAAATGTGAGGAAAATACAGTGGGGCATGAGTGGCTGAAATCAAACTGTAAGGATGATGGATGTTGAGGTGCAGAATAAAGAGCAGGACTGTCCTTTTTATCAGTGAGCCTTATACAAAAAAAATGAAAGGATCATCGGTCCACTGCCATATTTTTATAGGTGTAAGTGATGTGGGTGTGTGTGAAGGAATAAATCAGTCAAAACAGGTTCAGTACAGTCAACTTATTCCATCCTCTTCTTTTTCTTATTCTTTTCTCCCTGGCTATCTGCTGCATGAACAGCACCCACTAGGCAGAATACGCGATAACAGAATATCAACTAAGAATATCGAAACTTATGTGCAAACAACAATGTAGCAATTACTTAAAGGTGCTATGAGGAAAATCTATTTCCAGCAATATGTAGACTCTGCTACCCATGAGCACGCGCGGCGACTGTTGTAAATGCGTGACCCAAGCCAAAGCGTGTGTTTGTTGTGATGCTAATGAATGCAGATTGGACCTTCCTCAGAACTCTGCATTGCTTTACAACTTCTTTTTTCAACAACTTACAGGATGCAAAGCGACGAAGTAATGTATCTCTTTCTAGTTATGAAGCAGTAGTTTTTGATGTGTGATAACAAGCAATTTTTGGAAAACTTAGTGTCCTAGTTTTGTAGCTGGCTATATATCTCTACTTACAGCCCGGTGCTCTAAGACGTGTCCGAATAATGTAAATTTGCTCTAGTTTTAATTGTCTTGTTCCTGAAGTTGAGTATCCAGGCCAGTCCAGCCCTGTCCGACCCGACCACTAAGCTAAGGAATAGCATTTATAGATAACCTATTTTGATGCTATAAAACTCATCTTAAAGTGTGCATTTTGAACATAATAAGCATATCTATTTGCTATTACTGTAAAGATGTTTACCACAGAATACGTGGTTATTGTTAGCATATCCCATTTTCAATCTTACATGGGCAACATATTCCTTGCAAATCAGACCCTGAGATTGAGCAGCAGCAAATGGAGCAACTCATGCTTCCATAAAAAAAGCTGCGATCAGTTTGTCTTGATTCATCAGTCAAGCACAAGCATCAGGTTCTAATCGAGGCCATATATCCTTTATTTTCAGAACTTTCTACAGCCCAACTAAAAGTGGACGGTTGGCAACAACTGGCCCCCGGGCAACAATTTGGACGCCCCTGATTTGGAGGTACAAAGAAGTGCAGTTACACACAAGGCGGATAGTTGTAATATCAACCCTCCGCCCACCACCCCCACACATACACACTTTTTCAAAACCACACACACCACCGCACACACATATGCGCTCACACTGGCCCCCTCCTGCTCCGGTGCCCATTCCTCTGAGGTGCCAGATGGCACAGGACAAACCCTCCTTAGGGGAAAACAGCGCACTGACCCCTCCCTCTCTCACCCATACTTTCTCACACATTGAAGACACATGGAAACAGAGATGAGGAGGGGTGGGGGGGTTATCAGTGATGCCCATCAAAGCATCCTCTCTCACACACATACACACTCTTGGCACCGACTACCTCCAGAGATGCAGCGATATGGAGACATGCCTTGACACACAGCGAGGCAGGAGAAGAATTTGAATAGCCCTTCAGAAATGTGGCCGGCCTGTGGGTTCTCTCTGCCACGGCTCGCGGACACTACAGACATCAAACATTAGCTGCCTTCATTTTGTCTCTGATCCGTGCCCTGCTTACCTGGAGATACTATCTCACCTCCGCCTGCATGGTGCACATTGACCCGCCCCCAGACCTCTGCAGCTACAGGACCCATGAGTCCTGTCCAAAAAAACTTTCACAGGGAGTGTCAGGGAAAGGTGAGCAGTTCAGAGAGAGATGGAGGAGATACGAGAGTTCAGGAATGAATGTGGGTGAAATGAGAAGAAGTGAAGTGGATCACTGTTGCTGCCGGTGGCCAAATTAATCAAAGTGCCTCCATAGAATATGTCAGAATGTCATTCAAGATTTATGTGCAACAGTGAACCCACTGTCATTCACTGATATTAAAAATGATTCCAGGTAATTTCACAGTGATATAGTTCTGTGTCACTGATTTATTTATAAAAACATCCTACAAAGCTGCTGCTAAAAAACAAGATGACAACATGTTAAAAAACAAACAAGTGTTTCACTCAATGGAGAGTTAGCAAATAAAGTATAAGCTCTACATCTAACCTCAGTGTTGAAGGGAATAAGGAGTTACTTTCTGATGAATGTGTGCAAATATTCTGCTGTTCTTTCTATGTTTATTGGTAAAGGAACCACATATTATCCCAAGTTCACGCATAAAGTTATTAAAATGGAATGAAAGCAAGTGTTTATAAAGATGTCAGTTATATATCGAACAGGATCATGAGGGTTATTTTTTGCTAATTTAATTACTACTGCTGATAAAGGATACCATGGCTTTTATGGAATTTAATCTGGTAAGCGCCACAGCTTAATGTAGATACAGTGTATCTATAATTTCCAGGTACAGGACAATAGAGGGACAGCACATTGTAAATATGTCCTTAATTTCTGACTAATGTCCACTGATTGGAAGAGTACACAACCTTAGTACTTTAGCATAAGCAGAAGTAGATCCTGCTGGTCAAATGATTCCTCAAAACAAGTGCTGTAATGTAACAACAACAACAAAGTCTGACTGTGAGGAGTCAACCTGTTTTTGATTAGTGTATCTCTATCTATCTATCTATCTATCTATCTATCTATCTATCTATCTATCTATCTATCTGTCTGTCTGTCTGTCTGTCTGTCTGTCTGTCTGTCTGTCTGTCTGTCTGTCTGTCTGTCTGTCTATCTATCTATCTATCTATCTATCTATCTATCTATCTATCTATCTATCTATCTATCTATCTATCTACTCTGTCTGTCTGTCTGTCTGTCTGTCTGTCTGTCTGTCTATCTATCTATCTATCTATCTATCTATCTATCTATCTATCTATCTATCTATCTATCTATCTATCTATCTATCTGTCTATCTATCTTCTGCTTGTCTATCTGTCTTAAGCAGGTTCTATTGGACTGAGATCCTGTTATCATGGATGACAGTGAATTACTGCATGAGGTTGCCATCAGAGATGGGTGCTCTGTGGTCATGAAAGGACTCAGTACTCAGTCTGTGGGATTTAAAATACAATTTTAAACAATACTCAAAGAGATCTTAACCCTATAAAGCCAATTGTATCATATTTGATACATACTTTTATAATACCCTTTTCTACTCAATATGATCAACAAATAACAAAAAAAAACATCTGAATACAATCAGATAAATGATAAAAAAAAGTTCTCAAATAGATTATCAGTTGCCAAAAACACCTCATGTAGCAAATGAGATATGAAAAAATCTATATGTTGTATTTTATGGACATTTTGATTTTTATGGATTTTAGCAGAAAGTGAAACAAACATTTCAGCTCCAAAAAAAATAGAATTTTCCGGCTATAATCTATGGTCTTGAACCTTAAAGGGTTAAACTGTATGACAATCCCACCAGCCTGAATTGAAAGAGGCAGGGTGGATCAATGTGTCATGTTGTTGAAGTCAGATTCTGACCCTGTTGATCTGGAAATGTTTTTCCCAGTCTTATATATTTCAGTTAGGTGAGGAATTTTTAGCCTTGGTTTCCTGTTCTTTGCTGACAGTAGTAGCACCAGGTGAGATGTTCTGCTTCATCTTTTTCTTCATTATTCACATGTTGAGAAATGTTCTCATGTATAACCAGATTAGGAGTACTTATTTGAATGTTCTCTGGAGCTCACATTCTCAAATTACTCTGGTTATTCCCCTCTGACTTATGGCATCAACAAGGCATTTTGACTCACACATCTGCTGCTCTCTGGATATTTTCTCTTTCTGAACCACTCTGTAATCCCTACAGGTTAATGCATGTGATAATTTCAGTAGAATTATTTCATTAAATCTGAGTGCCAACATTCAAAATCACTTGCATCATCTTCTGTCCCCATTACAAAGCTCAGTTTGAGTCTCAGCAGAGTCCTGACCATGTCTACTCATCAAATTAAGTTGCTGCCAAGTGATTGACTGACTGGGTAATTAAGTCAATGAGCAATTGCATTTGTAATGTTATTTGTATTAGGAATAAAGGTTTGAAATCTGTTAAAGATATTTGTTTTGCTTTATAAATGATTTTCTGAAATGTAATGTCTTGATTTTTCTGACAAACCTGAGGACAGTGATGGTCATCATATTCATGAATGTGTGTACGCTCAGTGATGTGAGGTCAGCTGGTCGAGCATCACAGCTTCATGTTCATTATAAACCTGAATTTATGGCTCCAAACATTTCAATAGCATCAGGTGAGGATCTATACTGCCCACAGTGAATATTATCAAAAACTAATGATGACTAAAAATGTTAACGTTTAGTTGAAACAAACGTTTGACTGCTTGCATCACATTAATTGCGGGTAGTAGTTTGTCTGTTCTCTTTGCCAATCGGTGGCTGGCATTTCATTCACTTTTCATGACCGCGACATCATGTGCATACCATCTATAGCCAATGTGTGTGACAGTGTCATGCACTACAGGCTGGTTTAATCCCTGATAATGAGAAGTTTGGTCAGATTTATGTCAAGGTCAGACTTCACGATGTTTTATATCTGTAATGGAGTTCGCATCGCCAAGATAGGTGACCACAGAGCCATAAATACATGACGAGACATTCCCAAAGGCCTGACAGACTACATGAGTGGATTCAACTGTACAGGTACACCTCAAAAATTTAGATTATCATGAAAAAGTTCAATATTTTTTATCACTCATTTCAGAATTACTAAAATTTCAAGCAATAAATGTTTGAAATGTTTCACTCTATCTGTAATGAATCTATATAATATATGGGTTTCACATTCTGAAATGAGTGATGAAAAATATTGAACTTTTTCATGATATTCTAATTTTTTGAGACGTACCTGCATTTAATGACCAATGTGACAACGACTGAGGAAGGAGGGGCAACACCGAAGAAGGCCAACAAACAAATTGTATTTGTAATACAGTACCTCTACTTGAAATATAATATGTTTGCTGATAAATGTACAAGTTGCATCTGCAGTTTCTCTCAAGAATGTCTTTTTCTGTCTTCCTCCACAACACATCTTAAGGGCAGGGATGTTGTTTTTCAGAGCTTAACACATATGTCACTTAACTCCCAAGACACAGACCTTGGTTTATTTACATCTGAGATTGTTGCACTTGCAGAGCGCCCAGTGCAGTGGTAATGGACTTTGACATGGAGGGACAGATTGTAGGAGGCAGGATGAAAATCAAACCTGCTAGACTTTCTGTGTGCTTCCACATTTTGGCATGAGATCACAAGTCAAGTTGTTTCCCACATGCCTACACCACAAGAAGTATCAAAGATCTCATGGAAGTAGCTGTTTTCTCCAACCCCCCGATATAAATCACTCAAATAAGTATCAAATCTGCACCTGCAGGTGTGAGGATGTTAGGTCACACACGGCACAACAGACACGTTTTACACTGCTAAAACAACTTGGGGGTCAAACTGACCCACAGATAAACCGATGCGTGCAATATGTATTCAGCAGTGGTGGACAAAGTACTCAACTCCATTACTTAAGTGAAAGTCATAGATAGTCCCGGTCTAAAATTACTCCAACGCAGCAATGTCCAGTCAGTTTTTTATTTAATTTAAGTGGCCTGTTTATGGAAATACTTAAGTATTAAGCGTAAATTTTGGTTTTAATGTCAGTGTGTTACTGTATTGTTGCCAAAATGAATTTTACAGAAATGACTAAAACAACCCACTGAAAGCACTGACCTGCTTATTGAACCTGTAGAGCAAAAAGCTTGTAAAATATGCTACTTAGCCTATAGAAATGCTTGGTGATACACAATCGAATCAACAAAAGGACAACGATTGCAGTTTTATTTTTTTCAGTTTTACTTCAGCTAGACTTAAAAGTAACAAATAACAAGACGCTTCACAGAAATTTAGTGGAGTTAAAAGTATAATATTAGTCTTTCAGTTGTAGTAGAGTCATACATTTCCAAATAATACAAATAATAATAATAACTCTAAAGTCAAGCACAGATATTAAAAAAAAAATACTTAAGTACAGTACTCAAGTCAGAGTCAAAGATGAGTTTTACTTAACCGCAAGACTGCCTCATCATTTTTTTAAATCACTCTGTTCACTTAAAAACCAAGCATATATGAGTAAATGACACACCGTTTGAGTTACAGTAAACAAACAAAGTGATTCAGAACCCCTGTCCCGTGCGCTGCATATCTTTACGCTCACTGGCACTGTGAGGAGCTCTTTGTGCTAATATCTCCATGCTCTCGCGCTTGTAGAGTGAATGTTTTTATTAAAGTCAAGGCTCCTTCAGACGTGTGCACATGTTGGCAATTCACAGATAATCTCTAGAATCATATCCCATTCACACCACCCACTCCGTCTATGTTGATGTTTCGCTGTATTTGTTGAGCATCTCGGTGCTGATGAGAGAGCCCGCAGGCTGTTCATGCGAAAATGGTCTGTCGTCCATGGCGCTACTGTCACTTTGAATTGGTTGATTTTTTTATACGACTAAACTGGAGCCCAGCTCCAAGGTGGCAGAGCTCAGCACCAAGGTGGCGGAGCTGGGCTCCAGAGGGCTCCGGCCCAGTTAAACCCCTGGTTACGCTAGCGAGTGACTGCCTACTACAAATTGCAACCTATCATTTGTAAGCGAGTACCATAGCCTACAAATGATAGCCTAGTGCATTAAAACCTTGTTTAACACGTCACAGGAGGCATATTTTGCAGATTAATTTATTGTATTCATCAATTTTACGTTTATTTCGGTTAAATTTGCTTGACAAAAGAAAGGGCTCTCATTATATGCATGAGTGAAAGTTGCTTTTTAGAGGCGTCCCGGTGCGTTCGGGTAGAAGAGGTGATTCATTTAGTGATTCAATTAGTGATTCATCTCGTGTTCATAGAGTAAGAACAGGTGACAGAGTCAGGAAGAAAGGAGAGAGAGTAGGAAATGACATGTGGGAAAGAAGCCAACAGCAGGTTAGACCCAAGATCAACAGTCTCTGCAGATGAAATCTGAACGTGTGGGCAAAACAGCACTTCCAGACTTTTTTAAATGATATTTTGAGGCAGTAGGATCTGAAATTCCTCTGTATTTCCATGGCTAAAGAGTGACCTATTTGGTTTAGTCTTACTCCTCTCTCAGTGTGCCCGTTTGGATGGAAAGACAGCTCTGGGAGGACAAGCCGAGCCATCCCAACGGGCTCTACCACTTATCACCAGCCCTCTGAGATTCCACTAAGATTCACCCCCCTTATGAATAAACTCACCCACAGGCACAATGCAGTGCAGAAAGAAGGGGAGGAAAGCGACAGATTATTTAGAAAGACACAAGAAGGGTTAGTGATGGTTTGAGGGGGGATGAGAGAGAAAAGAGGGAGAGGAAAAGAGGGAGACAGGAGAGAAAAAGGGGGAGGGGGAGGCTGGGGACGGAGGGTGGGGAGAAAGCGGAGGGAGAGGAAGTCTTTTGATGTGTTTCCCTCTGCAGAGCGGGCATCAGGGCGGATGGTGGATCCGAAAGCTGGCCCCGCTGCTTGAAGGGACTGACTGGTTTATTAAACGCTCCCACCGCCCCCATGCCTCCGAGCATGATGGGATTAATGCTGGCATAACCCTTTACTTAATTCATTACAGGGGGACGCTGGCTAATTTGATTTGATATTATTTTAATAAAGTTCTGTGATGATTTGGAAGATTGTTTCAGGCTATCAGAAATAATTTTCCAGTTATTATCGCCGTTCAGGCAAGTCCTTTGATAGCAGCAGTCAGTCTTGGTGTGTGCTGAATACATTAGCCGTAAGTGCAAGTGCTTTAGCTACAAAGCTATGGAGGAAATACTAATAATGAGAGCGCTCTGAATTGCTGAGTGTCGTGAAATGATGCTACAGTTTGTGCTGTGGGCAGGAGCCATGTAAGACAAACATGACAGAAGAATAAGAAGAGAAGGAGACAGAACAGAGAGAGAGAGAGAGAGAGAGCAGAGGAGAGATATTTTGTATGCATTGAGCTTACACATGTCACCATTGTTAAATCTCCTAGGGATACATGGTTGCCTTTCAGAGGAGCACCAGTGCTTTGTGTTATTCATGTGGTTATTGAAGAGTCTACTGCAGGCGTGGGTGTCTCAGAACAAAAAGATGGACCATTTTCTTTTTTCATGGCTATGGTTTTGTTTGTCGTTGAACAAATTGTTAGATGAAGAGCATGAAAAGAAACATGGTGCAGGTTTATCCCTTAGAAATGAATGATCTATTTAACTTCTTTTTTGCTGCATTTGTTAGACTTTTCTGCTGTATTGTGCATTTTTTTACTATTGTTATTAACTTTGTGTTGTATTTTTGAGAAAGAGAAGAAAAAGGTAACTGGAACTACACCCATTGACTCTTCAAATCTAAATTACTGTTAAATTAGAGAAACTGAATCTTCTGCATGGTGGTTTTATGCCTCAGTGAGCTGTTCATTGCCAGAGTCAGGGTTTCCAAAATCAACAAAAGGTACATTATTTTAGAAACAACTGAAAACTATCACCAGTCCTAATATCACAGGAGTCTGAATCCTGGCCTAAAGGCTCCTTTCAGATCAAATGTTCCAAGAAAAAAAAAAGAAAACTAAGGAACTTAAAAATTTCTTGGGCCATAA
Organism: Scarus forsteni; assembly: GCA_036419115.1. Classification (NCBI taxonomy): domain Eukaryota; kingdom Metazoa; phylum Chordata; class Actinopteri; order Labriformes; family Labridae; genus Scarus; species Scarus forsteni. The sequence goes on from JAZDUH010000289.1 coordinate 6,213,491, forward strand.
AAAGAGATGAAAAGCTAGCAGATGACCTACATGGTTGGTCACAAAAAGAGCCGGCTCCCGGAGGAGGACAGACTATGACACCCAGCAGGTAGAGACGGAGCTCCACTCTCTCAAATCCTGCACTAGATATCAGGCTGTGAGAGAGAGGAACTCTGCATTGCTTTACAACTTCTTTTTTCAACAACTTACAGGATGCAAAGCGACGAGGTAATGTATCTCTTTCTAGTTACTTAGCGGCAGTTTTTGATGTGACAACAAGCAATTTTGGAAAACTTAGTATCGTAGTTTTGTAGCCGGCTATATATCGCTGCTTAAGCCCGGTGCTCTAAGACGTGTCAGATGGATCTAAATTTGCTATAGTGTTAATTGTTTTGTTCCCGAAGTCGAGTATCCAGTCCAGCCCTGTCCGACCCGACCATGAAGCTAAGGAATAACATTTATAGATAACCTATTTTGATGCTATAAAACTCCTCACAGTCCCATTGATGCATTTTCTTGTTCTGTAAAGCACTTTGAATTGCCTTGCCTTGCCTAAAATCACTCTGAATCAAACAACAGAATCAAAGCTTAATCTTCAGGTCACTCTTAAATACACAAGAGCTTGTAGTTAAAATTTGGGGTTATACAAACAAAAATCTCCCTCTCCTGTGCTTGTGTGGGAACATGAGGGGCTGCAGAGGGGAGAATGGGAGGACCCCGGGGACCTTGAAGGACCATAACATGAAAGGAGATCTGTAATGTACGGTGGAGCGTGGCTGCGTATTAAATTATCTGACCAGTGAAGTTCTGGTCACACAAGAGCTCATCGACTAACTAATAGACCGACCAACTGGAGGGTGAGGCTGTCACTGTTTGTCTTTTTATTGTAAAATATAGTTTGGGAATTTTTCCCTGTGATTCACTGGCCCCTGTGTGTTGGAATAATCCTGTTTTCCACCGGCCTTTTGTCCATGTCATGTCAGGGGCCGCTGCCAGTTGCGTATAATCCCAGCACTGTCTCATCACTTATTTACATATTGCTTTGGATAAATGAAGACACAGAAGATGTCTCACAGTATTTCCCTAAACCCACGTCCAGACCTTTGCAAGTTTTTAAAGACAAGGGAAAGTGAAGGACCAGGGGGGTATCGGGAGGGGTCAAACTGTACGGTAGTGACAGTGTTTTTGTTTTTGTTTTTCCTTAAACCCCAAATGACACACATTTCCCTCTGAAAAGATAAGCCCTCAGTCAAAGGCCGCGGGAGATGTCTGGGACCCTGTGAAAGAAGTGGGAGAATTACCTACCAGGGGTCTGGCATGAAGGGAGAGGGGGGGTGGTTGAGAAAGAGTTGTGTAGGGGGGGGCTACCCTTATTCATTAGTCCGTCTGGGGTCCAAGGCGGGGTCACACAATGTGACGGTTGTTCTCCAGACCCCCAGACCCCAGCAGACACGTTTAATGGCCACCGTTTCCTCTCCAGACAGAAAGAGAGAGAGGGAGGAGGGCGGGGGGTCAGAGCGAAGGTGATGGAGGGGGATGGACTTTGAAAAACTGACGAGGAGGAAGAGAAATAAATATAAAGGTAAGAAGAATAAGTTCAGACATAAAAAAGAGAAAAACACGATCTGGGGAGAGGGAAGTAAGGGACAGGGCGGGATTAGGTGGACCATCAATCTGTGAGCAGAGACACATTTTTGGGTCACTGAGGTTCTCGCTTGGCGCATGTTAGAACCTGCCCTGGAAGAGAAATGGGAGAGTATTCCTCCTCTGGATGTCTTCTTCTCTGTTTTTTCACGAGCTCGGAGGTTCACAGGTCACAATTTGGAACAATTATTGGGATCAGAGTTCATGGTTAGCGTGGGTAAGTGGAATCACACAAATGTTAAATTTCACAGCCCACAGCAAATGTTTGAAAAATCTCCTAAAAGTGTCTGCTTTCCACTTTACATAAACACTTAGCAGCACTTTAGATAACAAGCAATGAAGTCCAATTACAACTTTATTTAATGATGGAGTTAAACAGCAGAAAACCAAAAGCAGAGATGTGAATCCTCCCATCCCTTATGGTAATGGGATGCAAATCATATGTATATCACACAGTGTTTTTGTTCCATATGTGCTTTTTAACCAAGGCATTTGATAATGTCAAAATGTCAGAGGTTCCGGTAATAGCTGGCTTTCTTTAAGTTCATTATATCCGCAGAGATACGCTGCTCCAGGTTCAGTAGAATGGCCCTCGGCGGAAATCAATGTCCGCAAAAAGGTTTTTGATACCACAGCAAGTAATCAAGGTTACAGGAAAGGGCACGCATTAACACAATTTCTGTGAAATATGCAGAGTTCATGTGCATATGTTCCGAGATTAAATCAAAAACTCAAATGTCAAGTGTAAATGCATGCAGATCGGAGCAAATAGGGCAGAGATGCTGATACTGATACTGTGGCTCAATGAGGTATAGGATTTTATTTAATGATCAGTCAAAGAGCACAACATAAGAAGTGACTGAGGACTGATTTTTTTGTCTCAAACAAAAGTCAATTATTTCATTAAACTTCTGTTTGGTAAACAGAGATATGAGAAACAATGCTTATGCTGGAGTTAATTTTTTTGATTCCAATCAATAAAATTAAGCAATATTAAAGCATTTAGGACATCATCTATAAACAATGACAGTTATCTGATTATCATTTTTAAACAGAAATGAATGGTTTACTGATGCATTACAATCTCAGTCCCCAACCAGGGGTCTAAGCTCCCATAGGATGGAGCCAGATATCTTACCTGGTGGGCTGGGGGACTATGCACGCTTTTAAACATCAAAATTCCTTTTTAAATAATAGCTAAACTCTGATGTGAGCACACATAACATGTGTTCTCCTTAACCATTCTGATGTCCCAAGATTCTGTACTATGGTTATCCCATGAGGCAAACAAAAGCTGCCTTCGCTAAACTCCACTAATAAAATAGCTAAAGAGAATCTGAAACCTTGAATTTATTTGGGCCAACCCCTTCACAGAAAGAATAAGACTGAATTTAGTCACTAAAAACACACATTTTTTCAAACTTACTCCTTCTGATATATTTTCTCAACAAACTTTCATGAGATACTAATATGGGGGAGCTCTGTGAATAAAAAAGTTGGGAACCCCTAACTTGTAAAAGCATTGGTAAGTGTTGAAGCAGTGCTACCTAACCTTTGGGGACTTTTTCATACCAAGGTTCAGTTTAATATGGGACAATGCAATCACTGACCAGGTATTGCAGTTGACAGGAGAACTCACCATAAGCGAGCATTAGATGGAGCCCAGTTTTCTTGGCTAACATACAAAGACACTGACGCGGACTCACTCTGTTTCCATCAGCTGCAGAAAAAATGACTGTTGCACCTTCCAGCGCATGGATAGGATACTGACGGTGTGCTTTTCATTCACTGGTCATCAGTCCATGCTGATCTGACACATTTATTAATTACTGATGGGTATGTTCATTTTTATTTATCTGATCTCTGTATTCAAGTTGTCCAAATCAGGAAGTTAGGTGCTCTCTTATGCTTAATTTGTTCACCGGTTAGCATATATATTTACAGTTAATTCCTGTGCACAGGTGAACAAGCTCATGAACACAAACTTGAACAGTGTGGTTTTCTCAGGTCTTATTTTTCACTGCATCACAGCAGTTACAGGACAGAGAGGCCGCATGTAAAGTCTGCAAGGTCAAGATACACCGACTGACACTGTGAATTTGGTCATCCTTCCAAAATATAACACCCTTTTTCTCTGTTACAAAAGCAAAGTAATGAAATGGATCATTTTTGTTTGTTTTGGGTCCAGGACAAAGTGGGTATACAAATGATGAAAACATCTAGAACTTCAAATTAAACAAAAAAAATCCTGGAGATTTTTTTTTTTTGACTGATGTAATCAAATGTGAGAAAAATGATCTGCATATTATGTTTTTTTTTTACTTCCAAAGAAGTTAAAAATCATGGACATCTTAGCCAGTGCTCTATTTTGATGGAGTTATGCTTCTATTCACTCCAGTGGGCACCATGCATTGATGATAAAAATCGTAATTTAACTTAATAAAGATCCACAAATACATGTCTTTGACAAAAGTTTATTAAAGAGTAAATAAAAGAAAAGAAAAATCTGAATTATGTGTTTTATTGTTGTTTAATCAAACTATATGAATTACACCAACAATTTCAATAAAATTGATTTGAAATCTTAATTCAGGCATAATGCCCAATTTGCTGTTCATTGGCTAGTTTTAATTTATGATGAAATGTCTTGATATGGTAAAAATATGCTATGAAAATATTTTTATGAAACTTAAGACAGGGGTTTGGAAATTTGCCACCTGGTACTGAATCTGTAAGGGTTTAAAATGTATCCCAAATATCTGTTTACTGTAGTGGACCCCATGCATGAAAGGGTTAATTATACAGTGAATCAGTTATGTTAGGAATACATGACAAGTAGGCTATTATCTCTACTTTGTTTTTCATGGCCTTCTTTAATCAAGCATGCAGTTTTGTGTGCATGTGTTTTACTTGCTGGTTCAGGCTCAAGGTGACTCAGTGCTGGTCATCTTCTCATCAATGCTTAAATTTATGAAACTCTGTCCTAGACATCAGATGGTGTTTACCTCCTGGGTTGAAAAAACAATAATCATTTAAGCTTTGGTGAAGTGTAAATGTGATGACTCATGTGATTGGTAGTCTCTCATATTTTATTGTTTTATTATTTTCTATTAGTAATTATTCAAAATGTTTGACACTAGTATTAACTGATGTATTACTAATGCAGCAATTCAGGCATTCATAAACTGTGCTTATAAATGCCAAATTAATAAGTAACACTTTATAGAGGACAAGTTAAGTACATGTGAGGATCCTTACTTTATCTATAGTTGTATTTTAGTACTTTTTGCTCTGCAGTAGCAGAGGCAGATGTTTTGTGACTGGGCTGACCAAACTCAACTTCCTTAAGGATGGTCCTAAATGTTACTTTCCCCCAAGACTTCTGTTTTGGTTCAGGTCATAGTAAGCCCTAATCTGGCTTGCAGTTTCATGGCCAGTAGTACCATTTCTTGAGACAGAGCTGCAAGCCAAAAGATGATTGTTACATCAACTGTGTAACGGCCTGACATTGCAGCATCCTGCAGAGCGCAGTCTCTTGAAAAGGAGCACACAGTAAAAAAAGATCAACAATTGTCCAAAAGGTGGTCTTTCCTCTAAAAATGTGGCTATTTATTAGGAAAATCATTCAATTGTTAAGAGAAAGTCAAATGTGACAACCATAAACACAGCCGGAAAAATAAAACACAGTTTATGAAAAAGGTAAGTGGAAGATCAGATAAGGAAGTGACTATTCTTTGGACCAGTCATCAGACTGTAGCTCCACTCTTTGGGGTCAGATGTGTACGCTTGGTGCACTAACAATAGATTATACTTCTATAAAATGATCACCACAACCATTCACACACGAGGACCCTCCTGAAAAAGAGATGGAGCATCTCAAGAGGCTAACCTCTAATAAATCAGACGACAGGTCTATGGTTCATGGACCTGTCCCTAACTTTAGTTCTTACTTTAGTCCACTTGTCTCCCCTTCCTTTGCCCACACATCCAACACAGCATTGTGTGGATTTGCTGTTCATCATGAGACTGGGATCCACATTCAAGATTTCCTGCTGCTTAACAGAAGGTTTTTTCTTGAGCCATGATGGAGGGATTCATGATATGTATATGATGTATGTATTTGTATATATGTGTGTATCAGTGTATCTTATATATTTCTCTATGTATCGATGCATATATGTGTATCCATAAAATGAAGAGCTTTATGCTCTATTGTAAAGTGTCTTGAGATAACACTTGTTATGAACTGGCGCTATACAAATAAAGATTGATTGATTGATTGACCTACAAAAGGCTGCCAAAAATTAGCACAGTAAAGATTTCTTGATTAGGCAGTCTTACCAGTATTCGATGGTTGAAACAATGCTTATCAAACATCCATCCATTTTCTATACCTACAGTATCTATACTGCTCATACCTGTCGGGATCATGGGGGATTGGATCCTATGTCAGCTGACATTGGGGTGGGGGGTACACCCTGGACTGGTCACCAGCCAATCTGTCTGTCTGTCTGTCTAGCTATCTATCTGTCTATCTGTCTATCTATCTCTATCTCTCTCTCTCTCTCTCTCTGTCTGTCTGTCTGTCTATCTGTCTATCTATCTCTATCTCTCTCTCTCTCTCTCTCTGTCTGTCTGTCTGTCTGTCTATCTATCTATCTATCTATCTATCTATCTATCTATCTGTCTGTCTGTCTGTCTGTCTGTCTGTCTGTCTGTCTGTCTGTCTATCTATCTATCTATCTATCTATCTATCTATCTATCTATCTATCTATCTATCTATCTATCTCTCTCTCTCTCTCTCTGTCTGTCTGTCTGTCTGTCTGTCTGTCTGTCTGTCTGTCTGTCTGTCTGTCTGTCTATCTATCTATCTGTCTGTCTGTCTGTCTGTCTTTCTGTCTGTCTATCTATCTACTATCTGTCTATCTATCTATCTATCTATCTATCTATCTATCTATCTATCTATCTATCTATCTATCTATCTATCTATCTATCTATCTATCTCTCGCTATCTATCTATCTATCTCTATCTATCTATCTATCTATCTATCTATCTATCTATCTATCTATCTATCTATCTATCTATCTATCGATCTATCGATCTATCTCTCTCTCTCTGTCTCTCTCTCTGTCTGTCTGTCTGTCTGTCTGTCTGTCTGTCTGTCTCACTATCTCTTTATTCTTTTGTACCAGTGAGCAGGTAGAGCTGGTTTCTTAAAGAAAATAACATGTTTATTCATCACTTGTTAAACATGTGACAGAAAAGCTCTGAATTCAGCCGCATGAATAATAGCAAACGATTTTGATCTAATTGACAGTTTTCCTTTCATTAACAGTGGCGTTTAAGATGGAATTAAAAGATATAACATTAACTACCTGGGTATCCTTTCCTCCATCCATCTCTAGAGGTTCCTTCTTAGTCTCTGGTGTGAAAGGTAGTAATTTGTCACTTTACGCCGGCTCCAATTAGATTAATTGCATTAGACAGGCTAGTTTAGTGAACCCCCCCTCCTCTGGAGCTGCGAGACATGGGTTTTCTGTCTTCTTTTCTTCTCTCCATCCTTTTATACGCTGTTTCTATCCCCAAAGGTTTTTAGTCATGATCTTGAAAGATTTTATGGACCACTGCTGAAAAATGTTTTGTTAATAGAAGGAGCGAGTAATTGAATTTGAGAAAACACCATTATATCTGGATAAGATTGCTTCTCCAAGTTAAACATGCAGAACGCACTTTATTACCTTGGAAAAACTATCACATAAAAGGTCTTCTATCATTTTTTAAACCAACTTCAAAACATCATAAAATATATCATATTATAACACATTTTTGAGCAAAATTGATTTAGGGCTGAGGTGGGAATTCTGAATCAAGATCTAAACATAGAGTGCAAAATATTCTGCCATGTCTAATATCACATTTAAGGGAACAAAAAACCTTAGTGTTCCAACTTTAATTTTAATTTAAACACAACAAATACAGAACATAGAAAACAAATAATATTGTTTTGATACTTTCTTTCAGGGATCTTTCTTTTTAGCTCAGCATGCTCAAAGATATTTACATTAAATCTGTTGTGGAAAAACTTACACTCTGTATCTCTCTGTATGACATTGTTCATTTGTTTAAGTTGATATTGGTTGACTTTGGGAAAGGTAGACAGCATTGTAAAATAAAGATTTAACGTTATTCCTTTTCTACCTTTAAAAAAAAGATATATGAATGTTTTAGTAGGAGGTAAACTTAAAGTTTATTTGAAAAAAAAGTACAACTCTACACAAAACTGCTGTCTGGATGCTGAAATGACTACTTTCTGAAGCTCAGTGATGTAGGGCAAAGTCATTTGGTTTTATTTCAAACACTTACTCATGGGTCAGAGGTCAAGGTAACTGTGTTTCATGGTCAAACCTTCAATGCTGGCGTATTGATGGAAGAATTTTTGTCATAATGCTCTTTTAACATTAAGGAAAAGCCATTATAACGCAATAACTTGGCTAGATATTGGTGGTCAAGGTCACTGGGTCCTATATTCATCCTCTGTTTGATATCAGGAAATAGCTTTGAGATGTCTTTACTAAAATATTCACAACTGTCCCTTTTTCCAAAAAAAATGACCCGAAAACATTTTATAGAATACTTTGGATGATTTACTGGACTTTTGCATGGATTTCCAATTTGTTTCAAGAACAATCTGATTATGTTTTGGAGGTTAAAAGGTCATAATCATTTGCCCTCATGCTCAGATTGAGGTGTTCTTGCCACAGGCCTCTAGGCTGGTCATTTTGTTTGGCCCACCTAGCTCATCCTACTTTACCAGAAAAACAAAACTGCCTTTGCTTAACAACAGTGTGTTTGTATGTAACATGGCTTCATATATTCAGGATGTTCAGACATACACAGCTAATTACAATGTCTAGCTCATGAGTCAATTATAGAGGGACGGCATCATTTAAAAACAAGTTATTTAATGGACGTTAGTACAAGAGGCCAACTGATCATCTGTTGGGGTAAAGGTGACACTTTGTATTGTTTGTCAAAAATTAACTTAACCCCTTAAAGGGACTGTGAGGAGTTTTTAAGTAATTAAAAAGAAGTCTCACTTTTAGATATATGCCTGATCGAAATACACACTTTAAGATGAGTTTTATAGCATCAAAATAGGTTATCTATAAATGCTATTCCATAGCCTTCCGGTCGGGTCGGACAGGGCTGGAGTGGCCTGGATACTCAACTTCGGGAGCAAGACAATTAAAACTAGAGCAAATTTATATTATTAGGACTCGTCTTAGAGCACCGGGCTGTAAGTAGCGATATATAGCCGGCTACAAAACTACAAACTAGAAAGAGATACATTACCTCGTCGCTTTGCATCCTGTAAGTTGCTGAAAAAGAAGTTGTAAAGCAATGGCTTTGGCTTTGGCTTGCACATGTGTCTTGGTGTGTCCAGTTGTAGTCAGAAGTAGCAATTTTTGAGTTCCGATTAGAAAACAGCAACTGGAACGTTCCCCGAAGTCGGAATTTCCTACTGGGAACTCGGTGAAACCCCGCCACCCCCGAGTTGACAATCGAAGATGGATGCCCCCAGTGTGAACAGTTATTTAGCTCCTGTAATAATCAATTTATTTGCACTTCTGACTGGGGTGTGTCGCTCTAGATCAGCTGTATACATAGTATTGTTAGACTTATATTTACAAAAATGCTGCCATAGTGATAATCACATTCTTCATGTGATATTTGTGAACAACAACGAAGGGCGTGCTAACAGCAGCTAACAATAGCCTGGTAGATCGGCATGTTTTTTTCCGACTTCAACTGGAACGCTGATAACTCTGAGATGATGTCACTCCCAGTTCCGAGGTTACTGGAACGCAGCATTACGACAGTCGCCGTGGGCTCATGGGTAGCAAAGTCTTTATGTCGCTGGTAATAGATTCTCCTCACAGTCCCTTTAAAGTCTGTTGTATCACATTCGATACAAGCTTGTATGATACGTCTATTTAATCAATATGATCAACAAATTAACTTTAAAAAATGAAAAATGTCCTCGAGTAGATAATCAGTTGCTAAAAACACCTCATGTATTGAAAGAGATCCCCAAAAATATATACAGTATATATGTCAAATTTAAAGCAGACTCTGATTTTTGGTGATTTCAGTAGAAAATGAAATAAACATTTTGAGAAACACATTTCTGACTATAATTTGCATTTTCAGGCTTCAAAGGGTCAAGGGTGAAAATGTTTATTTTTGCCAAATAGGGGTCAATAGCATTTTGCCGAGGGTAGCTTAAAGTCATGAATAGTCTGGCTGATCTAGAAGTGACCAACAGGCTGGAAGTTTGAGACCTTCTAACTTTGCTCAAATGTCCACTTGGACTCATAGAAGAGCTGAACATCTTTATCATGTGAAGACTTCTGCGATCTTAAAATCTTGTTACAAACAAACACATTTCACCATAAAATAAATAAGATTGCTTCCAATCACACAACTGTAAAAAAACAGTCAGTAGATGACGTATATCTTTTACTGTCTGGCAGATGAATACCTGTCACAGGCATTTAACCACCATTCATGAGTTAAAATGTGTTTTAAAATGCAGAGATAAAGGCAAAAAGTTGACAGGAAAATGTCTCAATAAGATGTTGGACTTCATAACTTCCTGACTCTGCCCTCAGATACCTTCCCCTCCCATCTACATGCCTCAACCAAGACACACAGACAAGAACTTGTAACCCCATAAAATCTCCAGTGTTCTGCAGCTTCCTCTTAAAAGTCTGGTGGCCAAAACACATGTTGGTGCTGCCAGAGCCATAGTTAGTGCCGTTAGCACTGCTGACTAGAGCAAGAAGATTAGGGGTCATGTCAGCTGCAGATTATTGGAGGATTTTACATTTATAAACCTGTGCTGGCTCTAATTTAACTGCACCTTCAGGGACCTTAAAGTGCAGCTGGAATGAGAGAAACAGATGTGGGGCCCAGTTAATGGGGGAAATAGCAGTGCAGAGATGGCCCTGCAGTCACTTGAAAAGAGCCCAAAAAAAGCTTTGGACACACAGACAAGGCCAGACAGGCTCGCTCATGGCCCCCCGTATCTTTGTCCTTTTTTATTTTCAGATTTTTTCCCTCTTTCCTCTCCAGTTCACATTGTTCCTGTCTTGATCTCCTCTTTCCTCTCCTGCCACTTCCTCTCCTCTGCCCTTTCCCCTTGCTCTCCTTTTCTCAGGTGGAGCTCAAAGCCTGGGATGGGTTTCACGCCATGTAGTGTTCGAGTGGTTTTCCTGCCAAGCGCTCAGCGTCCATGGATACTCGCCTGGCACTGGCACTCTGGCCGGGACCCAGGACTCTGTAGTTTGTGCTCTGGTCAGCTGGCAGAGCAGCAGAAAGTTAAACACCTTGGACTGTGAAATCAGAGGAATCGCAGTGATTTGACTTGTATGATCTTCGCTGAATATGTCATCATGTCCTGAGGGGAAAATGAGTAAAATGAAAACACATTATGGGATGAGGGAGATTGTGTCCTTTTATTATGTTGCATACATGTGAAAGAGAGAGCACAAGCCAACAGACAGCTTGATCTCTTCCATTGCAGAGAGGGAAAAAGAGTCAGAGATATGGTAAAATAATCTGGTACATAAAGTGTACAGAAGGAAGTTATTGAAAATAGTCTACAGAGTGGTCCAGGGCAGACATATTGTTGTAAACTAAACCTAAAAGTTAGCATTCAGCTGGCTCGACATAAGGCCCATAGAGTTTTTGGATTGTTACCAATGAAAAATCTCTGTACCAAAACCATCTATAAAACTTATGCAATTTGTACATCATGATAATATTGACAAACAAAAACAATTTTCATGATTTTTGAAGTGTAAGCGTATTATAGAAAGCTATCGTTGTTGCTATTATGTTGCAGGGTTTTGTTTTGTCAGGGCTCTTATGACATATGAACAGATTCTTATTGTGAGGAGGCCTGGGGACTGGACATGTGTGGTGTGGTTCAGGCCACTCACTTTGTTTTGGGGCAGGGGTCATCAACCACATTTGTACAAGGGCCAGCTTGTTTCTTGACACATTTTAGGAGTGCTGGATTTGAAACAAAGTAATAAATATTTAGGTCTAGGCATTTATCTTATTTTTCATTTCCAGCCAAATGACTGCCAAGTATCAACCAAATACCAGCCAACTTTCAGCCACTGGGTGTCCCCCCTCACCCCTAAAATGCACTGAAAGTGTGCCAGTACTTGCTTAACTTTTTTTTTTCTTACTTGTCCAATTCCATGCGTTTTTGACCTAACAATGATCAGTCCTTATCATCCATACTAGCCACACTGGAACAACAATGTTTTGCCCCTATTTTTGTTTTCCATCACTGGATTGGAACACACAGTTTACTCTACCCCTAGTTTTTTCTAGCTAACCATGGCTTTCAAGTGTCAGATCATGTCAAACACGAAGTCATCCTTGATAAAACTGGATCATTTGCACTTTGATTTTGGGGTTGCATTCAAAATTCATTGTGATAAAAACTAATCAGACCTGTAAAACTAGTTGCAATCTTTGTAAGGAAAGATACACTTGCTAGTCTTGCAAAGCAGATGGACCTGCCTGATTCACTGACTGAAATCCTGTATGTCTGTCTTTCCGACTTCTATTGTCCAACCACTTCACTTTGCTGAATGCTTAATGCTGGAAGAGGCTGGAGTTGCAGGCATGATAACAACAGGAAGTGACTGCATGTCTGAAAAAAATGACTGTTTCAGAAATGGCCTCAATATCTGCATTTTTTTTTTTAAAGCAGAAATCGACTTATTAATTTATTCTTTGAAAAAGGAGCTAAGAACGTCACTTGAAGCTTATCATCATCAAATCATGTTTTTGCTCTTCTGGGAATGACCACTGGGAAACTGGGAGAGAATGCTCCTCCACGGACATGCTGGTTAGTCGATGGTCATCATGGTTACTCAGTTACTTGGCGGAATCTGCTCTCCTCAGAAAGTTACCAGGAAAACTTGGTAGGGATTGTCTTTGACAAGATTCATGCCACATATAAGTGTTAAATGATACATCTGTGTGGTAAAATGTAATGTAAGACGATAGTCTAAGGTAGTTGAAGCTAATGGCTAACAACAGCGAGGGCTGCTATATGATTTGTAGCGAAGTTGCTTGATACGGATTTGTCTGTGAGTTTGACAAGCCAAACGATCGTCCAATCACAAGCTCCTGTTGTTCTTGAAGGTTCTGCCCTTTCAAACAGCTCTTTCCCAGATCGATTAGTGAAATCATTCATGGCGGATATATGGAACTGTCCATCTGGCATGTCAAGTAAAACACTTGCAGGTAAGACTAAACATTTAAAAACTGATGATGTTTGCTGCTATCTTGACATTAAGATGTATAATATAAGCATTTTGTTGATGTTGACAGTTCATGTTCGACCACATCACTAAGATCAAACATCAGTATCATAAGGACTGTTATTCACAGTTTATTAAAGATTTTTTAGTCATTGTCATACCCCTCACTACAGTTTCATCTTCATTTATTAATTGAGGCAAGGTTTTAGAAAGAATTAGATAACTTAAATATGAGTGAGAGTAACTTTCATAATAAGATCTTTCCAATTGTTTCAAATGGGACCGGGGCCAGAAGTAAAAGGTTTGGTCTAACCCAGTAGGACTGGCTAAGGATTACTTCCTGTAAAGGACAGAGCTTGACAAAAGGTAAATTAGCCTAACAAGCATTATTTTGTTTGTGAGAGGGAAGTGAAATACCCACAGAAAACCCAGACTTGCAAATAAAGAACAGACAAACTCCACACAGAAAGGCCAAACCTGACAAGGGAGATGAACCAGCAACCTTACTGCGAGGCGCTGGTATACCAGCTAATTCTAACCCCCCATGAAACCAAAGATAAACTAATGATTTAAAACATACAAGTGGGGAAATTTCAGACTAAATCAAGGACATTATTTTTGGCATTTATCAAATTTAGAATAATAATAATGATGATAATAAAGGAATCAAATATCCCACAGACTTTATGTCAAGGGAACCACAAGTGCTTTAGTGCCAACTTGCTTTCACACATTAAGAAAAGAACAAGGCTAACAGATCAGAACAGGCTCTTAATGAAAAGTGGCTCCAACTCGCCTTCACCCTCACAAATGTCCTTATTCATTTCAACAGTGTCGAGCTCCAGCAAAAGGCAGTCGGTGTGAATGCCAACAGAGGAGACCAGGAACTTAACATGGTGGACATTAGACAGAGAAATCCAGGGCTGGCTCAGCTGAACACAAAATAAGTCCAACAGTGTAACATGCGATGATCATGGCTGTGTGCTTTCAAGCAGGGGTGGTAACACCAGCATGCAGCACAGCATAAAATATCAGGAGTGCCATATGGCTGACACTGTTGACACAGAAACCATACTTTGTTTATCCATAGGCAGTCTGTGAACAAGGTGCTGGAAACATTACTCAGAGGTTTTGTACATATTGACAAGGTCACGCAGCAGATTTGTTGGCTGTATATGATGCAAATTACCCACTGAAGCTCATCCTAAAGGTGCTTGTTCTAGTGACTATGAAGCTCACTGGAGTACAGTGAACTCATTATCATATATCCTGCTAGAATTGGCCATCAGAAGATGGGTTCACTGTGGTCATAAAAGCAGGGACATTGTCAGCAAGGCCACCCCTAGGCCATGGTGTTTATTCTGTAACTGAGTCTTGCTTCACTCCAGAGTCCATGACAAGCAGATACACTTTTCATTTCATTTAATTTATTTCTTTATTTGAATGGGACAATGTATATTAATGAACAGGCAACAATGCTGTAAATATGCCGGATTTAGCTCAAGGCTAATTTCCATCCGCAGTCCCATGGGGTAAAAACATACCACCAAGACAAGAACATTCAAAAGACATGACAAAGTACACACAATATAAAAAACAATAACAATAACACAACAGTCATTCAACTCTGCAATCAGTTACAAGAAAGAGACTGGCAAAACTCGCCCACCGCTTATTAGTTTAGCTTAAACACTGGTGGTTAATGGGAAGCATTAGCCTGTCAATGCCTACAGTCATCAGATAAACTCTTCAGTAACTGAAACAGTCCCATGTGCTTGTTGTGACTTGTTTTGTGATTTGTTATGTTATGTTATCCAATTTTAGACTGATTGGCAGTTTACTTAATTTTCTAAAAAAATGACCTGTGTTGCTGACCTCTTAGCCAGGATACTCTTATTAATATTCACTGTAAGTAAGTTGACGAAATAAACACATAAAAAAAGAGAGAAAAAATGCAGTAAAAATTAATCACAACTAGCACACAGATCCAGAGTTTATCTGAAGAATGCTGAAGAGTTTACCTGATAACTGTCGGCAGAGGCAGGCTAACACTACCCGCTGATTCCCAGAGTGTGAGCGAAGCTAATTAGCAGTGGGTGAACTTTGCCCATCTATTTCTTGTTACTACATGCACAGTCAAAAGAGTGGTGTCTATCTGCTTGTCATGGACTGGGGAGTGAGGCAAGACATGAAAAGAAAAAAAAGTTGGCGTATCCATTTGATTGACTGTCAGCTCGGCATTTTGGCCTTGAGAACTGACATTACCTCCGCCAAGGAGGTTATGTTTTCGGGAGAGTTTGTCTGTCTGTCTGTCCGTCTGTGAACAAAATAACTCAAAAAGTTATGGATGGATTTTGATGACATTTTCAGGAAATGTTCAGCATGGGAAAAACTGATTCGATTTTGGTGTTGGTCTGGATCAGTGTCTGGCCGCCATGGCGAAAAATGTGATTTCTGTGAATAACTACTGAACTAAAATAGATATTGTGAATCCAGTTGCTAATGGCATGTTTTCATGGTCAAAGAATCTAAATATTTCGATGAAATAAAAGGTAGGACTAATATTTATGATCAAAATCATAATATGGCTAAGGACTGTGGTGCTGGCAGAGGTCTGCGCTCTCTGAGTGCTTTTCTAGTTTGAATAATTGATCCTTTTTTTGACTGTTCTCTGTGAACCTTAGAGATCGTTGTGCATTTACATCATAGTAGATCATTGTAGTTAGCAGATATTCCTAAAAAAGGGTGGAGAATGTAAATTTTGGCCATTTCAGCCTTTAGTTTTGGGAATATTCATCATTTCTCATCATAAATTTGACCAGAAAGTGTCACATTAGGCTTGACTGTTGCTGTGAAAAGATGACACTTATAATCTGTCCCATTAGATCAGTATAGGCACTTCTGGCATGCCCTCTCCCCAAACTGCAAAAATGAATCATCTTCATCTTCATAAATAAACTGCCATAATGTGCTCCATCACACACACACGCACACACACACATACAGACACCCTCGTTACACAGCGACGTGGTGTGAGAGGGGCAAAGCGGTGCCTCATCAGCAGCCAATCAGTGCTTCTGTTCCATATGGCACAGATCGGGAGGCATCACATGCTCGCCGGCTTCCCAGTCCTACTGCCAGACAGGCCTGTTAATTGGGCGACAAGATCAGAGGCAATATTACAAGCCAATTAAAGCGATCGGGACAGATTGCCAAGTGATGAGCTCCACTGCGTAATTGAGAGTGTGAAGTGCTCGTCGCCGCTCTCTCTTCTCTCTCGCTCTATACTCATCTCTCTGGGTCCGTGTGAATAAGTGATGAGACTGCAGAGGACTGAAACTAGTTAGCGCATTAGTGATGTCACTGGAGGCCCCTTCATCACTGCTCCTAGAGCAGGACGCAGTGGATTTGGGTTAGAGGATTTACTGCAGCACTTCTGTCTGTGACTGTAGTGAGTGGGCCCATGGTGCTGGTGTGCCAACAGCAGAGCATATGGCAGACATTATACAGTGAAACCGACGCTCTCTCCAGACCCATTCACTCAACTTTGAGAGATTTGTTGTTTCATGAATCTCTGTTTATGTGATTTTTGCTGTTCTCCTGTGATATCAGAAAGACTGTGTTATGAGACTGTGTTAGGTTTGGTTTTGTTGAGTGTTTGCTTCTGTGTGTGTGTATGTGTGTTTATGTGTACAAGAAAGAGAGAATGAGGGGGTGAGAGAGGGGGAGAGTGATCCACACGACAGCTACTTTAATTTGTTCTGGGAATATTGTTGTACTGGTGCAGTCCGCTGGGCAGCACCTGCATGCCAAGTTTGCTTAATCATGCAAAAAGAACAGAAAAATGCATTACAGATGTCAGACAGGCTCCCGATACAGACAGAGATTTGACAAACACCTTGAACCCTGAGAGAGCAATGGTGGAAAAATTCATTTTTGTAGCGTTCAGGTTGGTTTCCTTGTCACCAGATTGAGTCCTGTGTCTGAGATTTTGTGCATTAGCCGCAGTTTTTATAATCTCCGTCAATACTGTCCTGTTTGTTTTGACATTTATTCATTTGTGTTAGAATATAACTCTGTATCAGTGTACTGTACATTGTATTCATAGACATTTAAATGCTGATTGCATCAGATTACCATTATACATCACAATTGTTGCTGAAAGGGGAGAAATAATCAACAGTGCGACATTGCATTTAATACTCATCACAGTGTAACATGAGAAGAAGTTGAAATAGTAATCAATCAATCAATCTTAACTTTGCAATAGAGCAAACTGATAGTCTTCATTTTATAGATACACATATTTGCACTTATACAAACACATGCAATAAATATATTTGTATACACACATAGAAACATGCAGGGTTGTATCCATCCAGGCTAAGACAAAGGGACTTAAATGAAGAATTTATGTTTGTGACAAAATCATGGATGCCAAGATCATAAATCTGTCCTCATTATACCCGCATGGACAAAGTTGTTTGGTAGCCTTCCATTGAAGAATGAAAAAACTACAATGGTCACTGAAATAACTGAAAACTGACAAAAGTATTAATAAATAAAAATGGACTGAAATCAACAAATGAAAATGAAAATCAGACATTGCTTTTAAATTGTGGTTTTATATATATATATATATATGTGTATATGTATATGTGTATATATATATATATATATATATATATATATATATATATATATATATATATATATATATATATATATATATATATATATATATATATATATATATATATATATATATATATATATATATATATATATATATATATATATATATATATATATATATATATATATATATATATATATATTATATATATATTTATATAATATTTTTTATAAACAAAATAATGAAACTGGCCTGGAAAAAAATGATGGAACCCTGAATTTTAATATTGTGTTGCACAACCTTTTGAGGCAATCACTTCACTCAGGCGATTATTGTAACTCTCAAAGAGACCTCTGCACCTGTCGACAGATATTTTTGCCCACTGCTCATAAGTAAACTGCTCCAGCTGTCTCAGGTTTGAAGGGTGTATTCTCCAGACTGTATGTTTCAACTCCTTCCGCGAATGTTCAATAGCATTTAGATCAGAGATCATAGGAGGCCACTTCAGAATAGTCCAGTGTTTTGTTCTGAGCAATTCTTGGGTGTTTTTAGCTGTGTGTTTTGGGCCATTATCCTGTTGGAGGGCCAATGACTTGTGACTGAGACGAAGCTTTCTGACACTGGGCAGAACATTTTACTCCAGAATGTCTTGATAGTCTTGAGATTTCATTGTACCTGCACAGATTCAAGACATCTTGTGCCAGATGTAGCAAAGCAGCCCCAGAACATAACCAAGCCTCCTTCATGTTTCACAGCAGCTACAGTGTACTTTTCTGTGTATGCTTCATTTTTGTGTCTGTGAACATAAGTTCTGATGTGACTTGCCAAAAGGCTCCAGTTTTTGTCTGTAGATAGGAGTCAAGCAGGTCCACAGTAAACAGGTCATTCATGATTTTTTATAATGTCTATACTAATATTATGTGCTGTTTGAAGGAACTACCATATATTAACTTTTATTGATCTCTCCAAAGTTAATATGAGGGTCTTTAATGGGGCTAAAAAGGGGGCAAATCATAAAAAATTCCCCTTTTAGTAGGGGTAATTATTATTATTTTAATTACTGAGGCCTCGTAAGTCTACACCGTCTTTTAACAGTAATAATATACATTTTTAAAATGCAATAAAACCCTTTTGTCACATTTTTGCAGAAGAATCAGAAATTTATGGTTGATATTCTTACAAAACTTATTAAAAATACCTTAATAAAAATACATATAAGCTTACAAACTGATCCAAGCATACTTCTGTGCCAGTCCAAATGTACTTTTAACATGGAACTGTCTTTAAAGTGATTTAAAGATTTAAATCACTTTAAAGACAGTTTAAAGAAATTTTTAATACATTCAAAGGCTATGGTCAACAATACTTCTATCCTCTATTTGTAAGATTAATATACAACATGGACTTATTATTTCTGTACCTCATGAAAATATTTTTGTATGCTAGTCTTATGAATGATTTTTCAATTTGTCATTTCCGAAAAAAAAGTTTGCTAAACTCAAACATAGTTACAATTTCCAGGGTTTTTGTCACACTGCACTTTCACAAAGCCTTTCAAGTGTTTTGTAATGTCACCATCAGCCAGTAGTTGGGTTTGTAGCTGTAATAGATGAATTATTAGCAGAATATATACACCAACATAGAGTTTTGTTTAGCTGCAGCAATGCAAATATGTTTGACAGTTAACTGAGCTCTTCTTTAACATTAGTTGTCCTATTTTGAGTTTTGGCCAACACTGCATGTGCCATCCCTAATTCACTCCTGATGCATGAGACATTTATATGGCATACACTAACACTGTGTCAATAGAAAATCAACATGAACTCCTTTTTGCACCCATGTCCAGGTCATGTGGTCAGGTAAAAGGTTGGCTTTTTTCTAACTCGAGGATTCAGACATTGGTTGTGTTCTAAACATTAAAGCTGGTCTAAAGTCTATAGTCGCATAGTGTTTCTGCTATTATGGGGATGCATTTTAGACTGGCACTCAGAGTGAATCCCACTGAGCCCTACCCCTTCCCCTTAGCCGTCTGTTCTGAATGCCAAGGCAAAGGGGTGAAAACACACTACAGAGAAACAAGACGAGACTCGATTCTCCCTATGTCTTCCCCCAGAGCCGCTCGCTGGCTGTGACGTAAGCAGATATGACAATAACCCTAGCTACATCTGGGAAAGCTAGCTTGCTATAAGAATATTTGAAATGCAACCAACAACTAAAATCATGATTATTATTTACTTGATGATTTACTAATTACTTATAATTATTGAATCATTTAGTAAATAGCTCTTGGTCTTAGCCCTGAATTGGGACATCACTTAACTAGACCTGAACAGGCAGAACCAAGGGCTATGGGGTACAATTGGAACGGACCCTTATTCCAGAGATCAAAACACATTTCACTGAGCTTGTTTAAGTCACTCAGGATGCAGAGCAGCACACTGGTACTGTTAAATATAGGAGAATTTGTTGGAAAATTAAGTTTAAAGTTCATCATAAGACAGAGAGCTAAGAGCTTATATATATAGTGCTCCACAGCACACATAGCACATGCAATAGGGAACAAAGCAAAGGATTTCTGTGAGAAAATGAGAAAATATATTTCTTAAAGCCAATGGGTATGATGTGCAATTAACATGTCTGTCATAAACATGAAAATTCTGATCCTGTTGGTTTTAACTGGAGATTTTAAAGATTAATGAGATTATTTCTTATCCTCTGGATTGTTTCATGAAAAAACACTTAATCTGAGCATCAACATATATCATACAGTGTTCTGTGTGTTGTCTTTGAATGTAGTGGCACAATCAAAAAATAATACAGCCAAAAGTTTGACCAAACAACTGAACCCACCGTGTAAATAGAGAAATGTCAACCACATATTTAAGAGAATTAGAGCTGACTCTCTTATTGGTTTGATCTGTTGCACCCTAAGCACCCTCAAGTATAATCAAGGCACATAATCCATCCTCTATATGTCCTGTGTCTGGCTTTGCACCGAGAACATGAGTCCTTAGAATAGCAAAATATAGATATGAGCACCAAACACCTGAGACAACGCACTTCACGCAGTCAAAATAGGGCCTGAAGTTACACTTTGGCAAGATGAAACTGGAATATCAACTGGAGCTACATGCTTCCACATTTAGCAAAGACTTGCAGATGTGAACCTGCAAGGGTGACCAGAGGCAGAACCTTTTAGAAGCATATCCTGCAGGCGATTGAACAGTCATTAAATCATTCACATTTATTAGCAGACAATCAGATAATGTAGTCGGCAGGTGCTACTGCACTACAGAATGCGAAACACTTCAATAATAAAAACTCATCAAAATATGTCAGATGTGCAGCAATAATATCCTTACTATAGAGAAGTTTGTAGCGCTGATATTTTTTTTCATTAATAAAAATAAATTGTCATGTACTAAACCGGAGTAAGGACCCAGATGCAGGACATGGGGTGTAAAGGAGTTTCCAAAATTTTGGTTTAATGTCAGTTCAGGGTTGGTATGCAGAAAAGCTGTCAAACAGGCAAAGGTATCCAAAGACGCTGAGGCTAAAGGTAAGGACACAAAAAGTCAGAGCAGGATCAGATCAGACGGGGACAAGACTATGAATAATGCTGGAGTATTAGCGAACTGGCAACAAGACAGGGGAAGACAAGAGGTTTAAATACATGAGGTAATGGGGGTGATGAGAAATAGCTGGGAAGCACAATCAAGGATCAGGTGTGTCAACACCAGACAGGAAGCAAAACCGACAGAGACAAGGAGAGACAGGTGAATTTTCAAAATAAAACAGGAAGCACAAGACAAGACCCAAAACTAGAACACGAGAAACTAAACTAAACACAAAAAAGCAGAATCATGATGTAAATAAATGCATTCCGGATCTGATAAAACTGCTACTGAAGCTGTTAGCATATGTGCAATTCCCTACTTCCAGCTCCCTCCTCGTCCTGCTAAACTACTCTGATTGCCCGCTTTTGACTGGTCACAATGGCAGATTGGAGCTTGACAAAATGGATCTTCCTGATTACAGATGTCAAATCAGGCAAGTCCAGCTGCTGTGCAAGGTTAGCCTGTGTCATGCATCCCACTAAATTTTTAATCCTCGACTTTACTCATAATTTTAAAGACAGCCCACATAAAACTTTTATGTAATGTAGAGGTGAGCTAATGGGAGAGCACAGCAGGAAATGTCGAGGACAAATCAAGCAAGCTAATGGAGATATCAACAATCTGCGACTACACACAGTCCTAGCTTTCACTTCAGCTCAGAGCTGATAGCGGCCCCACCTCAAAAGTCCTGAACTGTGCTTTTAAATGTGAGGGTTGTGAAAGCAGTAGAGTCATTGATAAAAAATTTTGGAATAATCTGCAGAGTTTTTTGGTCATTTCATTCTTGTCATTTCCCAGTAGCCAGGTCGGCAACTAAGCAGTTGGTTGTTTTTGATTTATTGCGAAAATGTTCTCAGCTAAAGTTTCTGCAGGAACTTTAAGGTTTAAAAATACTAAAGTAAAATTTTGATAGTCCCACAACAACCACCGATGGCACAAGAACAGATTTCTTCCAGCCTAAGACAAATCACAAGCCTTGGTTTGGATCTGAACTGAAAGTAAATCTGTCAAACAAGAAAAAACAACATTACATTTAGAAACACAAAACTTTAATGTTATATAATGAGTCTGGAGACCTCCTTGAAACCAGCTGATGAAACATCATACTTACTGAAATATGATTTTATTAACCAATAGTTAGAGGTCTTATTTAGTGTTCCCTCCATGTGATTACATTTTGACAGTCCTGACACCACTGGCTGATTCTTGGCTGTAGCTCCATGTTAAGTGTGGTTTGGAGGTAACTGGTATTTAGCATCACTCCAAACCAAAGTCTGTGCCCTTTGCTATCTGTCTCTCTCTCTCTTTCTGTCCCTCTATCTCTCTTCCCCCTCTTATGTGACTCCCTCAGCCTCTCCCACATGCCTCCCTAATACCACGGCAGCCCTTTAATATCTAACGGCTGTGATTATCCAGTCAACTTGGAGATTTTCTCTGATATTTTCCATCTGATTCTTAAAATTAATGGGGTGTTTGCTCCTGCTTTGTGTATGGTACAGTTTTTGGGGGCTCCCTCTGAGGGCTTGCAGCCATTTCAAGCAGCAGCTAATGCTAGACTCAACTGGCTTTGTTTGTTTTACAGAGGGGAGACTGACATTTAGTGGCTAACCAAGGGGCGAGGGAGAGAACATGAAAGTGAAAGTTTTTTAAAAAGAAAATGCCAGCCGAAGGTTTTGGTTATGGGCAGGTTTCTGTGCCACACACACCCTCCAAAACCACACACACATGCACAATTATGCACACACACACACCCTTACACACTTCTAATATCTCAGATAACCATTTTCAGTTTTTACCATCAGTCTTACATGTCCTGCAAGGTGCATCCTTGTCACGTTTAAGCACACTTCTCTTTAATGGGCCATAACTTTAAAGGGAGTTGACACCAACTTCCCCTTACAAAACACTTACAACTTTCACAACCTTTTTTTACAAGCTTTATTGACAGCCCTCCCCTTAACACCGGGCAGCAGCAGCAGTTCAATAGTTGAATTGTCCCTCTTTTCCTTTCTCCTCCCTGTTCGTACTGCTGATGTTGTTGTAGTGCTTCTCGGGGAATAGGAGACCTCACACTGCGGGGACTTGTAAAACCACTGTCATGTTGATGGGGAGACTCAGCAGTGTGCATGTTTTCTTGCATATGTGTGTGTGTGTGTCTTTGAATGTGGGTGTGAGCACACTGCAGAGACCAGTAAAATGCTGTCTGAATGAAGTCCCAGAGCAGCGGTGGTGAGTAGTGTTTGATGGCCATGTGATTTGTTTGTTCAGCCCCAATGGCCTTTTCTCCTGACCGAGAGGGAGAGAGAGAGAGGGGGGCTGATCGCTTCACACCTTCTCCCCTCCTCGCCCCACCAATGAGCCATTTAATCCTCCTTCTTACAGCTAAATCAACACCTCTCACACACTCCAGGCTGGTTCGGACCACCACTGCCGACTGTCTGCTTCTTCCTGCTGCTTGTTTGGCTGGATTTAAGTGGTCAAAAAGTTGCTTTTTATAATGTGTGTTTGTATCAAATGAAAGTAAGGCTCTAATAGGTATATGTCCTCGAAGGATACAATACTTCATCTTTAATCAGTACATTAATGGCCCTCTTCCATTAGCCCTACTCAACTTGACCCGACTCTACTCTACTTGCCTTGTGCTGCTTTTCCATTAGCCCCAATTGCCTGCCCAACGGAGTGCAGTGTCACTGTAAACAGCTGAGCGGCACTGCGACGTCATTTTGAGCTCAACACAACAATCTGTGGCTTCTTGTCACAAACCGAGAAAAAAGGAAAGCAGAAGAAGGCTGCAGGTGGCAAGAAGAAACACCCCTTGAGAAGCACAGGAGAGTTTTGGAAGTTATACAACAGAATGAAGTCGAGGATGAGAGCAATTGAGCTGCAAAGAAAAGACATTTGAGGGTAAGCTAATGGTAGCTACCCCTAGCATGCTAGGTCGTCACGCTCATGACTCATTGATGACTAGATTGTCTGACCAATCAGTAGCTGGCAGTCGGTGACGTCATCTTTTAGTATCGACTCAGCTCGCTTGGAACCAGAGTGGAGTAGGTACTAAAACTAGCTTGTTTTAGGAGGTACAAGGCTGGTGGAAACACGCTGCAAATTGAGTAGGGCCGAGTAGAGTAGGGCCAAGGCGTGCTAGTGTAAAAGGGCCATATCATTAAGGTGGTCACATCATTCATGTTGGAACTGCATGCGCCCTGTAGTGAGTCACATGTCTCTTCTGCATAACAGACTCCTTCTACACACAAGACAAAAAGCCACAGCATCAGAATTTACCCTCTCCTCCTGTGTACAGCACCGGTAGTTGCCTGATTCTCCTGAACATCCTGAATAGAGCGATGCAGGCAGAACGTGAGTTAGCATTTTTGCACTTCCACTTCCCACATCCCAAAGTTTATGGGATTACAGAATAGCCTTTTTGATAATCACCTGCAAGAAGGACCATGAAACAAATGCATTTTGCAACTTAAAATGAATCGACTGTTTCCACGCTTTTAAATGTTCAGTTGTTATTTTGTTTTTCCCACTATGGGTGCTAACAAACTACTAACAAGGACTACAAACATGAGCAGGGACCCTACGCCAGCAAATTGTTTTTTATTTTTGTTTTTAAGTCAATAACACAGACACCATGGCCTCGTTTGTTGGCACAAACATGATCAGGTCATTATATTTAGAGGAAATTCTTAAAGGAATAACGTTTTGATACACACACAGACCGGCGCATGCGCAGTCCGGCTGCTACTTCTGGTCCGCGGAGCACTGCGCATGCGCAGGTCTGTGTTTATCAAAACGTTATTTTAACGGATTGAAAAAGAAAACACGTCTTTTAAAATGTTTTATAGCCATTCGGATTTACTTCACGTGCTGATACGACATCCCCTGGACCACTGTAAGTTCGTCTACTTTCGTCAGTCCGGCTCTGACTCCTATTGACTTCCAGCCATTGAGCTAAGCTACCTACGATACTAACAGCTAGGAGCCAGCCACTGGATGCAGAGACACAAAAAAGGTGTTTTTGAGCTTGTCTCACTTTGTCAAAGATAGGGAAAGGGCGTGGGTCCAAAATCGTCGGAGTATTCCTTTAAACCTGATGTTACAAGATGGAAAGTTGGAAATGTGGATGTTGATGCGCTATCATATAGTTCTTTAATAGTTTGATGATAGCTTTTTACTCTCACAGATTAGGCCTAAGAAGTCATGAAAGTCGACTTTGTTTATATATATTATGAGAATTAACAAAAGATGTATGTTCTATTAACTATCTAGCTACTGACCTTATTATAAGCATGGGTGGCACAGTGGAGCAGCAGGTAGTGCCTGTGCCCCACAGCGAGAAGGTTGCTGGTTTGGGCCCTGTGTGGAGTTCCCATGTTCTCTTCATGCATGCATGGGTTCTCCCAAGGGAATCTGGCTTCCTTCCACAGACCGATAACATGCTTGTTAAGTTACAGTAAATGGTGACTCTAAATTACCCTTAGGTTTGAGTGTGAGCCTGTCTCACTATGTGGCCCTGTGATTGGCTGGTGACCAGTCCAGGGTGTACACCATCTCCTGCTCAGCTGCTCAGAGCATAAACTCTAGATATAAGGTAGAGCTGAGAATGTGGACCACTTAAAACAGAGTAGACTGGTCAACAACCATAGGACAGACTGGGCAGACTACAGGGCTACTCTATATGTCATGCAGGTCTTATTTGAACATTATTGATTGCAATCACATCCTAGCAGTCAGCAAAATACTATGTCTGATATTCACCTGTGACTTGCATTGCAGGAAAAATGATGCAGTGTAAAGCCAACTTAGGGCTGATTTATACAGCTGTGCCACAGCTGTGCAGAAGCCCTCACTTTAGGTCCAAGCAGCCTTGAAACAACGCAGAGGCCTAGCTTTCAGCCTGACATGCAAAACCTCAGAATGTATCTGCACATCGAAACAATGCATACAAGCCCTGTGACTGGTCACTGCATAGTCTTTGTGTGTCCAATGATTTTTTTCTCTTTTACAATGTGATATGAAGATTTCAATTGTCAAAACAATGTGTTAAACTTGACTTAATTCGTAAATCAGAAGCTCATTTTCTCATTCATGTCTCATTCTGCGGACAAACAGGCTTTTAAAAAACTGCCACTTACTCAGCAGCAATACATTTCAACCCTCAGATATGTTTTTTTTAACAGTTTATTCAACGGCAGCTAATAATTTATATTCAAACATTTTACACTTCAGATTTGTTGCCACAGTTTCTTGTACACAAACAAATGGTAGGTATGTCTGGACCTTGGAGCAAACTGTGCTACCTGCTGTTTTTCAGACCAACATGAACATAAGGTATCCAATTACAAATGCTCAAAAGTGTGATGAGCAAAACGTGTAGGAGCCGCATAGATTTGAAGTATTACACAGGCTTAATTTAATCATTTCAGCGGCGAGAAATCGAAAATGCCAAAAAAGGTGTGCTGAATTTTTGGACTGACACATTTCATCTTTATCTAGTCCATACATTGATGTTTTATTAAAAGTATTGTTGGAAAAGCAGTTGTTTCTCTAGTTTTAAGTTTTTTTCACTGTTAAATCACCACCAAGAAACTTCTATGCATCTAAATACACACAATAGACACAATTAAATCATGGAAAAGACCAAACAAGCAGGATGTAGGAATGAGATGTATGCATCTTGTAATGCAGAGAAAAATGTGGAGAGTGTGGAAGTAAAAGGAGGTTGGAGTGAGTATGCAGGGTCTTTGATGGGCACTGTAGCTGGTGGGCGGCACATTTAGCCCAGTGTGGTAATTGTGTCTCTGGAGTGAGATCCTTGGACCTGATCCTGGCAGAGATCAGAGAGCTGAGAGGATCTCTCCTAAGAAGAAGAAGAAAGAGAAAGAATTAGACACAGAGAGCGAGGGTGGAAATGTTATATGTGTTAAGACTCATGTATGTAGGTTGGTGTAATTATCATTGTATCCATGCATTAACATCTCTATGAGCTTTATTCTCTCTCACAGAGGTCATGTTAAGTGTGTGTGCTAATGAGACAATAAAATTTAAAAAGCTAACAAGATCAGACTGGAGAGCATTTACAATGTATATACAGAATAGAAAGAGGTGCTGTTGTTCTACGACTCATAGCTGAAGAATTTTCACCAAAGTGTATTTTATCACTTCAGATTGTTTCCTTTATTCTTCTCACCTTTCTGCTGTTGAGATGAGCTTTAGAGGGCTCATGCCCTAAAAATGAAACCACAAGGTTCAGAAAGTGGAAATTTTTTATTAAAGTCTAACTTTAAGACTTGTTGGACATTAAAGGAGAAGTTTGGTTTCTACAGCTTTCACATTGTTTATAGAATGAAGTAGAACAATATACTCACCCAGAAGGCTTTCCTGATCCAAACAGTGCTTCGGGAGATATTTAGATCCAAAATCGAGCGGCGGACATCCGTATAATGGTAGCACATAGGGCATACAGCGCCACTCCTAAAACTGCATTAATCCTCCAAGAACTCATTAGTTTCACCAATATTTCATCATGGTCCGCTTGGGCTACTCCTCCAAGACAGTCCGGGGTCGCTCCAACCATGTTTTTCTGACTGTGGTGAACTGGAAACTTTCTTCACGCCTGCTGCGCATGCGCAGTACGGCATCCTCTTTTCGATGAGCTCATCTGTAAACTCTGACTGTAAACTGTAAGGACACCCATCATATTCAAAGTTCTCCTCCACAACATCTTCATCTGATAGATATTCATCCATTTTGCACAAAACTGGAAGAAGAAAGTTGTTCAGGTGTGAACATCCCTGAAAAAGTTTTTCAGCACAGGTCAGAGTTTTCGGAGCAGTGATATGCCTTCCACTGCTACCATTATAATGGATATCGCCACTCGATGAAAAACAAGCACTGTTTGGATCAGGAAAGCCTTCTGGGTGAGTATATTGTTCTACTTCATTCTATAAACAATGTGAAAGCTGTAGAAACCGAACTTTTCCTTTAATGCATTTATTAATTTAGAAAAACTAATCTAAAAGGGGAAGCAAAGTTATTTTCAATACAACTAATATTTTACTTTTATCAAAGAGGTTTTGTTTTAGCAGCTATTTGTCTGCTTGTCTGTGAGCAAGATAACTCAAAAGTTTGTGAATGGATTTTGATTACATTTCCATGGTATGTTAGTTTTTAAAGGACTGGTTTTCATAGCAAGATGGAGAAGTTTTCCACATTTTTGCTATCAACTCACTAAGTTCTCAATGGATTTAGAGAAGAGTTTCTGGAAATGCTGGCCTTGGCACAAGAGAGAAGTGATTAGATTTTAGTGGTGATCCAAATCTGGATGTGAACCCAGGTAATTTTTGATGGATTTGTTAAAAGTGTGAGATAGGGCTTGACAATGTTGAAAAATGCCTTAGTGAAGGTTTGAGCTCTCGGTACACTTCTAATCATACAGGTTTGCAGTTCAACCTCCTGCTCCAATTTGATCATAACTAAAAAATGTTGTATTCATATTAAATAGTGACATTCATAACAGTCCCAGCTTATGAGCATCTCCTTGGACTTGAAAAAAAATGCAAAACATTCAAAAGGAAGTTCAGACATTGCTAGTTACTCACCAAAAGGACTGGTTCTAACATCCAGCTGATATATTTCAAGAGCATCTGGGCAATATCCCATAGAAAGTGACTGGGACAGGCAGAGTCTTATGAGAAAAAGTGGAAGGTGATAAAAAAAAAAAAGCTGAAATCCAGCTGCTTTGCAAGGTTATGTATTGACTTCAAATGACTTACATATTAAAGTGGTTCATGAAGAACAGGGTAGTGAGACATAGCCTGGAGAGTCAAAGCCTCATCTTGGATTGTTGGAGTCCACAGATAGTTTCTTACTCCTGTGGTATACTGCCTCTGGGCCTATATACACTCAACAAAAATATAAACGCAACACTTTTGTTTTTGCTTCCATTTTTCATGAGATGGACTCCAAGATCTAAAATTCATTCCAGATAAACAATATTACCATTTCTTTCAAATGTTGTTCACAAATCTGTCTAAATGTTTGATAGTGAGCACTTCTGCTTTGCTGAGATAATCCATCCCACCTCACAGGTGTGCAACATCAAGATGCTCATCAGACACCATGATTAGTGCACAGGTGTGCCTTAGACTGTCCACAATAAAAGGCCACTCTGAAATGTGCAGTTTTTTTTTGCTTTATTGGGGGTCTGGGGACTCAGAACCAGTCAGTATCTGGTGTGACCACCATTTGCCTCATGTAGTGCAACACATCTTCGCATAGAGTTTATCAGATTGTCAGTTGTGGCCTGTGGAATGTTGTTGTGAGGCCGGTTGGATGTACTGCCATATTCTCTGATACGCCTTTGGAGACGGCTTATGGTGGAGAAATGAACATTCAATGCACGAGCAACAGATCTGGTTGACATTCCTGCTGTCAGCATGCCAATTGCAAGCTCCCTCAATGCTTGCAACATCTGTGGCATTTTGCTGTGAGACAAAACTGCACATTTCAGAGTGGCCTTTTATTGTGGACAGTCTAAGGTACACCTGTGCACTAATCATGATGTCTGATGAGCATCTTGATGTGGCACACCTGTGAGGTGGGATGGATTATCTCAGCAATGCAGAAGTGCTCACTATCAAACATCTGGCCCTATATATATATACATACATACATATATATTTATATATATGTGTGTGTGTGTGTGTGTGTGTATGTGTATATATATATATATATATATATATATATATATATATATATATATATATATATATATATATATATATATATATATATATATATATATATATATATATATATATATATATATATATATATATACATACATATGTATAAGAAAGACTCATTTACATTGTTTTTACAATGATGACATGAAGGATTTTAGTGCACCTGTCAGCAGAGCCCTGCACCTGCAAATCCAGCACTAACCACAACCAAACGATGGCCCAGTTATGGTCAAAAACACTTAACTGTTGCTCCTCTGCCTACTCTGCATGTTCTCTCTCATCGACATGCTCAGTTACTCTCAGCCTTGGAAATACTCACTGATATTTTACCTTGGGAAAACTTCCCAACTGTTTAGGGTAATGTTATAACATAAAACTGCAGAACCCAAACCTCACCTTCTAAATAAAGCTTTACTAAGCCCCCAAAATGAAACTCTTTCACTTAGCTGTTTATAAAGGTATATGTTGCCTGTTTTATTCCTGAAACTTGAAACCATATCTTAGTGTGATTGATTTGTGTGGCATGATTAATGGACTTGAATCCACTTACATCATTCCAAATGTAAAACCTTTCACAATATCAATTTACAATCAAAGCAAACTCCAGTGTCACAGAGCAGGACTACACGGAGTGAGAAAGGAGGCACTGACTGGCATGTAGAAAAGATATTCACAGTCAAACATCAAGGTGAAAAAACAGTTAAATGGTAAATTGTTTTATAGTCTTTCTGACAATTCAAAGCAGTTTTACAACACAAGTCACATCTACCCATTCACACACAATCACCTCCACACTGACTCACTGGTGGTTTGGAGTTTCTGTATAAGTCATGCCGCTTTCATGCTTTTCCAAGTCTTCTTTGGTCATTGTACTGTCTAAAATCTGAGTCCCTGCGGGACAGGGCTAGTGCGAAAAAATGTTTGGCCCTGTGAGAAGGTATCACATTGAGCTCTATCCCTTATCAGCTGTGCACACTTAACATTCATAAAACAAATAAATAAATATTAGGAAAAAAAGGACTGTTTAAACTCATTAAAGTCAACTTGTTCTGTTTGGACACACAAATAAGCCTCAAACAGAAAACACCCTTGAACTTAAACCTCTACAATGAATGGTAATTTAAACTACATTCTATTAGAAACGTTGGATCATTCACAGCATTTAGTAGCTTTTATTTTTCATTTTTCAGGATATCATACCCACACATGATTCTCTTATCTTTAAACCCTGTTAAAGATGTGAAACTAAGTTAGTAAATTAGACATTTGCCAAATCCTGTAATCTCTTAATATGACTTACCCCTCAGATAAAGAATATGTTGCAAAGTAGAGAGACTACAGTAAAGTCCTCTAATAAATGTTCTAAGGAGCTCTTTTTGAATAATGACATAGTATGTGAATTTAGTAATGCAGGAAAATGTGTTTTTGTGTAAAAGAATAGTCAGAAAAGTCATTTAACACTTTGGAAAAATGTTGCTTAAATAACATTTTTAGGACCCTCTGTCACTAACCTGGAACTCCAGTCAAACTGTTCAAAGATATTTCACTTAAATATCCTAACTATAGAGAGATTTATAGTTTTGATATTCGTTTTTCATTTAATGAAGGAATGCACTCCTGATCTGATAAAGCCGCTCGTGAGGCTATAACCATCTATGCTAATCTCTGTGCCAACTGCTGTTGTTTTGCCGCTGGTGTGCCACTTTGGGCGGATCCAGCTGTTGTGCAAGGATAGGAAGTCATGGGAATCATCAGAATCTTCCTTACTTAACCCCCTTTGCATCACCTCTGCTTGGGAAAATTGAATTTTTTTTTTTTTTTACGGTGAGCAGTATATTATGCCAGAAGGTTATCATATTCTAATAACATAATATAATGTTTGGGAGCAAAAATAAAACCTTAATTTTTGTGCATTAAACTCAGACTGAGACACCTGGACAGGTTTATGTGATGTTATGATATCATACACATGAGCGTAATATTGGAATAACTGCTTGAAAAAAAATCTGTGTATCATTCGTTCACTTGATTTTCAAAATAAAACCAAAAATGAAACAATGAGAGACGTCTCTAAGATAGAAATGAATACACATAAAACAACTCAATTTTCGATTTCCGTTTTTGTACTCAAATACAAAAATTTGAAAATGGATAAAGAGATCTGTCTGATTTTTATGTTTTTATTTCTGGCGGAAGCTGCGAGACCTAGAAGTGAACTTTATCCCGCTGCTGCTCTCGCTGGTCTCACGCAGTTGTGGAGGCAATGGACGTATTTGTAATATTCAGGGGCAATAAAAGAATCCCTCTAAGGCCAGAGGACATGACCACGGAGAAGATTTTGCTTAAATACCCATGCTTCGTACTTTGTTGACTTTTCCCTGCGCTGTCAGCTAAAAGCAGCCTGTAAATGGTTGCTATGTGGGTTGCCATGGACGCCTTGACATGATTTCTGCTTCCCTCCCAGGACTCTACTGTGACTGTACTCTAAATAGCTTAACTTCCTTTTGTGCACTATGTAAAAAACAACAGTAGATCTGCGTGTTTTTCATTGTTTAAATGGGAACACATGAAATTACCTTGTCGCAGACGCAATGGCAACCCCAAGCTGTGCGTCTGATACGTGTCCTTTTCTCCTAAGGTTGTTTCTCACACAGAAGCTTCTGACGGACATTTCAGAGCACCTTGGTACTCCTACCTCTTGCAGCGCAGTTGCAATCTCTGCATGAGTTTTTCCCTCCTGAATAAGGTGCTCTTCGAGCTCTTAATAATTCTCTAGTCCTGCCATGACGCTAAAGCCTCTTTCTTGTTCCCTTTAGGTCTGAGGAAAGCTCACTTCTGGGTCACGCAACTTTCACCAGACGAAATGTCTAACTTAGATAAAACTGTTGTTATCCATTTATCCAATTTTACACTTAAGCAACAAAAACAAAAATCGGAAAAGGATTAGTTATCCGTGTTTTCATTTTCCTCTCAGAGATGAATATTGAGAAAACAATTTGTTTTCTCATTGTTTAATTTTTTGTTTTATTTCGAAAATTGAGTGAACGAATGATACACGGATTGAAGAAGAGCCTGATAATACATATATTTTACAATTGAAGTTAAAGGAATTACTTTGTGATAACTTAAAATCTCTTCCATATTTTCCCCAGAATCTAGTAAATTCACTTTTTAAAATCTTTTTTGATATTTCATTATCAATTTGAGTTGGATGGGATCAAACTGCACCAGATTCAATCCATTTAACCAAATTGTTTTATATTTTTGACACTAAGTTGCAGAATTTTAATCTCAAATGATTAAATGCTTGTGAGCGAAGTCAGCCACTGTCCTTGGATGGAAGTTCAGACTTTCACCAGGTTCATTAGTGTTTTGGTAAATTTTAGTTTTTAATGAATGGATTTGATGGACTATCAGTTACATCGACAGATCAACAGTAAACAAAGACATATGTTTGATTAGTGATGCTCACTGCTGCAGCTAATTCATTCCTCTGCTCCTCCTCATGTCCCACTCAGCCTCTGTGTGAAAAGCTGTTCCTGGATATTTTGTTGGGAGCCGGTCTTCAGAGAGGCCACCACTCTGCTCCCTGCTGAAAGACCAACATACTCTGGTGTGAAACACCTTCTTATCTCTCTCTCCCAGAATGACCAGGTTTGTTTCCCTGCAGGCCCACCGACACACACACACACACACACACACACACAGACACACACTGACACACCACCCAGGGAGCTCCAAAGACTGTTCACAGACACATGCTGATGCACACATAAAAACTGTGTATGCAGCCGGACAAATTCTGACACAAAGTACAGACACACTCCCTTCCTTCTCTCTCTCTTTCTTGTGACAGCGAGAGAGCGAGGGGGAAACGTGAGCGTTGGCGGTCCAAGTGCCTTGGTGTCGACTGACAGATATAATTACAGGAGCGGTCTCTAAAACCTCACCCCTCCTTCCCCTCTCTCCCCTCTCTCGCTCCTTCCTTCTCCTATTTTCCTCTTGCTACCCCTCTACCCTTCTACCCCCCACCCCCCAACGCTACTCTTACCCCCTCAGCCCTAACCATTATTTATTTTAGCAGCTCCAGCCCGCTTCAGAGGGCTCAGCAGCACTCACAGGGCCCCTGCCAAAAAGTGGCTTTCTGACTGAAAGCTTTCCAAACAAGCTCCGCTGGTCCATTTGGCCCTGATCCAACGCTGTGCGGTCTCCCTACTACCGCTCCCTCTCTCTCTCCAAGAAGAAAAGAGGGAGCGAGGGAGTCTGGTTTGCATTAGGATGAATATGTGTGTGTGAAGCCACATGTGCGAGTCCTGTTTGTGTGAGTGTGTTCCTGGCGATCTGACCCAGACCCAGAGTGATGGTCCCTGGAACCTGAAGCCACACGGCGCTGTATAAACAACGAGCGGTGTATTTACACAGAGGTAAGAGAGCAGGAGACCGCGGCTCCTCCACTGCATCACAGC
The DNA here is from genome assembly GCA_036419115.1 of Scarus forsteni. Classification (NCBI taxonomy): domain Eukaryota; kingdom Metazoa; phylum Chordata; class Actinopteri; order Labriformes; family Labridae; genus Scarus; species Scarus forsteni. The sequence continues at coordinate 6,247,935 of JAZDUH010000289.1, forward strand.
AAGAGCCACGTCTGTGATACAACGCAGACAACCTGTTTATGGCCTTGTGTGAGACCCCGCCGGAGACCCCGCTCTGGTCTGGTATCTTATCACTGTCTGTGGAGAAAGGAGTGTACGGGGAAGCTGCTGTAATGGCTCCTCAGATAAATGTGTGTGCAGGAGAGCGAGGTGGGCAGATAACACATGATTAGATTTAAAAAGGTGGTCAGAGACAAGAACAGAATATGTCCCACAGAGCTGCCCGTCAGCACATACGTTTGGAGAAGTGCCAAGTTGGGATTGTCTGAGGAGCTTGAGCAGAAGTGCAGTCATGATACTTTAAATCTGTGGCTCTTGAAGGAATGGTTCAGGTTTTTTGAGGTGGGGTTGTTTGAGGTACCTGACACCAGACTGAACAATAGTCACTCTGAAAGACATCAGCTCCCTGGCTGTGTCCAAAATGGCATACTCACGTACTACAGACTAAAAACTCATGTGTATGTACTGTATACTACATACTATAAGTATGATTAGAATGCCAACCGTTCACACTGTAGTATACTACTAAGTTTCCCATGATGCATTTCAAACCTCCGACGACAAAAATCAGAAGCACACTAGGCTATCAAATATCTCTGTTGATTCACCACATTTAAAAGTTCAGAGAGCATTTAGGGCGAGAAAGTCACCACTTAGAATACTAAATGTGGTCATTTGAGCCATAAAACGCACGGATACAAATTTCATTTCTGCATTTCGGACATTCCTCTATGCGCCCCATTATGCTATCGAAGAAACTTCTGGTCGGCTCCAAAACAAGAGCCCATTTACAAAAGCGTTAAAGAACTAAAATGAGATAATAAAAGATGCATCTTTTTTGAAAAAGGGAAGTCTGCTAGTAGCTGATTTTTAGCTGAATGCCAGTCGGTCTTGCATGGCACAATGCATTATGGGGCTTGCAATGCATTATGGGGCGTTTGAGTGTGACTAGCATGCCCACCTCGCATACTTAATTTTTTTTTTTCAGATATAGTATACATCCGGGTATTTCTCGCACACTCAATCTTTTCATACTTTCTAATGTGAACACACTGAATACTCATTTTGACGTCACACTTAGTATGAGTAGTGCATTAGTATGCCATTTTGGACACAGCCTCTGTCTGTCTCGAGCTGGCTGCATAGGAGCAAGCTGTAATAATAAAAATGGTTCAAAACCTGAAAAGTTGGGCCACAGCTGGAACCAAAAAAAGTTTCACTAGTCCATCTGGGAAAAAGCCTATAGTTCAGGGGAAGAGCCTTTAAAATCATCTGCAGCTGGTGATTGGACGATCATTCTGCCAGTCACAATCATCACAGACCAATCATATTAAGTCACAGTATGACATAGCAGCTAAACTCTGTTGTTAGCCATTTGCGTAAACAACGTTTCAGTCTATATAAGATAAGTCTATTATCTTATTTGAAATTATACCACACAGATCTATCATTTACCACTTATTCGTGACATGAACCTTGTCAATGAAAATCTACACCAAGTTCACCAGGTAACTTCTGAGGAGAGCATTTTATGCCAGGTCTCATATCAGTGTTAAATGATACATCTGTGTGGTATAATTTAAGCTAACGGCTAACACCAGCATTAGCTACCTCATATGTAGCTTGATATAGATTGGTCTGTGATTAGTGTGATGAGCCAACCATCATCCAATCACAAGCTGCTGTTGTATTTAAAGGTTCTGACTCTGAAAACATCTTTGAACGGCTCTTTCCCAGATGGACTAGCGAAATATTTCCATGGCGGACATACGCAACTGTCCATCTGACGTGTTAGGTTAGACAATGTCCCTACATCATTGGAAATGGGGTTTCTACCTCATTTCACCATTACATGCCTTTACCCAGTGTAGCATTCACTTTAATGTTTTTATTCTTTGCCGCATTTCATCATTTTGCAGTTGTTACAATACAAATACAGTTCAACAGCTGTTATCAGAATTATGTGCATAAGTGACAAAACGAAATAAAGAGATGTTGCAAATTTAAAGTGTATGAATGATTGAGAATTTAAACAAAATTTTAATAAAGTATTAAGTCATTGATTTTAAATCACACTTGGATGATTGTGTCAATATTGACAAAACTTGATGTAAAAATACAAAAACTATTTTTTTCATTAAGTATGAAAAGAAGAATTAAATAAGGATTTTTAAGGAATAATTGAAATATTCAATCATGAAATTATTATTTCAAATGACAAATCAAAGAAACACTCGGCCAACATGAGCTGACTTTGAGAGTGCGTGTTGTGCATTATGGGGTGGTGAGGCAATGAGTTTTTATTCAAAGAATAAAACAAAAGTCAGATGTTCTGGCACAACTTCACCAACTTTCAAGGTGCTTAGAGAGAAAGCTTGAAGAAATCAAAGCTCTGAAGGCCATAAGTCGAAACAGGTTGGTCCAATAAAGTCATTTCCTGAATACAAGTGGTGCTGGAGTTGGTTATGTTTACTGATTTATACATGTAAGAAAGGAAAAAACAAAAGACAACAAGGATGCACAAAACAACTTAAGAGAGGCACCCTGGAAGATTAATAAAATAGATTAGATTAATAAAGACCATATAACTACTTGTAGCCATTTGATAACAGTCTAATTTAGTCCAATGTCTGACGATTATGCATCTTGAGAACTAACAAAGAAGAAAATGCACTGCCAGGGACATAGCATGTTATGTACTGTAAAATATTTTATTAATAAAGAGACATGCTAGAACTATCTGCATTGTAGCATTGTTCATCAGCTTATCTGTTTTGTTATAAATGTAAATAAACTTGATGAATAATACATATCAAACTGTCAAAGCAATATGACTCCATCAAGTGTTGATAAACCAACTGCATTTTTTATTTTATTTTTTTATGATTATTATTTTAGTTCCTTGCATGAAAGCTAACAACAAGATCCGTACACAGGTGCACATTACACCCTCAAACAAATACATTCATGATAGGCAAGGGCCAGCAAAAAGAGAAATTTCTCTTAGATTTATAATCAGTTAAATATTTCATATTAAACTGATTATAAACCACTTGGAGAGTGCAAACGTACACCAAGGTAGCTCAAATATTTCTTTCACATCTACACATAATAGGTCCTTGATAAAGTTACCATATGATTCCTTGACATTGAAAAACCCACACCTAACACTCAGAATCACGGTGATATCATTGTTAGATAGACAGTTATTGAGAAAAAATAATTGTTCACTAATGGCAGATATCTGGATCACCACCAAAAATGAATCATTTTTAAGTTGGGCCATTACCAACATCTCCTGAAAATTTCAGCAAAACTTGTCCAGGAGTTTTTGTGTAATCTTGCTAACAATAAACAAACATGTGCTGGGAAAAGCATGACCTCCTTGGCTGAGATAATGAGATATACAGTATGTGATGTAACATTGTATAAACATACTTTAGAAGAACAGTATGCCAACATCACCTTAACCCCTCTACAGACACACCTTCCTGTAGTTTGGTTGGCCCAGTGCTGTGCTCATGGTGGATTCATTTAGGATTCAGACGATGTATGTGCATACATGTGTATGTGTGAAATGTGTAAAATGAAGAGAATGGCCTCAGCCTGCTCCACTGCTCTACAACTGCTATACAAATAAAGATTGATTTATTGATGTGACTCACATATACAACATGGTAAAACTCGATCAAGAAGTTTCTTTTGTGAGCGACTTTGAGGTCTCTTTAAAAAACAATGGGTGCTTGTTTTGAAGGGGTTGTGCTGTATGCTTCTGGAGGCCCGGTTTCAAATCCAGGCTAAGGGCCAACTGCACAGTAGCAACGGTTACATGATGTTTATTAATTCTGAATTAAGACTTAAGAATTAAATAATTCAGAATTATAGTACTGTCCTTTATGTTTACACAGAAATAGTAATTCTGATTTGAGGATTACATGGAGAACACATTTATTCACCTTTATTCACTTCTGCTTAAGGTCTGGGGGTTGGATAGGTTCTGATTCTCAGTGTCTCCAGCGTCTCTGTCAGGGAAACCTGATCCAACTTGGACACTAAAATTTAAAAAGGTCTGCATTTTTATGCTTATGTCCATCCACTCTTTCATTATTTCAAATCTTCTAAGGCACTAATTGAATTAATTGTCTTGGCTCGAGTCACACGCTTGCTTCGGGCAGCCATCGTGTTTCTGTCAGTGTCCCATGTGTAGTTGCAACAGGACAAGGGATCTTAGCATGCACAGAAATTAAAATTATTTTAAGGGGGATTGAATGCATACAGGGTGGCATGGTGACGTCGCAGATAGTGCACGTGCCTCACAGCAAGAAGGTCCCCCAGGCAGGCCTTTCTGTGTAAGGTTCGAATGTTCTTCCCGTGCATTCGGTGAGTTCTCTCTGGCTTCCTCCCACAGACCAAAAACATACTCAATTGACCCTTCGCTAAGCCCCTCCCACAAACAGCTACTGTCCAATCCCACATTAGCAACCGTAACTATGCACAAGAGGCCTGTCAAGCTCTCAGCAGAAAACAGTATGCCCTAGCGGTGTGCATATGGGACTAGCAAGTCCGACAGTTGATATCCGAGAAGTTTGGAGCTTGGTGTTGATTTGTTTTTGTCTTCTCCAAGCCCAAGACTCAAGCAGAAAGATGCCAGGTGTGGATAAAGCACGAGAACACCTACATTTTTTCTAAAGTAAGGTGCTAACTAATGTTAGCGAACCATAGCTCTGTGTGCTGGATAAGACAACATAAGCAAACAAAGAGGTCTCAGTAGTAGGTCACTTCTGTTAAATCCTGAGCCACTGGCTAATATTTAGGCAAAAGAAATACTAGTTACAGCGGAGAAGTTCTGACATACTGTATCAGTTCGCATTTTTATGAACAGATGTCCTAGAAAGGGGCAAACACAACAATAATGATGACATTATTAGTTTCAATTCAAACAATATATATATCAACTTCCCCTGCTGGACAAGAACATTGTTGTTCTTGTTCTTGTGTGTGATTATTTTAAAGTGAAGTATCACATGGACTGCTTGATGCTTGCATTGAGATCTGTGTGCTTTCCCCTCTATTTTAATGTCCTCTACATTTGATTTGGTAAATGAAACTCTCAAAAGCATACTGGAGATCTTTCTGTTCAATCCTTTTTGATATGTCTGAAGAAAATATCCAGAAAATGTCCAGAAATGAGCAGATATTTCCTCAGGAATATCACTCACCGAACCACTAAAAACTTGACAGGCGTAGCAACAGTAACCAAGGGGGGCGGGGCTTAGCGAAGGGTCAATTACAAGATCATATTTAATCTTTTTAAAGAGGATATAAGTTTTATTCTGAATTAAAGGGAGGTTAAAGCTCTCAAGTATATGTAACCACTGTCCTTCCCTACCCTCTCTCAAACTCTTAACAAAAAACAACAATAATAATAAAAAAAATACAGCTTACATGAGGAAAGGGGCTTCTTAGGCACTGCTGTAATCACAGAGTTTCCAGTAGAAGATTATGGAGTTCTGTTTACTCTGTTCCAGTAGATATGTACATTTTGACATAGGGTGTGATATCTGACCTTATAAAATAAATCGTTATAATAAATAATTAGTTTTACAGGATTTTTCTTTTCAATGGAAGAACATAAATATTAAAAGACTAAGTAAATATGGAGCTCCTGACAGAGAAAGTGGAAAAAAATGAAAGTGAGTTTAGCCAAAAACTGTATTTAACAAGCCATTTTCAACACTTGGTGCAACAAAATTGCTACTTTTTGGAAATTAAATTAAAGATTTACTGATTAAATGAACATTGTATCATTCAAATAAGACTTTTTTGTACTTTTAGTTGATTTCCAATTTGTAAAACCTTTTCACTAACACATAAGGTGACTAAAACCTCATTCTTTTTCTTAAAATAAAAATAAATAATAAAAAAAAACCTAACAAATGGGGATAAGAAGTTTTGGCCTGACAGTGACCTATAGTCTATGATTCAACCAATGAGAACTCACGAATGCTGCTTCATGAAACAACCAGAGAAAGATACAATGATGAATGTTAGAGCTCTGTTTGTGTATATGCTGCATGTGCTATTTTGTGTCTGTGTGTGTGTTACTGTGTGTTCATAAGCGTGTCTGTGTGTATTGCTGCGTGTGTGTCCTGTGTCATGTCATCTGTGTGAGACACTGCAGCTGTCCACTCTTCCAGGAATCAGGAACCAGACCCAAACTCACCTGACCTCTTGTGCGTGTTGGAGTGTGACCTAAAAGACACACACACAAACACACACACACACGTGAACGCATGCAAAAGCCCCAGAGGAACAGAGCGAGAGGACACACACTCTGCACCAGGGCAGCAGAGAGGAAGGAAGTAAGGGCTGGTGGTCACACAGCACGCCAACGGTAAACCTGCCTGTTACACTCTTCATACTCCTCGACTACAGTCAGCAGCATAACCGCCACTTTAATAAGAGTCTTGATGAAACACGCTGTATTAATCTTTATTCCTTTATTTTATCAAACATCAAGTACCTCTATTCAACCACAGTAGATGACTGCCCTTCATTAAGTGGTTCAGCCTGACTTTAAACTTTGACACGACACCTGGAAACTTCAAACTAAAGTCTATTCAGAGCAGCTTCATTGTCATCGAGCCTTCAAACTGACTTCTAAAGACATTATTTGACATTAACTTTTCAATTTGCTGGAAGCTTTTGTGAGCTAATTCAAAAGTGCAACAAACTTTTTAACACTGAAGGCATTTCTGAGTGTAAGCTGCAAGTTGAAGGCTTCACTGTTCTCCGCTTTAATGAGTCTGGTGTTAGGTTCAGGCACCTTTTTATTCTTAAGTCGATGGCATTGAGTATTTGATACAGAAACTCATCATGCCACCATCTTTTCTTTGTCCTCTTATTACAAAGGTCACAGGTTTCTTCAGTCATTGCTGTTAGAGCAAAACCTCTTAACTACTCTGTTTATGATTTTCATTTTGTCATAATACAGTGGCTGTATATGTTGATAAGTGAATATTAAACATTTTGAACTTATAAAAATGACCTTAAAATGAAGACAACATAACATCACTTTATTCAGTATTAGAAAGTTTCTTTACTTCCTGAAAAGAAACAATTTGGAAGATAAGATGTTTATCCCTGCAGCAAGAAAATACAACATTCTTGTCATGCAGAAATCACGAGTCATGATCATTTAATACTTTCAATCAATGAATCATTCAGTCTTTATTTGTATTGCACCAATTCATAGCAAGTGCCTTTAAAAAAGGACAGGCTGCAGACAAACTCATTTTATAGATACACATCAGTGTTAATTTGACAGCCCGTTTTAATTTAGTTTCAGTTATATTCATCTGGCTTGATGATGCTTTAGTTTTACTCATAACTTAGTCATCTAATGTTAATGTCTTAAAAAACAAACTCAAAACCTACCTTTGCGCTACATTTTTTTTGCATAAAAAGTGCTATATAAATCAATTTTGATTGATTGTTTGATTGATCTAATTGTTTTATTTTGGTGTATTTTTGGTTGATGAAATTTCACAACATTTAAGTCGACAAACTCTTCTGTAAATTTAGTTGGATAAAATATGAAGTCTAAAGTGTAAGGCAGTTTTATGTTTTCTTAATTTTCTGAAATCATGTTTCACACTTGGATTCTGCTATCTAGAAGCTAAGACAGCTGTGATTGGATGTCCCTCATAACTCATCCAACCTTTCCACACAACCAAAATAGCTGTGATTGGATAGATTCCTAACTTGTGTCTACTTTCTACATGACCAAATTAGGTCTGATTGGATTGTTGACAAAAACTCTGATGAAAATACTTGGAAAAAATTAAACATTCGATACACATATTTGCACATATACACACATACACATACACACACACACACACACATATATATTTATTTATATATATGTAGAGAGGGAGAGAGAGAGAGAGAGAGAGAGAGAGAGAGAGAGAGATTAAGTAATTTAATTTATTATAATTTATTTCATTTTTAGTCTTGGTCCAGAGCTAAATATGACTCTGTTAGCTCTAGAGTTAAACGTTGGTGTGATGATCAGTAGGTGGAAAGCCATTGGTTTAGCAGGTAAATTCTGAGATTCCTACAAACAAACAACTTTAACACAAAATTTCAGGTATAATCAAGTATTAGAAGAAAAAATAAATAATGTATATAAGTACCAGTACACAAAAAAATCTCTGCTACAGTAAGTATTCTCTCCAGTCCCCATTCTGCTCATCAGCGTCTGGATGTATTTTTTAAGAAACTGTTTCGACCCGCACCTGTTACTTGGACCAAATTCAGCCCATTAAGTCCTTGTCTCCTAGACTCTTCCTTTGGCTTTTGTGTTGAGTGCCTTGAATAATGTCAGGGTATTGTCAATGTCACTGTTTACTCTATTAAATCACAGCAAACAATAACAGACATCTGCATGACTTCCTCATTTTATGACACCAACAAAAATGCACAAAAGTGGAACAGCTGGTTTTACTTGTGTGAACCGAACGTCTATGTTAATAGGGCCGGCTTTACGGGAGGGCAGAACAGAGAAGTGATTGTTCAGCTGGTTAGTTTGCAGTCGCTGTTTATCAGAGGGGTCAAGGCTGGCGGTTATTGTCTGAGAGCAGCCGCTGGTCCTCTGCTGCACGTACATGACTGTAATGAGCAAAAGGTTACCGTCGCTGATAACTGTCAGCCAAGCAGAGTGTCACCGCTCACATCAATCATTCCCCTGCATGCTCTGTTCGGGCCTTTGTGTCCTGTTCTTTCTTCCTCTCTTCCTCCGTTTTCTGTCTCTCTTCTTTTTCAATCTTTTTATTACCCTGCAATTACAGCTTATCTGCAGTGGTAAACTTGGCCCCTTCCACTTCCTTATCTCTGTGGCTGGGCAGAGCAAGGGTCTCTTGAGTAAGAAGACGGGGAGGACAGACGGAGGAGGAAGAGAGCGAGTTATAAAAAACAAGAAAGATGAAGCCGGGAACCCGACCTCAAGCAAATGAATGGGCAAGCTGCAGAAGGAGAGCAGGCTTTACTTATGTCTTCCGACCCTCCCTTCACTCCTCGAACAGGCGGCACAATGCATTTTCTCTTTATTTTTGCCCTTTCACACTGTTGGACTGATAAAGAAAATAACTGGATTATAAGCTTAAATCACATTTACTGAATGGTGGCAGTTTTGTATGGACCTTTACTTTAACTTGAACTGAAATTATTTTGATCACTGAAGGCACAATATTTAGAGTTTATGTGCTAAAACTTTGCAATTGAAACCTTTGCTGTTGATAGATGAAGGCCCTGAAATACAAAATACACCCACAAAGAAGATACACCAAATGAGACAACACATTAAGAAACACAAAACTAGTGTGCCAATATTCAGAAAACCCTCACCTGCATGCATGCTCAATATCTTGACAGGAAAAATGGCAGTGGTCCAGTGCAGCGCCTTATTATGAATATTAACCCTTTTTCTGCTATAAATATAAATGGCCGCCTGGTGTTTTTTGCCGTTTTTGTCAATAAATGTGTCAGAAAATGCCCTTTGAGGAAATTATTTTGCACCATTTTCACATTAAAAAACAAGAAAAGTATTTGTTATCATTTAGTTTTGAATTCTTTAAACTGTGTGTAATTACAAGAAAAAAATTGGACTTTTTCAAAAGGTTTCTCTTTACAAGCAATTCTAAATTAACACAACTCTATTAAGAAGGTAAAACGTAAAGTAAATCTACCATAAACGATTTATTATTATTTGTGTTACTATATCATAATATTGTTTAATTATTTATGAAATCCATAAAACATAAGATATGATAAAAGAGACAATGGCTAAAAAGATGAACCAAGTGAAAATACAGCAAAAGTATGACAAGAAAATACCCCAGAATGATACTACTGTCATTATTTACATTATGTTGCATTATTTAAACAGAAAACACTGGTAAACCACCAATAATTGACTCACATGTTTGTCTCTGAATCCTCTCCAGCTCAGTCAGCTCACTTCCCGTACCTCCCCCTCAGTTAATCCAGTCTTTACCATAATACACTGTGCATAACTGGAAAGCTCTGCTTCTCAGTTTTCAGACACCATTATCTGGATAGCATGGATACTCAAGGAGTCTCAGTAGTTTGACTAATGCATGCCTGTTTATGTCACTGGCAACAGCTTTGTCTGTAGACCAATTTAAGCAAAACCCAGACATTTTAGGAAATTATGTAAAATCCCCCTTGACATACCAAAAGAGAGGACATGTCCCAAGAAGACGAATGGCCACCCTAGGCAAAATACATCAATTCACCAGGTAGTACATGTGACTCACAGCAAGAATGTCGCTGGTTTAGTCCTTCTGTCAGTCAGAGCCTTTCTGTGTAGTCTGAATGTTCTCCTGTGCATGTGTTGGTTCTCTGTGGGCAGCTTCCTCTTATAGACTAAAAACATGCTCAATAGGTTGGTTGGTGACTTCAAATTGCCCAAGGTAAGTATGAGTGTGAACACTTGTTTGTCTCTCTATGTTGCCCTGTGATTGACTGGAGACCAGTTTTGTATGTGGCCTGTCTCTTGCCCAGTGTCAGCTGGGAAAGGCTCCAGTCCCCAGAGCCCTGGATGGATTTATGGATAAAAAAAAAAACAGCAAAATTAAACATAGTACAATTAATATATGAAAACAATGAATAAACCATGACAAACTAAACAGCAATACAATAAATAAAAAGCACAACAAAACATAGAAAACATACATAAATTCAAAAGCAATAAAAGATGGATATGTAAAAATCACAACAACAAATCATGAAACAATGAACTTCAGAAAAACCTCATCATCCAAACACACAGGGACAGAAAAACACAGCAACAAGTTAGAAAAACAACGAACAATTTTACACAACACAAATCAAAAGATCAAACATCATCCCCTCATTACCACTGCATTGGTGTCCAGAAATGCTGACATCCCATTAAAAATAAATCTGTAATCAAACAGTTCTTTTTGCCCTTTACCATCACCCCTTGTTTCTTTCCCTGAGTCCCCTCCGAGCCCCCTCCCCTTGGTGTCTTGGCTGGTCAGTGGGTTTGTGTGTGTGTGTGTGTGTGTGTGTGTGTGTGAATGTGTATAATTGTGCTTGTGTTTAAAGAAGGGTCACTGGGGTCAGGGAGTAGACCTTGGCCTTGTGGTCTGACCCCGGAGAAGAGACTGGTGTCTGGGTCTGAATGCCCTGTCTGGCCTCGCTGTCACAGCCTCTGTGTGCGTTTGTGTGTGTGTGTGGGTGGGTGTGTGCGTGTGTGTGTGTATAGGGGTCGGCTTGACAAGATGCTATGTGTGAACGTCTGTGCTATTTATGCACGTCTTCCTGTGCATGTTAGCATGCACGCTTCCTTCCAGCCCATATGTGCATGTGGGTTGAGCACCTATTTTGAATTTACAATACGCTTATTGCATGTTTGTGTGTGCATGATAAGGCCGCCCCACTGTGTGCTGAGGGTCGGGGTCGGGGGGATGCAGGGCTCAGGCCAGACGAGACAGAAGTGACAGGTATTGATCATCGTTGTTCCAGTCAAGCAAAGACCCTCTCAAGCTTGTGTGCTTTAGGGAGAGTCCTGTCTGCATCCAGGGGGAGAGAGGGAGAGAAGGGGGGAGAGGGACCACCACAATCAATGTCTGATGCTCCTCACACAACAGCGGGGTCTGACAGTAATAGAATAAGATGTGCTTCGATATGTCTCAGAACAAACATCAAAATATACTTTTAAAAAAACAATATTCCAGTCCTTATCAACTGCATTTTTAGATAGATAGATAGATAGATAGATAGATAGATAGATAGATAGATAGATAGATAGATAGATAGATAGATAGATAGATAGATAGATAGATAGATAGATAGATAGATAGATAGATAGATAGATAGATAGATAGATAGATAGTAGGATTGTCAAATTAACATGTTAATTTGGATTAATCAACCATCACAATTATTCTGATCAAAAATTTTTACCCAGAATTACTTGAACTCCATGAAATGTCTCTGGTAACACATTTCAGGTAGTTTGTCCAAGTAGACGTGTCATGATGCCACACATGTACAAATGAGCAGGTGATCCAGCAGAACCAATCAACTCAAATTGGAAGATTAAACAGAACTTTGGCCCTGTCGGTGTGAAATTTGAATACAAAAAAATTGCAAGACAGAACAGAAGACCGACACCCAGTTACATGCACACTCTGCAGGAAGGAGTTTTCTTTTCACTGAAACATTCAAGCTTAAAATACAACATTTATGCGACGCATGAGTCAGTCGGGGATCCTGGTAGCACTTAGGTTAACGGGTTGTCCAGCTTACAGCAAACCACTCACAAGTGATTAATACAGATTAAAATAAATGATATTTAATTGAGATTTATCAAAATTAATCCACAGCAACCCTGTAATTTATAAGATAAAACATTAAAATCGTTTAACAGCCCTGATATATTATATATAAATATATATATATATATAAATATGTAAATGTGTGTGTGTTTATATCGTCTGATACCACAGACTTCTGTAGACTTCTGTATTTCTGTACTAATTGGACCTGTTGAAAATGGACCCTAACAAAAGCTTCCTCATTTGCAGCCAATAGTTGTAAACAAATCAAGAATATGACATTGTTTTCAGCAGCGGAGCTGCATACCTCAGGCTTTTTACTCAATCGACCTCTGAGCTCCACAATCTCGCCCCCATCCCACCCCCTTGCCCTCACCCCTTCCACAGACAAATTGATTTGCAAGGGTCCGGAGCTGGCGAGCCCTCAGAGCACCACCTTTTTTGCATACAGAGCACTGCGGGGATTGCACAATGACTGTGTCCAACAAAAGAGGCGAGAAGAGAGGGATGAAAGAAGGAAAAAGAGAGAGAATAAGAGGGTGGTGTTAAAGGTGGGGGGTTGGTTTCAATAGTCAGAATTCCCCAGGACTCAGAGAGGTGATGGGTTCAAGGTTTTCCTTATCAATAGTGATGGTTTAATATTTGGGCACCAACTGACCTGCCCTCACATTAGCTCCACAGACTGATGTGTTGGTGTGTTTGCAGAACTCGTCAATATTCCACAAGAAAGCTCGTAGAAAGCTTCATTTTAATATTTGTTTATCACCAGTTTAACCACACTGAGTGCCTGTTTGTGTACAAGAAACCATGGCAACCTAAACCGCAACTATCATGGTTGACCTGCAGCTGCTAAATATTGAGCAACAGTTGATTGTTTTTATTTGCAAAGAACCAAAGACAGAGTATGTTAGAGCAGTGGGAATTTGTGAATTCTGAATATGCTGAAGAAGAAGGTTGTCAATACTTACTGCTGCAGCCTCAGAGCACAAGCCCCAGCATGACAAAGGCCCCTGGCATGACTGAGACGGGTTGACTGATTATAGCTAAACAGAAAAACTGAAAACACAGCCTGTTAGCTACCCTTAGAAGACAGGTAACATTAGCCTCTACAACTTAGCATCTGATGTTGAGAATAAGGAACATTTATGGGCCCTGGAGGGGAGATAAGGGAGAAAAAAAAACAGCTGCAAGAAGACAAACACAAGAAAAGATTTTTGCAAACTTTGCAGTCTCATAAAATTTTTGCAAGATCTTGAAAAAATCTGTGCCATTTTTTTCTCTCATTTTTCCTTTCCTGGACTTTGGGGCATGTGTTAATGGATGAAAACCATGTCTAATTGGACAAATTGATCTATTTTCTCCACATTCACAGCAAATTAATGTACAATTCAATGATCCAATTAAAGTATGTTGGCTCCACTGTGTTAGTTTGATTGTTCCAGAAGTAGAGAGATTTCTGACATCTAATAAGGGACAGAAAGAATCAAATAAAAAAAAGTTTAAAAGGAAAAAAATAAAAGTACAGACTTTTGCAAGATCTTGGACACTTGTCTTCTTCGGTTTTGGAAAAACTTGCAAAAGTCTGCCACTTGAATTTTTTTCATGTAACTATTTTGTACACCCTTCTGTCCCTCCCTACATATCAAATATGTACTAATGATATAAACCCTTCATATCTGTGTTTAATGATCTATGTGAAACTAAATTAGCTTACTTTATTACACACAAATAAATGTAATATAATATAGAAAAAATGTTTCATGTAAATTCTACTTAATCCCCACAATGAGTAAAGATAAATTACAGAAATAACTGTAAGTTTAATTTCAGTTAAATACTTCCTAAACCAAATTTATTAATGTCCTTGTAAATTCAAAATATGCATAATCATCTCATGATGACGACATCATATTTTCAGGGCATGTTATTCATATATATTCATGTTTATTCCAAGAAATGGCATCAGAGTTTATTTTCCATTGAATGGTTACTACGCTTACATCATGACAATGCAACAGAGAACTTCTTTATAACATTATCCTTCCATAAAATTTTAAATATTCTGTCATAATAAACCATGCACTTCCAATTTTTCTGTGTTATTTGAGCATAAATGGCTCAAGTGACCCAACAAAATCCTCTTAATTTGCCATTGATCATTGAACAGTCATCAATATTGGGCAGTGAAAGTCAAGAAAGTGTTTTTATTTTAGAGGACACGCCCCGTTTAGCTCCATCTCCGGGTCAAACTGAGACATTTTTCAGGGATATTTGGGAGTTTCATCAAGGAGGTAGTGGCGGGTCCTATGACAAGACCATTTGAGACCCAGTGACCTGGTGCACAAACAATATGCTTTGAGATATAACTCAGTGACCAGCAGTCACCAGCGGGCCGACCGCAAGGCCTGTAGTCTGGGTCATTACACACAGTTGCATTTTGAGGAGCTGCACGTCACGTCATACCAACACTTTAACGTAGGTTTAAGGTTCTGCAAGTCAACGGACTGCGCTACGCCGTGGATTTGGCGTAGACTATAAATGCAAGCTATAAATCAGGATTAACACACACACATAGACAAAGACACACAATAAATACAGCCATGAACTGTCTCAAACACACACATGAAGACACACACACACACATACATACACACACTCCAGTGCCCTCATGCCCTCAGCCCTCCCTCCTTGTCCCTTTATCCCTGTCTGGTTGGAAAGGTCAGTGCATGTCTGGGAAAGGGGGTCCCAGGATCCCCAAACCCCGCCATTACACACTCACACACAAGCACACACACGTAACCAGACGCAACAGTCCAGTCATTTTATTGTATTAGGGACTCACTGCAACACAAACGCTGTCAAACATTAAGATACTGTACCACAGAAAAGCACCTTGGATTGCTGCACAGCGGGATCAGAGAGATGTATGTCTGCTGGTCATCACCACAGCCCCCCAAACCCCCACCCAGACAGTGCACCTCCCCTCAGCCCCCCCTCCAGCCCTCGACCTCAGTGAAAGAAGAGAGTGAACACATTCAAATGGAAAACATAGTCCATTGTGACCACTGTTTTGTCTCCTCATGATGTAAATAGCTACACTGGACTACAAACAGAAACGCGCCGTCGAAGCGACAGTGCATAACAGCGACTGTCAGTGATGTAATAACAGCTGTCATGTGACCACCGCTGACTAAGACACTTTTATAACATCATTTTCACTGCATGTATGTACTTACTGTATAGTTACTTCAGCTTTGTGAGCAAGCACACACTACACTTCCTGTGATCATTGAGAATCAGTCAACTTTATGCATAAACAATCATAAAGGCCTTTTTAATTTTAATTGTATTTTATTTTTTTCACATTGAGATGATCTAACATTTATCATTTGTCCTTTTCCCTTGATACTTCCTGGACACCATGCTCTATACACACACACACACACACACACACACACACACACACACACACACACACAGAGTGACAAACACACACAGTGTCTGCACCAGAGAAGGAAATCTTCATACCGTTCATGAACCTCCCGACCTGAGGCCCTACACAGCCTACCAGGAAAAGGGGGGAAGGAGAAAGGTTCTGAGGAGGGGTGAGACTACTGGCCCAGCTGGGGTGGGGGAGGAGGAGAAAAAGCTCCCTCACCCTCTGCTCTCTGACCTGCAGCACAGAAGAGAACTCAGCATGTCTGGTCCACTGCATGGCCAAGTGTAAGGGCCTGTTAACGCAACAACGTTGTCACCAGAAACAGAAAGGTTTTGTTTTGCATTTTCAAAAGCACTCACATGGAGACGGTGTGATATGATGGGGAAGGATCTGCGAGGGCGACTAGTGTGCATGGCAGGAGAGTAGTTGGCGATGTAAGTTTGTAGTGAAATATAACAAATGTGTCTCCACTGGTCAGAGTATTGACACAGCAAATCCACAGTTAGCAGCACACATGTTGTGTTGTTTGTAGGTGTGCGCTACCTCTATCTGTAACAGTAGTGTGCATGTGCCACATGTCCCTGTTAGCCCTGACAACGGCAATTCCAGTTTACAAGGATACGACAAATGGAAGCATTTTCAAAACCCATCAAAACTCTACATTTTTGTCTTTTTTGTTGTGGTGTAAATGGCCCCTGCATTGTCCAATAATACCACACCTACAGAGACCGGCCGGCCTATGCTCTGTGTGTTTTCTTCAGAGTCAACTCTGCAACTGTACGGGTTGTCTCTTCTCAATGAGGGATGCTGACTACGAATTTTTACCCAACACTTCAGTGGATGAGGGAAACATCCAATTCTGTTTTGTGCCAAGTTGTAACAAGGGTTGAAATAGTGCAGACTGGATCTGAAACTTAACCATGAAGTGGTGTACAATTAAGGGGCCGTTTACATGGCGCCGAAAATGGTTGAATCCGATAAGTTTTCATTGCGTTTTGGCCTTGGCCATGGAAACTCGTTGTAAACGGAAAGTTTTGAAAACAGGCTCCAGGATGGAAAGTTTCCAAAACGCTCTCGTGTAAACCGTGTAAACCCGCATCGAAGCGTTTCAGGGTGAAACGCCGGCGTCACCACATGCACAGTACTTTTTCAGATGAAGGCTGCGCACGCATACCAGGGACAACAACAGCTTCGGCCATCCGCCGAGTAATGTGTGAGCCTCTTCCCGTGCTCGGTTTGTTATCCAGTCAAAACCATGTAGACAGATTTGTTGTCCAAACTGATTTGTTGTCCAGAAAAGAAACTCCTGCGTCTCTGTGCGTCTATTTGCCATTGTTGTTTGTGAAAGTTTTTCTTCTTCGTTCATGTGTTGTAGCAGCGCTGCCTTTCTGCAGACCTACACCGCCATCTACTGAACCAGCATGCATACTACAGCGGATTAACTCATCTCCGAGCGTCATCGTCTGAACGCAGAAGAATTCTAAAACGCAAAGGACAAATCTTTGCGTCTTTAAGTCAGGAGTTTCCATGTAAACGTAGCCCAAGAGCTTTATCTGCATTCAGACACAAATACTCTGTTTCTTACTCATCCTCAAAATTACTTATGGAATAAAAAGTTACAAGTTCCACTGGACCCCGGCTATGATGATCAACTTAGGCCCCATCCACATGAAGACAAATCGAGGTCTAAACGCATACGTTTTTTTCCAAATCTGCGTATCATCCATACGAAGACGGCGTTTTTTGAGGGTCTGTAAATGTTCATTGAAACCAGGTTCCAGAGTGGAAAGATTTTGAATTGCCATATACATCATAGTTTCAAATCTTCATTGACACACATGCGCCACACGCGGCAATGACAACAACAATGGCGGCGTACGTGAAGCATATGTGCTGATGAAGCTAGTAACCCTACTATCCCTGTTACAGCAAAATCTCCTTCTTCTCAATCACCACCGAGTTGAACAAACAATTATCGAGGACACATTACACCACTTTATGATTACTTTATCACAGTCTCTGTTTACAACTTTTGGAAAAGTGGAAACTTGGAAAGTGCACATGCCCACTGTTTTTTTGTCTGTTTCCGCTTGTTTCCGTCATATCATTACAGTGCCCCTAGAGGTCTGGCATGTGTTTTACAGCGTTTTCATGCGTATAGAGTGCATTCATGTAGACGCTCACATTTTCTGAGATGCCTTCATCTTTATGACGATCGTTTTGGAAACTGTTAAGCGTTTTGTCTTTGTCAGGATAGGGTCTTGAGATACACTGTTACACTAATCTCAGTTAGGGCTCAGTGTATGCACATCACTATGATGCATATACAGAAGTGTTACCTATGCTTTTCTAAATAGAAAAAAACAGACTATGTGTTGGAGGGATATGTATGTCTGACTTATTACTATGAAACTTTGTCCATGTTTTGACAAGCTCCCTGTCCTGCTTGCTGACTGCTGTGAATGACCTTCCTCAGCTCCTGCGTGGTTGCCCAGTTTAATAGGAAGCATCGTAAACTTGTAGAGGCCTGTCTGACAACTCTGCTGCTCCTGGGCTCCTATTGTCTAAACTCTGCCAAAGCATTGTTTTAAGATGTAAATATTAAAAAAAAAAAAAATTAATAGAGACAACCGTTTCTCTGACAGGCAAAGTTCTTGACTTGTGTTTGTTTTTGTCAGATTACATTATAGTATGAAGGTTCCAGTAATATTTTGTGTAAAGATGTGCAGCTTTTACTGTCAATGTAGACAACCCTCCCTCTGAGAACAAAGTTACACTATTAACTTTGATTCCAAGAGGAAAATTTGGTCCACTTTTCAGAGGTATCTATATCAGACATTTCTGTGTAAGTCTTTTTAATTTAACAAATTTTATATTTGGTGAATAATCTAAGATTTTATTTCTAGGTCTCATATCTCCTTACCTGAAGCATTGTGGTGTGTTGTAAAACCCTCAAACTATAATTTTAGCCTCACATTCGAGTATCTTGTGTTTCTTCTTCATGCGACCTTCATGTGTCCCCCAACTGTCCACTGGACATGATCAAATTTGACGAGTCAAACACAACCACATTGAAATGTTGTCATGTTTTTTTCCTATTTCACCCAAGGATCAACAACAATAAATTAAAAAAAACATTTAATTGGATCAAAATTCGCAGTTCCAGATGAAAATGATAAAAAAAATAACCACAGTGTGTTTTATTGTAAGTTCTTAATTGGTAGTATTTTGAATTTTTTTGTGTGTTTTTTTTATCTTTCTATTTTTTTCTTATTTGATATACCTTCTGTACTTTCGGGCGACTGTAATATAAACTTTCAAAAGCCAGAAAAATCTGTCTGTTTCAGCTTTAATAATCTGAGTACTTGGTGTGGCCATTATTTCAGAGCCAACATTACTAGACACAACAGCAGGTGTATTTAGCCAACAGTCATCCCATTACATGGTCAATCTTTACACAGTGTCACCTCGCCGACGGCAAGGACAGAAAACAGCTTTACAAGACAAGGCTGTCATAAACATGTCAAACAATCACATTCTGATGATGAACGTACCTTTCTTTGCTGGGTGAGCTTTAACTTTTTGTTTATTAACTTCATCTGATGAAGGCTATAATCATAAGATGCACCTGCTGTTCGGGCGCAAATGATGAAAAAAGAGACAAAATATTAGTAAAGGTAAAGTTTCACTTAACAGTCAAATACTTTGAACAACACAATAAAGATCTGACAGAAATATAGAAAGCCAAAAATTGGCTAAATTAGTAAACTTGTCCAAAAAAAAAAACCCATTCAGCAGCTGAACTGTAAAAGATTTTGGGCAGGTTTCCGTGGTAACAGATGTACAATTCTATTCTGATATCAAAATGACACACCTGCAGAAACCCTGCAGTGTACTTACAGGATCTCTTCTTCTGTCAGCGAGTCCTTCACTGCAGAGACAAGGCTGCAGGTTGTTGACTTCGACTTCAGAGGAATTCTTTGCCTTTTCTTCTTCTTCTACTTTTTCTTTTGACTCTTTTCTTCATTGTGCTGCTGCTCTGAGAGCAGCTGCCTGCAGTGGGAGACTTAAAGACAAAACAGAAACATGAACCCGTGTTGAGGACAAACATACACATAAGTCACACAGAAAGAAAGCCGGAGTGGGACAGAAGTTGAAGGCTTTATTGTGTCTGAATGAGTTGTTTGTCTGTGACACTGATGGAGTGCCATCCCTTTGTTTGTGTTTGTTTTTGTGTGTTTGAGCAAGTAGTCTGTGTTTGTCCATGTATGTCTTTTTCCAGCGTGTTAGTGTTTACAGATTTACGAATCATCAGCTGGACCGCTGGGTCAAACAGTAGTTCAATCTGTCCTTTATCTGCTTCACGAACAAGAGTAATACACACACTAGATAAGAGTCTTTTACTGGTCCTGCCCCTGATCTGGGTCAGGGGAGACCCCATTCAGGTCCATTCCATCCCCCAGAACCCCCTGCTGCTCCTGCACTCTGTACCCATCCCAGCAGCCTTTCACTCCTCTGTGCCAGGGATTGTTTCCAAAGATTAGACTTAATATGAATATCCATAAACAGAATGGGTCTCCCAGACTGTGAAAGCTATCAAAGACATATTTGCATCTAATCCTCAAAGAACCCCCCTCCCACCCCTTACAGAGAGCGAGCTTCCCCCTTTCGGCCCCCTAAAAAAATCCAACTAAACCTCCCCCGAAAAAACCCTCAAACCTGCCATCCCCCCCAGCCCCAGAAACCCTCCCTTCTTGCCCCCCGGACCATCCCATCCATTCCCTAACCGTTGGGCCAGACAAGACCAGACCAATTCTGTTGGGGATTATTTGGCTTAGTGATGAATAATGGATGACCATCTCCCCTCTGGCTCTCCACCACAGCAGCACCTCTCAATTGGCCTTGGCATGGAGCCATTCACCGGCCTGTCTGGATGGCTGCTCGGCCGGCCGGCTGGCTGGATACCCAACCCAGGAGATATGAGAGATGATTGCTATATTGGGAAAGCATGGGCGGAATATTACATCAAAATATTGGAAGACAGTGTTGATGTTCATTTTCTTCATGGTGCTATATCTGTAATATGAGGTTAATACAAAATAGACAGCTATTATCCAGGTCTCACCATTTTTTTGTTATCTGTACGACTGTTTGTTGTCTCTTTACACTCATCTGAGACTGTTTCTATGTCCATTGACCATGGAATCACTGAGCCTCTTTATGAACTATGAGTTCAAATATAAGCCCATGGTCTTGGTCCAGGCAGACCATGGCAGCAGAGCCGTGTAGCACAGAGCGTGGGAGAAAGGCTTGAACATTGTCCTTGCCCTGAAAAGCAAGGAAGCCACTCTTCTTTTATTCCTCCTCTCATCCTTGTTTTGCACTTTATCTCTTTTCATTCGCTCCGCTCTCCGTCTTATTTTCAATGGAGCACTTGGGGCCAAAGAGATGTCAGTGCCGTGGATATACACACACACACACAAGGACACACCTGGGCATAAGAGCGCCAGCTGAAAGGAGACAAGTTCATCCAAAGGGCCTGGCTAACAGTAACACAGGAGGGGCCAATTCCTATTGTGCCTGGGGTCCGCTCAGAGGCTTCTTAGCCCCCACGCCTCCTGAAGACGGGCTCCCAAGGTGCAATTGGACAAGATGTTTTTTGTACACTCATTATTTGTGACCCTTTTTTGTCTTTCATTTTCTTGTCTTACGGCTTTGTTTGTTTGTTTCTTTCATGCGAGCGTAGAGTAGCCTTGGGTCCTTTGACGACAGCTGTGCAGCCGAGCGCCGCATAGAAACAACACAAGTTCAGCACAATGACTGACAAGCGCTTTGTAGGACAGGAGGCCCACAATGAATGTGTCCCTACTAAAGAGCACCGGTTGGCCCCTTAAAGACCAGAATATTAGAGGCTGCCTGGTCCAAAGAGTCGCCTGCACTTCTGTGACCCCCTGGAGTAGTTTAGACAACGTCAACCCCCATCCTGCTGGACGGAGAAATGTTTATGTGAAAGATGAACTGGACAGACTCAGTGAGGACTGACAAAGGGTAGAAAATGTGAGAGAGCTCAGAGAGGTGCATTTTGAAGATGAGCACATGGGTCTAAAAAAGAACTGAAATAGTGCTTTCACACATACATAAAGCTTGTGGCAATTTCAAAGAATCCTTCATCAGTCTGACTGTGTGGATATATTCAGCTATTTTTTTTTCAGTCCGACATTACCTGGAACTGTTCTTGGTAATCATCCCTTATAAAGTCAGGGTTAGCTGATGTTTGAGCACAGGAAATGAACAATTGGTCAGGGTTTTTGACCTTTTAATCCGGCAGATCTTACTGCACAAAATGAAGCTGTTTTAAACTCTTGCTCAAGGTAGCAGAGCAGGTATAATAGAAGTCAGTTTCCTTTGGTGGTGCTGAGAGTAAAGTGTTTCTGATCCTTACTTTGTGCTGCAAAAATGATTGTTCAGAAATACCTTACATACAGTACATATGGATTTAGGAACATTAAAAAAATATCACAAATCCTATCTGACCACATGAGTTCACACAGAGATGGCCTTTCTGAAAGAGCTATTGTCTGTAATAAAAATTGTGATTTTCAGAGACAGACAATGTGAATTAAAGGCACACTAGAAGCTTTTTTGAATGGCTTTTATTTTTTTTTACAGAGACTACAGTCTGCACTGTTGTTCACATACCTCACTGACAGCACTCAGAGGAGGACAGCACTTTTTTTCTCTGATCTTATCGATCTAAAAACTTGTAAGAACACAGACATGTGAACAGTTCAACTGATTTTAACATATATTTGCAAATGTACAAAAAGGTCAGTTCAGCCACACCGAGACACCAAACACCTGACAACAGACACAAGCACTGGTTATAGGGGCTTCACTAAGGCTAAACGGAGCCTAAAAACGATCTATTTACTCTAGTATCTGTTTTAAAGAAGATTTCCATGGACACAGCATCATTTAAAGGGACTGTGAGGAGAATCTATTACCAGTGACATTGAAACTCTGCTACCCATGAGGATGCGCGGTGACTGTCGTAATGCTGCGTTCCAGTAACCTCGGAAATGGGAGTGACATCATCTCTGACTTATCGGCGTTCCAGTTGAAGTCAGAAAAAAACATGCAGATCTACCAGGCTATTGTTAGTTACTGTTAGCACGCCCTGTGTTGTTGTTCACGAATATCACATGAAGAATGTGATTATCACTATGGCAGCATTTTTGTAAATATAAGTCTAACAATACTATGTATACAGCTGATCTAGAGCGACACACCCCAGTCAGAAGTGCAAATAAATTGATTATTACAGGAGCTAAATAACTGTTCACACTGGGGGCATCCATCTTCCATTGTCAACTCGGTGGTGGCGAGGTTTCACCAAGTTCCCAGTAGGAAATTCAGACTTCGTTCCAGTTGCAGTTTCCTACTTGGAACTCAAAATTCCTACTTCTGACAACAACTGGAACGCACCAAAAAACGTGTGCAAGCCAAAGCGTGTGTTTGTTGTGATGCTAACAAATGCAGCTCTGACCTTCATCAGAACTCTACATTGCTTTACAACTTCTTTTTTCAACAACTTACAGGATGCAAAACGATGAGGTAATGTATCTCTTTCTAGTTACGTAGCGGTAGTTTTTGATGTGTGACAACAAGTAATTTATGGAAAAATTAGTATTGTAGTTTTGTAGCCGGCTATATATCGCTACTTACAGCCTGGTGCTCTAAGACGTGTCTGAATAATATAAATTTGCTCTAGTTTTAATTGTCTTGTTCCTGAAGTTGAGTGTCCAGGCCAGTCCAGCCCTGTCCGACCTGACCAGAAGGCTAAGGAATAGCATTTATAGATAACCTATTTTGATGCTATAAAACTCATCTTAAAGTGTGTATTTCGATCAGGCATATATCTAAAAGTGAGACTTTTTTGTAATTACTTAGAAACTCCTCACAGTCCCTTTAAAGAAAAACACCAAGACATTGGCCACAGTTACATGATGTTTTTTAAGTCTGAATTAATATTCTGAATTAAAAAATTCTGAATTAAAGTTTTTTCCTTCCTGTTTACATGGAAATAATAACTCTGAATAAAGGTTTACATGGAAAACATGTTTATTCAGCTTTATTCAAAGCCTTGCTGTTGGGAATGGTTCTGATTGGACAGGGCGGCAGACGTGACGTAGTGACGTATTTACATCTACCGGAAGAAAATTTCCATTTCAGAGTCTCCGTCAGGGAAACCTCATCCAAATTGGACGGTACAGCTTCAAAAGGTCCTCATTTTAATTTGTATCCACTCTTTCAGTATTTACAAATCTTCTAAGGCTCTGATTGAATTAACAGTCTGGAGTCCAACGCTTTCTTCGGGCAGCCATCCTGTTCCCATCAGCGTCCAGTGCCTCATCGCTGCAGGACAGGGGAACAAGCACGCACAGAACAACCAGAATTGATTAAAAGTTGAGTGAACATTTCATGATGAAGGAATCATTTAGCTAGAATTTAAAATCAGAATAAACCAGCCACTTACTTTGGAATTAAGTTTTATTCTGACTTATCATTTTCATTCGGAATTAGGAGTTTAAATGGTCATTTTCAATCTTTTTAAAGATGATTTAAGTTTTATTCGGAATTAAAGAGGAATTAGAATTTCCATGTAAACGCAGCAATTGTAGTATATATGCCAGGCCTGTAAGTGGCACTAAACCAAAGAAGAAGACCTGGAATGCTTGCACGATCTCCAACAAAAGAAAAAGTGAATCTTCACCTGACCATATTGTTATAAAAACTCTTTAATTTTGCTCTGCATCACTTTATAACAATAGTCCTTTGCAGAGATGATATAAAAAAGTATTTTATTATTTATTTTTAGAGTTTTACAGCCACTCCAGCGTCTTTTCCAAGAGATATACACAATAGAAATGTGTTTCTTTCAGCAAGGATGAAATTTTCAAATTATTCTGACTTCTGTTTACAATTATTCTGTCCCAGTAGCACATACACTGATTATTACGCATCTTAATAAATCTCTCAAGTGTTACTTTTATTATTACACCAGAAATAATTCAAATAGACCTTGTGGTTGCAGAGATACAGTTTTTTCTTTCTTAGTATGTCATTTTTGAGCAGAAGACTTAAAAAGGGGCTGGGGCTGTAGAGGTTAACTTGTCTCCATATGGATGGCCCTAATACTATCTTCTCAACAGTTTGAGGAACTCGCTTTATTTCCAATATCATATTACATACTTTGACAGTACCTCTCCAAGAAAGGCCGGATCATCACAGCATTGTTCCGTGAAACTACCATAACTTCCTCAAAACAAACAAGAGGGAAATACAAGCATTAGAGTTGCTGCCCCCACCTTTTGTAGCTTATTATAGACAAGTTTTGTTTCAGAGACAAATGAAAGTAAACATACTGCCAAAAGCAGGGTTTAGATAGTCATGCATTATCACAGAGTCAAAATACTTGACAGAAAAGTTTCATTTCTATGCTGTGTGCCTCTGTGTCATTGTAATGTGTTATTGAGAGTGAACATGCAGTTGTTAGCAGTTTCCTTACATTACATTTTAATCTTTGCTCAGCTTGCTAAGAGCCTTCAAGAAAAAAAGAAGAATGATAAAGCAAAGTAACCAACTCTAGTTCAGTCAAGCCAATACCTGAAAAGCTCCACTTTAGAACCAGATCAAAAGTCAGTGTACCATGGATAACCTACTGTTGGATCAAATTTTGTTAAAGAAAAGGTTTTTGTTTGGTTTTACTGGCTGCTTGTGATTGTGTTAATCTATTTTACTTTATTTCATTTTATTTATCAATATATTTTTGTTAAAATTATGACTGGAATTAATTGCTTCATTTTTGTTTACTACACGTGAAACAGTAGATCATACTTTAATACCCTGACCCCCCCATACTCACATATGACTGTTCCCGCTAAAAGATCCATTATACAACAAAGACCAAAACAGAAGAATGTAAAAGAGATGCTGACTTGAATAAGGTAAAATTGTGTTCATGCGCACAATCACATTTACAGTTGGCCTGTGCTCAAATGCTGATATGGCAAAATACCGTCACACACTCCTTGGGGATACGCTTTTCGATACAGATTCTACAGAACCAATATGGCTTCAGTGTTAAGACAGTTGTCAATAAGCTTTGAGTAATGTTAACAATGGCACAGTTCAAAGTAGAAGCCAAGCTACATGATTTAGCACGTTTCAAATTTGAACTTAGGGCTAACATCTTTAAGAACCTGAATTTAAGTTTCTTAAGCTGCAGAATCATTTCAAATTCATTCTTGTTCTTTTTCTAATTGTAATAAAAACAAAACTTGCTGAGAATTCTGTTTAAAGCGTGGTCAATGTTCACAATTTACATGTATCAGGGTACATATTGTATAATAGCCTCAGTTTTAGGATTCGTATCATATTGTTAGGATGCTGGTTATAGCCAGCCCTAATTTATAGGCTGGAAAAGTAATGGATTGGACGTGCTTTCTGTCTGCTTACTCCCATTGGCTTATTCTCATCCCTCTTTTTGGCAAGGCAACTTAGACTTTCTTTCACGCTAAAATTAGCAGTTTAACGCGGGTTTTTCAATGCGAGTTAACCCACTAACAATCGGCAAGCGACTCCTTTCCCACTGAGAGCAGACCTGGGTCTAATCGGCGTGGCTTTTTTTTATTCCTCTGGTGCGTCAAGCTGATGTGAACATCAAATTTTCAAATCATTACAAAACCAGTTTACAAACCCAAATTCCAATGAAATTGGGACATCCTGTAAAATGTAAGCAAAACAGAACGCAATGATATGCAGATCCTTTTTGATATATATTCAACGGAATACATTACAAAGTAAAGATATTTGATAGTTCTAGTTCTAGTTCTGTGTAACAAACTTTTAGGCTGCGTTTACACAGCATGGAAAACGGTCAAATCTGATAAGTTTTTGTTGTGTTTTGGCCTTGCGTTTACATTGAAATGCGTTGCGTTTTGTTTTAAAATGGTAACTTTTGAAAATGGGCTCCAGAGTGGAAAGTTTCCAAAACACTCTCCATGCAGCTCCATGTAAACCTGCATCGAAGCGTTTCAGAGTGAAACGCTGACGTCACCGCATGCGCAGTACTCTTTCAGATGAAGGCTGCGAGCGCATACCAGGAACAACAACAGCTTTGGACGTCTGTCGAGTAATGTGTGAGCCTCTTTCCGTGCTCGGTTTGTTATCCAGACAAAACTATCCAGACAGATTTGTTGTCCAGAAAAGAAACTCCTGCATCTCTGTGTGTCTATTCGCCATTGTTGTTTGTGAAAAGTTTTTCTTCTTCATTCGTGTATTGTAGCAGCGCTGCCTCTCTGCAGACCTACACTGCCATCTACTGAACCGGTATGCACACTACAGCGGACTCACTCGTCTCCAGCGTCGTCGTCTGAACACAGAAGAATTTGAAAGCGCAACGGAAAAATCTTTGCATCTTTAGTGTCCGTGTAAACGTAGCCTTACAGTCTGCGGATTACTGAGGGATAGGAAAGAACTTATATACTGTATCTAATGTACTTAGTGGCCATGTGGAGCTCATAAAACCCCACTTCAAAAATACTGAACTATCCCTTTAACTTCTTGAGGTAAGGCTAAGGTGATAAGATACCAACTACTTCAAACTGACCAAAAAGCAACCTCAAAAACTTTCGGCCTTGGTCAACAATAAAACGTCCTCCTCTGCCACTTTACTCTCCTGCCCCCATCATGTCATTCTCTGTCATTAGTGTGCATCATGCTACATGTAAAATGTAAATCAAATCAAAACTTAAGCACCAGACTCTGTTACTTTGTCACTGATTTGATCTTTCTACATCAGGGGCCACCTGAAGTCTGTGAGGTTAAACATTTTTAAAGATGAAATGGACACCATAACTTCAAAAATCTCTTAAAAAACTAAACATGCTCTTAAAAGAAACAGCAGATACTCCAAGCAGAGGGAAGTATGTGCAGGGTGTAACCAGGTCAGTGTGGCAGGTCAAGCATGTGACTGTAGCACTGCAGTCCCCCTTACCCTCCCCCCCCACACACACACAATCCCGCTCTCTTTGACCCCTGGGCCACAGGAATGAACCAGGAGTGAACCGGGAGTGGCACGGTAATTCTCAGAACCTTCCAGAAACTTCCAAAGCCCTTTCACCCCTCAGATTTGGCCGGTCTTAGCCTCTGTCACCCCACAACAGCTGGAGCGGCTCAAGGGGCTCTGCTGGCCCCCACAGGGAGGGTCAATGCAGCAGATACACCTTTAACATACACAAACACATTGAGGGACCTATAGGGGAATACTGGGTAAAGAAAGATAAGATAGGATGGTGAATGTTTACATGTATAAACTAAAAAGGATTTGATGTGTCAATGATAGTTCTCAGGCTCGAGGCAGGATTTTAGAAAAGCTTGGGTAAACTCTCATAACATGAGACAGTGCTCCAAAAACACTCTATGGAAGTTTACACCCACTGCAGATGTTTTCATCCTATCTGTCTGAGCTGAATTGATATTACATAAGGAAACAATAGGAAGCAAAATAGCATGTAATGTCTAGATCTTTAGGAAAAAAAACTTTTTACAGACAACGAAAATGTGTAGGCTGCACAAGTTTTGAACCTTGCAGGCTGTTCATATGATCATTTGAAGCATTTTGAATGCTTAAAATGGTCAAAATGTCAGAGAGTTTATTACACTTAATCACAATTCTTCATTGATTTAAAGGTGCCATAGGCAGGATTTTGCTAGTCAATGCTAATTTTTCTGTGCTTTGTTTCAAACTCAAATTTTGTATGCATAGAATTTTTATACTAAATCTTGAAGCACAAAGTGCCGTACATAAAAAAGAAAAAAAAGATGGATACAAAAAATGTTGATCCTCATGCAGCACAAAAACTCGTTTCATCAGGGTTAACTATTAAAGACTATCGTTTTCGTTCTGAATTTCCCCGTCTCAACCAAGGACAGCAAATGCCAGATTATTTTATGTACAGTAACATTATCCTAAAAGATTATCCTGTGGTCTGAGGTGTGTCTATAATTAATTTGTCCCAATATTTGGCTCAAAAAGCAGAAGAGCTGACAGTTCTAAACATTAACCTGTCAATATTTATGACCAAAAATCTTCATCTGAGTGGGGAAAGCCAACGACTCCCCAGTCGTGACTCCGTGAATTGTGACGTAAATGTAGCAAATCAAGAAGTAAGCTGACCAAGGAGAGGCAGGCATAATTAAAGCAAGCATGGCCGACCTCTTTCCACAGTCTTTTTATTTTTTTAGGTCCAGATTTTTCTGTCAAAAATAGTCCCAAGACAACCATCAGTCCCTCTTCTCATTGGTCTTCTCCCATGTTGCATGTTGTGTTTTTCAGTTGTTGCTGTAGACGTATACGTTTATTGTTGTTGCTATGCTTCGTCTTCTTCATGTTTGTCAGATCACTTTTGATCAAGGAAGTGTTCTAGCTTAGAGGACTAGATTCTAGAGCTGTGTTCGAAATCATTCACTATCACAGATATAGTGCACTATATGGTGTGTTCGCCACTTTGTAGTGTTGTTCGAATTATCAGCAGTTAATTTCATTCACTATATAGTGAACTACAAGATACCCACAATGCACAGCAAAAGTGAGTGTGCATATGATGTAGGGGAGAGCCACCTCAATTGTAACGCGTCACAATTGCAACACGCACGTTATCTCATGATAGGTTCATTTTTATCACGACGTCTTCACGTCATCATGTGACCAGGATGTTATTCTCCTCGCTCAGAAAGTGGGAGCCCATTTCGTCCATGCTGCCGAGAGACGTGGAGGAAAGACTGTTTTAAAATAAATTAAGTAAATAATTCTACTTGGGTAGGGTTTGGTCCCCAGATTTTTTCCTTAATGTTTACGAACTAAATTCTGCTTGGTTGTCTGCATGCACCTGTCCTGCAAGAGATCGTATCGTTTTAACACCACGTGCATGTTAATTCTAGTTGGTAAACCGCACCAAAGCAAGGGTGCGCAAAGCGGTACAATTGTAACACGTGTCACAAATGATGCGCATTGGTATAATGTGCTGTGTTTTTCAAGTGCAGCTGCATCATTTTTTTAATACATTCTTGTATTTGGGGGGTGGAGTTGTGCAATGAATTTGGAATAAATATTTTAAATAAAAATGAACTTTATTTTCTGATTTTGAGTGGTGTTACTTATTTAACCCTGCAGGAGTCAGTAGGCTATAATAGCCTAGGCTTCCAATGGGCCTCTGATAAAAAATGCATCATGTTAGCCTATACATTGTGTACAGTCAGCTGTCATCCAACTATTCTAAATCAGATTGGGGATTATAAATGTTTTTACAACTCCATAAATCAAACTCGTAACTTTATAGGGGTAATTAATGTATTTTTAGCAACAAGGAATGGACACAATGTAGGCTTACTGTATGGTAAGCTACATGATGGTAAGTTTTAATACTAATCTTATGTTTGTTAAATATTTGATCACATTCTTGGTTAATTAAAAATATGCTGAGCAGTTACATAAATGAAGAAACATTAGTTTGACAATTTTTTTGTTTAATGCGGTTTTTTTAATTGTGTTACAGTTGAAACACATGCTGTTACAAATGACCCTCCGTGCGCTTCAAATGTAACATCAAGACAGCATCCATTTTTGGTTTAATAACTCCCAACTTGTTTCATCATTTGAAAAACTTAAAGTGGTTAATGATAGCAGACATGTGTAGGTCCTTTGCATGAAAACATAACACATGTAGGTAAAAGAATTGTTGAGTGAAAGAGTCAAAAGTGAAAAATGTTACAATTGAGGCTGCTCTCCTCTACTCCCATGTACCACCGTGGGTCATTTTTGAAAACATGAAGGAAAAGCCTTTCATTTCTGGTGAAATCGTTCTTGTGTAAACGAGGCCTTACCCCCAAATTCTACTGCACACGAAAGCGCCGCGCCGAGGAGCACGGCAGTTTTGCTCCGACAGGCAAACCCCACTGAAAGCAGCGCGCCCAGAAGCGCCGCGGCCCCGTAGGGGGAGGGCTGATCCCCGGAGAGCCACAGGCTCTCATGAGAATAGCGATGTCACACGCTCATAAAACATGTTATAAACTGAGAAAATAAATAAAACACACCTTGCTTCGCTTCTCTAAAGTCCCTTTGCTGGTCCCAGCCACACAGCTTCTTGATTTATTCAACTTCTATCCACCTACATCCATGTAGAAAAGATGTTTGGTGTCATGTATACAATGTTATATATTTCTGTACCTCTACGATTCACTTTTCTTTGTCCATGGTGTCGTGTTGCCTCTGGGACCCTCTGACCGGCTGCTGACCTGATGTTCGTGCCTCCGGTTATGACGTAATGACAAACAATTGAGGAAAATTACATGCAAGAGTGTGTGTATTGTGTTTTATTTTGAAACTTCCGGTTACTCCACACGTGACTTCCTGTCTGGTCTTATCTTAACAACAGTGAATTTGCGAAGTTTGGAAGTGGCTGTGCAGAAAATAGACCTGAAGCATATCTCGCGCGCCGGCGCTTCAGCAACGCGGCGCTGACGCGCCGCAGCGCATGCAGTGGAATTTGCCCGATAGACTACAATGGGAGCGAAGTGCTCCGCAGTACGTTTCAAGGACGCTGCCCTGCGCAGCGCTTTCGCGTCCAGTGGAATTTTGGAGTTAGAGGACTGAGAGAATGCTGTCTTGAATTAAAAATTAAACAACACAGAAGCTAAGTCTAAAATGACATAACAGGAAACATATCATTACAAGAAATTTGATTATAATACTTTAGGGAAAAAAATAAATATTACCTCATATCCCGTCATGTTCAAACAAGCCTTGAATTTGATTCACTTCAAAATGTATCCACAGATACTTCTCTGAATATATGACCTTATTTGGCAGTAACCATGACTTTGCCCCTCCTTATATGGACTTTCCTGCACATTTGAATGTGCTTACTGCGATGGAGACTACTTTGCTGCTGGCTATGGCCTAATATCATAAAGCGAACAGCAATCTCAGGAAAGACATGAACACTTTGGCTAAATCTACCACCAAAGAGCAAACTGTCATTGCTGAAATAATTTAGCAAGGTATAATTCCTGTGTTGCTGGATGATTGTCCAGCTATATCTAAACCCAAGCAGTGACATAAAGAGGCCAGAGAATGAACTTTGCCTCTTTGTTCACAGGACTGTAAACAGGCGCCCTGCTGTCTCTCCTGCACACGGCATACGACTCACACACATACACACACATGCAGGTGCACTGAAAAGCACACATAAGTCAGAGGGTACTGATAATATGACCCTGTTTTACTGGTCATATAAATTCTGCCTGCAGCGCTGCACCTGGAGAACACACACGTACATGTGACACACAAATATGATACATTAACCTCTCTGTTTGCACACACATGCTCTCATGGACTTATGTATGTTTCTCTGCAGCACTTTTACATGTAATAAAGCGGGGCACATGCATGGACGTAAAAAGAACATGGTGCCAATCTGAGGTCTGCACCCTTAAGTTCAAGGTCAGATCGGATGGTCTCAGGAATCCAGTGCCCCCACCTTGTCCTAGCTCCGTGACCCCATGACCCTCCCCTCTTTAGCCACACATGCTCTAAATAAACTGGCTCTGTGGTGAACCAAAGAAACCACTCTTTTCAACATACCAATGATATATTGATTTTGTTTAGTGCAAATTTCACTCAGTTTACATTTACATACAGTTGAAAAAAGTCAAATTATTATCTTGGTTAAACCAAAACTGAGCAGTTAAAATGCACGTTAACCCATCAGTACTGCTGATATCATTATGATTTATAGTACTATTAGTACTCTAGATCTCCTGCTTTGTAATACTTCCATTACCATTATGTATTATATTTGAATTACACACTCACACACACACACACATTCCTTCATATGCACAGAGAACAACTATTTCTTCTTTCATTTCCTTTTGACTTATTTATCTTTTTTTTTTGGTGTTGTTTTTTGTCTTTATTATTCCTACCTTCTATTCTCTGCTTTTATTTCCTGTTGTATACACCATCATTATTAGTCAATAACAATTACAATTACCTTCTTAGTTATGCAAAATCTATTATTTTCTCCTAAACTGACCTGCTTGTATGTCTTTCATGTACACTTCTGTCTGTTTTTTTTTTCCTCTTGTCATTTGCATTGTCTGTTTTGTTTCGTCTTGCAATAAGAAAAAAAGAGAAAAGAGAAAGAAAAAAAAAGAAAAAAAACTGCTGGATTTTGCAGGAATTCTCAGGAGATGTTGGTAATTGCTAGCCTTGCAGAGCAGACAGACCTGCCTGATTCTGAAATCCTGCAGCTCTGTCTTGCAAGCCTCCGTTGTCCAACAAATTCACGCGGCTGAACTCTTAATGGCCCACTCAGGGAAGAGAGGCGGGAGATGTAGAATGCGGAAGTGACAACAACCGGAAGTTGAGAACGGACATGCCGATTAGCCGATTGTCCTCATAGATACTTAGTAAAACTTGGCGAAATCTGCCCTCCTCAGAAGTTTACTTGTAGGGATTGTCTTTGACGAGGTTCATGTCACATATAAGTGTTAAATGAATCATCTGTGTGCTACAATTTAGTGTAAGATGATAGTATAAGGCTGTTAGCTGTTAGCAGCTAAGTTAGCGGCTAACGGCTAACAGTTATTATCTGTTGTTAGCTGTTAGCGGCTAAGTTAGCTGCTTTGTATGCTACATTTTTTTTTCAATTCTTTATTCAGCCATTTCAAGTAACAAACAGGCACATGTTACATCATACAGTCTTCAAAAATCACTGAGCAGCATCAGCAACCAATATAAACAAAATAATAAAATAAAATGTATATATAAAAGAAAAAAAATAATGACAAATTCAATGAAAACATTGTTACATTATAGGAGGCAACCCTACTTGATGTGGATTGGTCTGTGATGAATGTGACGAGCAAAACGATGATCCAATCACAAGCTTGTGTTTTTTTTAAACATTTTGCCCCTGAAAACAAATTTAAAGGGCTCCTACCCAGATGGACTAGTGAAATATTTCTGTGGCAGATATATCCATCTGGCTTGTCAGGTAATTGCCCAAGTTAAAGGAACACTCAAACCTTTTTGTTACTTTGACTTACCCCACTCCTGAGTCCATGACAAGCAGGTAGACACCATTCATTTGACTTGTGTCTTTGACAGCCAGAAAGACAAGATCTCCGTCCACTAGTTAGCTTAGCTCAAATGCTAGGAGTCAACCTGCAGTGCTAGCCTGTCTCTGCCTACAGTCATTTAAGAAACTCTTTAGCAACTCTAAATTGCCCTGTGTGCTCCAGCGAGTTGAGTCATTTGAACAGCTCATTTTATTTAGTGAGAAGAACTGATGTACAGTCCTGAGTCAGTCGTAAGAATGCAAGCCATTTTTAAATGCAAATTGGGTGCATGGCTCATAAACATGGCTCACACACAACTGCAAATCAGATTTTGGTGGTGATGATTCAGATAACCACCATTAGCGGACAGTCATTTTTGCTCAATAACTGTCTAACTAATAAAGATATTAACATGATTCTGAGAGCTAGGTGAGGGTTTTCAGGGTCGAGGAATCATATTATGATACTAACTTTACATGGAACTATTGCCTTTAGATGATGGAGGTTTGTACTTTCCGAGTGATTTCTAGTCTGAAGCTGTCTTCATCTAGTGTCTCTTTTTTTCTGAATAGAGGCTCAAAAGCCCCAACAGCCCGTCAAAAAATCCTTGATGAGTCACTGTCACCAAAAAACTATTTTTCATGAATAGTTACTAGGGGTGCCACGAAATTTAGTGCCACGAAATTTCGCGAAATAAAAAGTGACGAAATAAAATTTAAAGACGCATGGAATAAAAGCTCGGAATAAAAACCGCGAGGGGGCGCCCCACACCACTGAGACTGGTGATTTTTTTTACCCTCCTCGCCTACTGTAGCAAAATACGTTTCAAAATGGAGGAAGACGAGGTCGAGGACGTAGCTGACGCTCCTTCATCAAATAAATCAGTTGTGTGGACCTATTTTGGCTTCCCCTGTAAAAGACGAGAAAACGGTGAGAAGATTGCAGACAAAACAACAACCGTGTGCAAAATATGCCACTAGAGTTCGCCGTATACTGTGGCGAGTACGATCATACTTGAAGATCAGAAGTATATGCACTGTTATAGGCTAAATATTATAGTTCACAGTTCAGACATTTATAGGTCGAAACTGCAGCTCTGAGGACTGCTATTTGTTTTCCTTTTCATTCAAGAATGGAGTTATCCTGATTGTTACAACAACAAAGCACTTTTTATTGAGATTTTATGTTTGTATTTGCACTGTGGTCTAAATAAGGGGAAAAAACTACAATTTAGTTTTTTGCAATTTAGAGCTTTTATTTTGTACTGATGCAGCAATATTTTTGGTATGTCTTCATTAGGAAGAAAATAAAGAAAATGAGATTTTTGCACAACCTCCTACTGTTGGGTATTTTCTAAAATCTTTATTTTGAATCGTGAGTATTTTGTATTGTGAGCCCTGTTTCATATTTCGCATCGTTTCGTGAGTTGACCATTTCGTTACACCCCTAATAGTTACGTATTTTATGTAAGTACAAGAGCCAAATTGTGATGGCTAGATGGCTAAAGGCTCCCAACAGAGAAATAATTATTTTTTTGTTTATTAATTTATTTGTTATTTTTTTATCTAGTTAGTTGTTTGTTTTGGGGGGAGGTGACCTTTGCATCCCTTGTGTCATGATGTCATCCAAATTTCTAGAAAGCATTTTAAGTTATCAGCAAAAATATAGAAAAATATCCATCTTACAATGTTTACAAATCCTTAAAAGATTACTAGATCCACATCCGTATGTGAGTCCATCAAATCCAGTAATTTTAACCTTTTGTAGATGGAAACAAACTCGATGTTTATTTGCAGGTTGCCTTACAAAAATATGTCTTCTCTCTACCACTCTATTGTCCAACTGAGCTTGATGTAACCATGCATGTAAACGTACTGGTTTATGAAGTGCTGACCTTTGCGTGGCTGGCTTAAATGGATTAGTGAACACACTTTCACACAAAGACGCAAGAATGATCTTTAGGGATGTTAACAGTTAAGTCCAATTAAAAAAGGCAATACCTCAAGGCCCATGTTTGATCGTGCATTATGAAACTCAAAGTCCCTTCAATTATGGTCAGCGGAGCTCTCAAGACATTCCTTCCCTCTCACCCTTCGCCCCATGTCCTTCTTTTTCACTCTGGGGTCAAAGTTTTCACCTTATCTGGAAGCCATCAGCAGTACCAGTCCCACCTCTGTGACTCATTTAGTTGAAACTGTTACACGTCATTAAAATCTCTCTCTCCAGGTCTGAGATTTTGGAGGAAGGAAAAAAAATCACACACGCACACAGACATTTAAAGCAATACTTCACAGGCGAGGTAATCCCAGCCTCTGCCAAGTTTTTCATTGCCAGTTACACCGCATATTGTCTAGCGGGCAGACTACGACTCAGATGTTGTAGAGGCAAAAGAGGAGGGGGAAGAGGAGGAAGGGGGGACTCCGCTGTGATCCAGTTTACTATTTTGGCTGGGGCTTTCTTCTCGCTGTGTGGTCATGGGGTAGATCAGCGCAGCCAGCAGGCACTAAGGACACTGGCTGGCCGCAGCCCGACATGGGAGCCACATGGCCGGAGAGAGAGAAAAGAAAGGCAGAAAGTTAAGAGAGGGAAAAAGTCAAGGGAGGTATGAGGACAAGGCCAGGGTGAAGAATGTGGGTTAGGGTGGTCTGGTTATCTCCTTCATGCTCTCTCACTTTTTCACCCTCTGTCCTCGTCTTTCTCAAACTTCCTCTCGCACTTCAACTTCAGCCGAGGCAAACTTCAACTTAAACCTCGGTCTGTCCCTCTGCCCTCCCTCCCCCCCTCTCTATCTCTCTCCCTCTCCTCAGACAGACACAGCTACCCTCCTGGACGTTTCCTTTCTGCCGGCCTGCCCCAACAAAGGTGCTCAGTCATGTGAAACCTAATCTTCAGCCCCCCAAAACCTCACCCTTGACCTCTTCAGTCTTCACACAGCCAGAGGGGGAGGGGAGCCGGGGCAGGAAAGGGAGGCTTTTGGGAAAAGGTCACATTCCCAAAGACACTTTTGTGTATGCACGTGTGTGTTTCTATATGTGTGTGTGTGCATGCACCCGATCCATTATGTGGTTTGTGCTTCAGCATCGGCATGTGTGTTTGATTCGGTGTATACTCCTGTAACTGCCTTTTCAGTTAGCTTGTGTGTACATGTATGTATGTCCTTTTACAGTCAGTATAAGTGCGTGCAGCCAAAGGCACAATGTATGTGTGTGTTTGTGAAGGCGCTTGGAGCCCCCGAGCATTGCTGCCCCTTAGACAAAACACAGACTTTGTTTTCCAGCAGAGCCAGACCTGTAAGTCTTGTCTGGGCAGAGCTCCTCTTCTTCCAGCCTATACTGGCAATCCTCAGATCTTTGAGTGTGTGTATGTGTGTGTGCAGAACGAGTGTGTATGTGTGAGGCGCTGGGTGTCAGCTGTCCTGGGTGATTAGTGCTTTTATATTGTTCCAAGGAGCCCGGACGAGGCCCCTCTTCACTGCAGCACGGCACAGCTGCAGACTGCCTCTCCATCTCTGTTCCTCAGCCTTCTTCTGCTCGCTGACACTCAGAAGATGGGCATGGACCCAAGAAATTGAGCCTAAAACACAGACAAGTACCAGAAGAGGAGCAGTGCAGAGTGAAATACTCTAAAATAAATTCTCAATGCTGCTTCGAACTCTACATGGAAGAAAGCTTCATTACACTGAGGCTTCATCCTGGTGAAATGGGGCATGCTAAGGTGACAATATGGAAAAGTAGATGACTTTATCAAGCCAACAATTCCAATGAAGAGTTTGTAGAATGTAAATAAAAACAGAACACAATGATTTGATCTATACTCAAATACACTAAAAATGCAAGACATGTAGGGCCCTAATTTCGTGGCGCAGCGCAGGGGTTGCAAACCTGGCGCACCCCATGCAGTGTTAATTTCGTCCGGCACACCGCCGTGCACTGCCTTTTTGACAATTTGGTAGACCATCTGCGCAGAGATGGGTGTGACAGCGCACCAGGGGGAGTCGACGGCGCACCGGGGGAGGTGTTGACTGATTCAGGTTGGCGCAGTGACAATTTTGTGCCAAAAAACTGCGGAAGGTGCGCTGAAAGCTCGCCAGCTCCAACCTGGTCTATTCTCGGCACAAAGCGGAGCGCACCCTCCGCAGCTGTAATTTGGTGACAGGTGCACATGTGCGCACACGTCAACAAAGCCTCAGAGGCAGGTTTCCAGAGTGTCAGGCACATTTTAATGCAATAAACAACCACTATTTAATATAACCGTCTGAACCAGCATATACATTTGTATCTATATAAACTGTCCTGTATCTAATGTCGGATTAAAGCCATTTGTCATAATGGAAACTTAACCTGACGGTATCTGGAAGTTTGATGCACATCTTACAAGTCAACAATAAACACCCTTAACGTCTGATACTGAGTATATATCTGGCTTCTCTCATTTCATGAAATTCAAAGAAAAGAGGGAGAAAAAAGACGAAGAAAAAAAGAGAGAAAATAAATGTATGTCACTCAGGATTTACCTGTGATTTCCCATATTCCTCTATTTTAGTCTTTATTTTTAATGTGATCTGAAAAGATGGAGTACATTATTGCAAGGAGGATGAGGAGGAGACATCGTGAGAGTATACAGTATATCACTAAAGGCTCTGCTATTTGGCGATGACAAACCAGGAATGCAGGTGGATCACAAGCATTATAAATGGATAAGCCAGCTGCTGTGTAACTGTCTCTTAATTTTGTACTCCTATAATGACAAAGGAACAGATAACATCTGTCCTGGGAGCTGGCCCACACGGTGACGCGCTTTGTGGCCTCTGATGCGCGCCCCGATGGCCAGCCTGTTCTCCCAGCTGCTGAAGGGACAGCGGCTCTGCAAGCAGAGACGGTCAGAGCAGCGGGGATCATTCAGACCAGTAAGACGGTGCGCCTCGGCTGCAGCGCATATAAAGGCAAGGAGAGGCACTCATTTGATTGGTGGAGACAACACTTGGCTGTGTTAAACCCACTCACGTCTATTCTCCTCCCACTCTGACATTTGCGCGGAGGGGCAGGCGTGGGCGCCCCTCTGCGCCTTGAGTTCGCCTGTCTTGGCACTGCAGGAAACTTGCAAAGTGCGCCGGTCACACCCTGTCCGCGCGGCGAAGGCCGGTGAAGGGCAGGTGCGCCTGCGCTTGCGCCTGGTCTACAAAATTAGAGCCCATATTGTTTAAACTGATAAACTTCATTGTTTTTGGCATAAACTCACTAATTTTGAATTTGATGTCTCCAACAAAATGGGACAAAAGATTGGGAAAGCTGGGACATTCTCAATAAAACACTTGTTTAGAACATTCCACACATAACAGGTTAGTTAGATACAGGTGAGTGTCGTGATTGGGTATTAAAGGCTCCAAAAGGCTCACAATAGTCCAACAGTTTCAGAATACTTCTCGGTGTACTGTTGCAAGGAACTAAGGGCTTTTGTCATCTACAGACCATGATATTATGAGAGGATTCAGAGGATCTGGAGAAATCTCTGCACAACATGTTGCAAGGCTGAAACCAACACCAAAGGCCCATGACCTTTGATCCCTAAGGCATCAGTCCATTGAAAACCAACATCATTCTGTACATGATATTTCCACATGGGCTCAGGAACTCTAAGAAAGTGGAAAAGTCCACATTTCATTTTGTTTTTGGAAGTCATGGACATCGTGCAAATCTGCACTGTGAAACTGTCCACTTATGGCAGTACCCTGACCAGTCAGAGAGCCGGAGCTTGTCGGACTCAGTGATGACCCGTGCAGGCAAATCCAGCTGGAAACGAATATTTACAGAACTTACCTTCAAAACCTGTCTCCTCATCGACTTTCACCCAAGCCTGCTTCTTTTTGTCCCAGTCTCTGTAGAGTGCACATGTCGAGTAGTAGAGCTTCGGATGATAGCAAACACCGCAGATAAACCTGTCCTCCATCTTTGAGAGGGGGTTTGAGCAGGAACAGGAGACCGGGGCGTCACATGTCATCAAATCAAACCTGTCTGTCTCCTCGGCGACTTTCACCCAAGCCTGCTCCCTTTTGTTCCGGTCTCTGTAGAGTACACACACCGAATAGTATAGCTCCGGATGATAGCAAACAGCGCAGATAAACCTCTCCTCCATCTTATAGAGGGCTTTGAGCGGGAGCAGGGGATAGCGCCATACGCCATCAAATCAATGACGCAATGTCATCGCTGATTCAAGCCGCCACAGCGCTGCTTAACTGGCGTCGAAAGTTCAATATTTTCAACTCGAGCGTCGAGGCGTCGGGGCGTCGAGGGCGTCAAACGCCTCGACGCTCGACGCCTCAAACGCGCCAGACGCTCCAAACGCGTCAAACGCGCCGCCCGGGGCAAATCTGCGTCAAGACGTGCCTTTGCATTGACTTTGTATGTAATCTCGACGCACGTCGACGCAAATTCGCGTCCGGTGTGAACACACCATAAGGCATCAATCCATTGATAACCAACATCAATCTGTACATGATATTTCCACATGGGCTCAGGAACTCTAAGAAAGTGGAAAAGTCCACATTTCATTTTGTTTTTGGAAGTCATGGACATCGTGCAAATCTGCATCAGAAACTGTCCACTTATGGCAGTACCCTGACCAGTCAGAGGTCGGCAGCATCTCCACTTCACATTTGGCCTCAGTTCAGCCAGTTGGAGCCTCACTGGAAGTTAGGGAAAATGTTGCCAGGTATGAGGTAGAGGATGACATTTTTTGGGAATTCCCGTGGGTCTAGTGAGTCCTGCGGGAGTCATTTTTTAATTAATCCCATGATCGGGATGGGAAAAAAAAACAACGGGAGCGGGCAGGAGCGGGAGCGACATTCATAGATGATCATTTTCAGCCATGTTAAACAACCAGATGTACAGATGTGTCCATCTTTGTAGTCATCTCTCAGTAAGAGCCAACACTCTTGAATGTCAGGCATGTGAAACTTAAAGGCAAGGCCTTTTATATGCACTGCACTTTTACCTAAAATAAAAAATGCAACATTTTTTCAACATGTTTGATTTTATTCAAATGGCAACGGGACAGGAGTGGGAGTAATTTTGAGTGGGAGTCACTCTACAGGAGTGGGACAGGGCAGGATTATTTTTTTTACTTCGGCCCGGGATTGAGACAGGACAGGATTTTTTCTCTGGGAGTGGGATGGGACAGGAGTGAAAATCCGCTCCTGTGTCATGCTCTTATGAGGCACGATCCCTAAAATGGCAATGCCGAGTCGAGTTCAAGCCCCAAAATGACGGACACCACTTCTGGGGAAAGTCACGCCTAGTTTTCTTCATTCACGACTATGGACTATGGACAGGACTATGAAGGATCCAGTCTAGTTTGACTGACCCTAAATTGTATCAAGAGCAGTAGATTTTTTTTGTTGACGTAGTCACAAAATACCAATTCAGTGCATGTATCTCTGTTTGTCCTTCAAAGTCCTCCACAAATAATGATGATGGCTAATTATGAAAAAGAGGTGGTTTCTGAAGAGGAAACCGTCACTAAGAGCTGCAGCTTTAGCCAACTTGCATCAATTGGTTCATCAGTAAGACTCACTAAA
Organism: Scarus forsteni; assembly: GCA_036419115.1. Lineage (NCBI taxonomy): Eukaryota > Metazoa > Chordata > Actinopteri > Labriformes > Labridae > Scarus > Scarus forsteni. The sequence continues at coordinate 6,289,540 of JAZDUH010000289.1, forward strand.
AGTATGCAGGTAAACAAAAGGCGAGTTCTAAACATAAAATGTCTAAATGTTTCAAAGACACATTGTTAGAGTAATGTTTTGGCATATTTGTTTAAAAACTTGAAAAAATAGCCTAAAGGATTAAAAATGTTTTTAATTATGGTACTGATAGGCTTGTCAAATATTACAGTTCTAGCATGGTGTCTGATTGGTGCAGCAGCATCTTGGACATCATCAGTAAAACAGTAATATCACAGTCCATCATCTTCAGATAGGCTATATGTCCATTAATTAGTGTCTCTCCTACTCATGCTTCAAAAGTTTGATTTCATACCGTTCTGTTTCACTGGAAGTTGTTAATCAAAGCTACAGATCTAGCCGCATCAGTTTCCCCTCCCTGCCAGTTGCCTGCCAACATCCAGCCACTGGAAGCCCCCCACTTCTTTCCTGTTGTGCGAGAATCCATCGAAAACACGCCCATTCATACATTTGCAGGGTGCCTACGTGACATGGACCTCCTCTTACAATATGGCATGTTTTACTAAGGTAGTGGAAATCAGCTGGGAGCCACTTGAAGACACAAATTAACCCAAATATGGCCTGAAGTTTACAATTTTTATCTGTCAAGGTGGACAGGCCCTGTCCTGGTCCTGTAAGGGACCAACCAAGACCTTATCAGGGAAGTGGGGAAGTTTTAAGTGGCTGCAGGTGTATTTGTTTAAGCTAAATTACACCACTGAAAGCAGTTTAAGACAGAAAAATGCAATGCCACCCCAGAGCTGATGAAAATGTAGTGTAACTGCAATGCCACTGGTTGTAGTGCCCGACAGTAAAGATGGGAGGTGGACCATTAGAAAGGACAAGAAATATTGTTCAAAAAATCACCTCTGAATAAGTGAAACTGAAGTAAGAAGGGTGAGGGGAGAAAATGGCAGAGCAGTAGAGGAAACAAACAGTTAGGAGTGGAATATTGGGAGGATGAAAGAGTTGATTTAATGCTCCAACTGTCTCCTGGACAGGATTTCCCCAGCCATGCCTGGGAGGCCTCCCCACCTTAAATGCACAGGCAAGTCAAGACAGGAGATGAGGAAGAGTGGACGAGGGAGGGGGATCTTTGGCCAAGTCCAAAACCTCTTACTTGAATACAGCTTTTACTAAAGGAGACATCAAACTGAGAAGGCTTAAAGGTTCACTCCAAATCAAAATGTACAACATGCTGTTATTTTTAGTGAGGATCACAGGCATGGTAGTCTCACTTAAATTTCTAAAAATGCCTTGGTGATGTAAACAATTTATCAAAATAATTTTGACATTATTTTGCTCAGAGGAGGACAAACAAACTGAGGAACACCAGCAAAAGCAAGAACTTGAGTCTGAGCCATACTTTGGTTACATAGGTTAATCTTAGCATGACAAAGATTGAGTGAAACTTTTGAATATTAAATACACTGTAGCTGATTTTTGTAAACTCAACAGTATTCTACCATAAAATTGACAGCTAACTACTTTAAAATATGTGCATTAAACTACCGTAAATGGCTAAAGAATGTGGGAAACATACAGATTTCTGTGAAATAACATTTTACCATAAAAGCATCAGTTTTCTACTGTCAAAAGTCTATACAATTAATAACTGAGAAGTGCAATGGAGCAAGAGAAAATTCAATTTTGACCAAGAAAAGGGATCAATTGCAGGCAAAATTGCTTTTAGAAATGTTTGTATTTTTTATTGGTAAAATAGGTACAAAAAAAGAAATAGTGATATGAAATGAAATACAGCAAGTGCTCTATAATTTCAAAAGAACTAAAAAAAAGCACTTGGAGAGCGCAGACCTCCGCCAGTGCCACAGTCCTCACCCATATTGTGATTATCACCATAAATATTGGTCCTACCTTTATTACATCTAAATTTTTAGACTCTTTGACCATGAATTACCATTTACCATTAGCAATTGGATTAATAATAATATCTTTTTTAGTCCAGTAGTTATTCATGAAAATCAAATTTTTCGTCATGGCCGATCCAGACGGTGATCAGGATCACTCCCAAATCATTTGTTCCTTTTCCCAATCCGGACATTTTTTGAAAATTTTATTGAAATCTGTCCATAACTTTTTGAACTATGTTGCTAACAGAGAAAAAAGCAAATACACAATCAAACAAACAAACAAATAGATGTCGGCAGTAACATAACCTCCTGGTGGAAGTAATTAAAAATGTGTAAAATAAATAACAATGATAAACAGAAAGGATGCTGTTTTTGAAAATACAGTTATTCTCTAAATTGAATGACACTAATGATACCTTGAATAAAAGTACAGTAGCAAAGTATTAACAGAAATGTACTGATAATGCTGATAATTAAAATACAATATGCTGCTGTAAAAATATTTACAGTGACTAACCAGCATGTTGTTGCAATTAAGTTACGGTAAAAATTACAACAAACTTTTTGCAGTGTACAAGAAAAGACAGAGAAACATATTTTAAGGACAGCGTGAAGGAAGAATTCTCTCAGGGTGACAGGTTGATGATTTTACATGAAAAATACTTTGTCATATGTTTCAGGACCCTTGTTGGCTGCAGAAGCATCTTTACTGTTCCTCCCATATGGCATCAGTGATAAAAAAAAATGTCAAAATAACTTTATTCCTTAAATGTCTGAGATTCTAACTTTGGAGGGGGAGACTGTGCAATCAGGACTGAGAGCAAACCTTTAGAAATCTCTCTTCCAGCCAGAGAGCTGCGACTGTTGCCTTTACGAGCTAAGGACATATGTCTACACAAGGAAAAAGAGGAGGGGGGTCGGGATGGTAGGCAAGGTCTCGCAGTCTGCTATGGGAAAAGTATGTCTGCTATGCACGGGTTGTTTGGTGGCGGGATTTGTGGGCCTGAGCATTGTTGCTCTCTTGACATTGAACTTGAGAGATCGGAGACAAGGCAGAGGGAGGGTGGGGGTGGTGGGATGTGACCACCCCTTCTGAATATTGTAAGTGTGTATATATGAGCAGGAACACACACAGTCTTACAAATCCTGGCTCCCAACACCCACCCAACCACCCCCCTACTTCCTTGCGACTCTGCTTTATCTTAACTGTCAACACCTGGCCTAAGCAGGAACCTCTCTCTATCTGTGAACTTTAATCTGGCCCTGCTAGGCAAACAGCGCCAGGCTCGGACAAGAGAGCGATTAGTCTGTCACGTTGCCCTCCAGTGCTTCAGCAGGGAGAGGAGGAAACAGGGAAGGGAGAGGTGGGTGAAAAAAAGAGATATTCAGGAGAAGGATATGCAAAGGATAGATACAGCTTGAGAGAAAAAACTACTGAAAAAACATGAAATAAAAAAAGAGATGAATGGAAGAAAGGCTGTGAGGAAGGGGGGGGGGGGGGTCAACAGGAGGAGATGGGATGGTTGCTGGAGATATAACACAGACTCTCCTCTGACAAGGCCACAGAGCAGAGATACGCAGTTGAACCTCCAACCCCCATGATGGATGAGTCAAGCTGGGCCAAAGAACCAGAGGAAATATAGAAACTGAGTAAAGAAACATTTAAATGAAATTGTTTGTCTCTGTCTGTTAAAGGAGTAGTTCAGGCTTTTTGAAGTGGGCTTGTTTAAAGTTGCTATGAGGAGAATCTATTTGCGGCGACATTAAGACTCTGCTACCCATGAGCACACGTGGCGACTGTCGTAATGCTGCGTTCCAGTAACCTCGGAAATGGGAGTGACATCATCTCCGACTTATCAGTGTTCCAGTTAAAGTCGGAAAACAGCACGCCGATCTACCAGGCTATTGTTAGCTGTTGTTAGCACGCCCTGCGTTGTTGTTCACTAATACCACATGAAGAATGTGATTATCACTATGGCAGCATTTTTGTAAATATAAGTCTAACAATACTATGTATACAGCTGATCTAGAGGGACACACCCCAGTCAGAAGTGCAAATAAATTGATTATTACAGGAGCTAAATAACTGTTCACACTGGGGGCATGCATCTTTGATTGTCAACTCAGGGATGGCGAGGTTTCACTGAGTTCCCAGTTGGAAATTCCGACTTCGGGGAATGTTCCAGTTGCAGTTTCCTACTTGGAACTTGGAAATTCCTACTCCTGACTACAACTGGAACGCACCAAAAGACCCAAGCCAAAGCGTGCGTTTGTTGTGATGCTAATGAATGCAGCTGGGACCTTCCTCAGAACTCTGCATTGCTTTACAACTTCTTTTTTCAACAACTTACAGGATGCAAAGCAACGAGGTAATGTATCTCTTTCTAGTTACGTAGCGGTAGTTTTTGATGTGCGACAACAAGCAATTTTTGGAAAACTTAGTCTCGTAGTTTTGTAACCGGCTATATATGGCTACTTACAGCCCGGCGCTCTGAGGCGTGTCCGAATAATATAAATTTGCTCTAGTTTTAATTGTCTTCTTCCCGAAGTTGAGTATCCAGGCCAGCCTTACAAGAGGTTGAATGACACCTCTGTCATGGTCTGAGGGGTCTGTATCACCTTCACTGGCACTATGTCACTTTGATGTAGATGGTAGGAAAAGTTCTACACTAAAAAACTACAAATTTTGCTGCTATGACTGACTTCCCCGTTTGGCTGATGTCACTTCCCCCTCGAGGCAAAAGCTAAACATTTGGAAAGGAGAATAAAAAGCAGTTTATAATTTTTCAAAACAGATTTAATGAACGGAGTATATAGGAAAGTAAATATGCACTTATTTTTCTAATGGAAAAAGGAACCTCTTGCTCACACTCCTGCATAGTGGATGGCGGTAATGCTCTGCTGGACACTGCCGTTAACAAGAAGAAGAAGAAGAAATCTAAATGTTGCATTGTTATTATGGCGAAAGCAGCAAAAAAAAACAAACAAAGAAAACAAATGTTTTTATCAGAGAAGACAAAAAAAGAAAGCTGGAGAGTAACAAGCTAAATACCTGGACAGGGATAAACTTTGGCCTGGCCTTTACTCGCTGGCATGAGCTGAAAGATGAGGAGGGATGCCTGACCAATGCTGATTTAGCCCTGTTATTGTTGGACTTGTAAGTCTTGATTTATTTGAATGAAACATAATCAGACTATACCTTATCAGTCCAAATGGTTTAATTGTCTCTCAGGACATCCTGTCAGCTTCTCCTCCCTCTGTATGTCAACAAATGCACGTTGGTGTATGACAGTGCAGTTATACTCAACCACCACAGAGGTAACTAGAGAGCTGAAAGCTGGAATCTTACATAATGTGACTTTGAATGCTACGGTAGGATTCTTAACAGTGTTTAACTTTCCTCAACAAAGCCTGCGATTAGATTTGTAATATGTTCTGACTTAGGGGTTAAGTATCCCTCCAATCAGCTGATTAAGTCAGCAGAAGAAACAACAAGCACGACTCTCCCTAAACCTGAAATAAAAATGAACAAGCGACTCACTGTTAGTTGTGGATATGTGAAGATATCTTAATGAGTGCACAGAGGAAGACATTGTGTAGATGGAGACACAGGTAGAAAGAGGAACTGTTATAGAAACTGAGGAGCAGAACAGATGATAAGTTATCTGGTGGTGCAGTTACATGAACTGTGAGCTCCTGTCCGTGAACTCCACGAGGCCAATTATTGTCACAAGTGGCATTTCTGGGCTCTTTCATTTTGGTAAGCCTTTAAAGTAGCTGCCATTTATCATCATCCTGATTGGTAAATTGGGAACGACAAACAAAACTGTCCTGTCATTGCAGAGGAGTGAGTCCTGATGCCCATATTCAAGAAAAACAAGCCAAAACTGGTGAGGGCCCACATCATGCAATGAATGCAGTGAAACTCAAAAACTGACCATTTCTTTCCCCTGTTTATGTATTTGCATGATTAATACAGGAGTGATCAATCTTTATAATGTCCAGGGTATTAGATCTAATCAAGTCCAGGGACTTCTACCTGAACCTCCAGCAGCCTGCAGCACAGGTAAGAGTTATGAGAGGAGTTGCTACCCATGCATTGTATCACAAAACAGTTGTGATGCAAGTGCAATGCTCCAAGGAATCTTACTGTAGCATCTGGCCAATAAAACTTGTTTTTCGAGTAGTTTAACCTGAAAGTGGGTAAAATTCAGGGCTGTCAGTGGCGCCATGTACCAGCTAGCGTCCACTCCTATCTCCCCCAAGGTAAAAAACTTGTAAGTTGCTACATTGGTAACCTTATCTTCAAGTGTCATGGGACTCCAGCAACCCCACTTTAAAAACCTGAACTATTCCTTTAAGTTGTCGTCCAGATTAGGGACTTTTTTTGCATATATTTCCAAATACGTTTGGTCCTTCTGGTTGGATGCAATCATGAACATCATAAGTGAATGTAAGTAACACTAAAGTACATCACATAGTGGTAATATTAATAATATAAGTTTAAGTGTTCCCTCAATAATAGGAGCCTAGGAGTGCTTGTTTTTGCCGTGTGTCAACAGAAAATTGTATTACACATCAAATTTGTTCCTTATACTTGTTTAATTCAGTTATTAGATTCTCTGCGTCCAAATTTACCATCAGCAAGAATGATGTATCGCACGATGAAAGACAGTCAAAGACAATCACACATTCCCACCTAGGACTCTCGTCTTTTACATTTACCGTACTCTCCCCACAGCCAAAATATTTACTAATTGATGCACAAATAAATTAACCATAAATGCAAATTAAGGCAGGTTTCTTATTTTAAATCTGCTGTTCTTATAAATCAGTTTCTTACTTCTTATTCTTTGTCTATCAATTTTATAATTAACTGCAAAAAATCTTAATAATTATGACCTCTACACCTTATTCAATGCATTAATTCCTTCATAATGTATTGCATAATATACTGTGAATATGTGTATGTTACTAATATGTCTTCCAAAATGCATGCATGATCAAAGTATGACAAAATTACTCGATATAATAAAACAAACACAAAATCGCAGAAGATCACATATTGAATGTGTGCCATCATATGATGGTCTTCAGATTCTATCAAGTACACACTTACTGGCCACTTTATTAGGGACAGTAGTTCAGCTGATTGCTGATGCAAATAGCTTAAGACAGTTACAGGCAGCTAGTCTATCTATGTTAACCAGAGTCTTTCTGTGTGGAGTTTGCATGGTCTCCCCTTGCCTGTGCATATTTTTCCCAGTGAACTATGGTAGCCTCCAGCAGGCCAAAAACTTCTGGTGTCTCTAAAATGCCCTTAGGTAGGTAGTAACGCACAGTACAAGCACAGTACAAGCAAGACATACCTTTTAAAGTGACCAGTAATTGTATACACATTCTGGTTAAATAAACTTTTAAGAAAATAAATATCTTGGTCATATACTTTCACATATTTTACACAGAAGTCTAACATAAGTCTACACTCAGTCACAGCATTTTCTGCTAAAAATAGCTGAGCTAAATCTATGAGACAGAAAGGTAGAGAGTTAAAAGAATCAAATCCAAACAAATTCAGATAAGTATGTAATACTTTTTATTTTTCAAGACAAAATGGCTGAGTGAAGAGAATAATGCAGACAACAGCTGAAAATAGAGTGGCATCTCCATAACTGAAAAATAACAACAGTAAAATCTGAAAGTCGAGCAAGAACTCATGAATGTTGGTCAATGACCTTTGGTCATCAAACAGAGAAATTAAGCCATCACAATTCATCAGGAGGGAGAAAATGGACTGATTTGTTTTGCAGTGACTCTGTTCTGAACAGAGAGAGTGTGTGTGTATGTGTGTTTATATTCATAATAAATAATGTCGACCATTGCCATAGGTCAACTTCAAGTTCAGTTCAGAACAAATAGCTTGAGAGTAAATACAGAACACAGGATGAAATCAGGCTTAAAATGTACCTCAAAACCATCAGCATTGACAACATGTACCAAACATTTTACTTTCTATGATTTTCATTATATTTAGAATATGCCTTGCATATGAGACGTACCATTTCTTAAATTATAAAGCACCATGGTTCTTTTGGCAATGAATGAAATAAAAATAAAAAATGTGGATAAACTGTAGCAAAAGTATGTTTTTCAGATTGATGTCGGATTGATTGCATATGACAAAAGGTCTCTTTCAAAAACAGCTGGAATGTTTTCAGGTGGTACATGTTCAAGGACAGTAAAAAGTTGGCTACCAAGAAAAACCCAACAATAGCTTTTATTACTGCATATAAAATGGCAGGAGAGAAAAAATATATAAAACAAACTAAAAAGATATGTACAACCACCTGTTTTTACCTCATTGTGGCCGCTCCAGTGGGACTGCCTGAAAAGGCCATTACATGACCTCTCACCCTTAGGACACCACAACATTTTCTTTTTTAAAAACATACTTATTTTCAAGCATACAAATTATTCACACTATATTATCCTGCCAAATTAAGAAAATATACGGTGGCAGCTTGTTGGGATTTTTTTTTCACTACAGAAAAAAGGGTACATTGAAACCTTTAAAGAGTACAGGCAAAACAGTTAAAAATACAGGCTCCAACATAAATACTATAAGTGCCTACACTAAGTGAACATTAATTTCAAATACCATTCTAAATACAGGAAAAAAGTAGACCATAAATGTGTTTGAACATAGGAACTTACATGAGTGTGCATTTTCCTATGTGTTTAAGTACTCTCTATATATTCATTTATCATAAATCTCTCCCCAATGCAAACTTTTGTTCAACCTGAAGTCTTGTGTATAGTAAAGGCAAAAAAAGATGAGAGACATGTTCATTACAATTCATTACATAGTGATCAAGTCCCGGATGTCACCAAGAAGGAAAAGGAAACAATAATAAACCATAAAAAATTAAAACAAAATTTAAATAATGATCTCCCCTTAAAAAAATTGAAGTGTAACTTTAAAAACTCAACACAATTTACTTAAGTTCCTCAAAGAATTTTGTAGATTTTTTAACATTTCTGTAGTGAGTAGTATATTTACGAGGCAGGATATTTCTATGGCGGTTCCTGCGCTGATACCCCAAAGAGCTGAACTGATGTTGAGCTCTGAGGAGGAGACATGGCTGGCGACAGTTTCTAGTTTAACTCCTTTTTTTATTTTTATTTTTTTTCTATTTTAATGCAAAGCATCAACACCATACTAATCCGTCAGCATAAGAGCGAGTTTTCCCTTGAGCGTCCGACTGTAAACTGGGAAAATTGAACAGTGCACGTAGGTAGTCCCGGACCTAAATCCGGGTCTTATTTTATACTCAACCGACTGTATCTCCGATTAGAGAGACAGATACAGAATCCAAGGCAGAGTGACAAGTGCTATATCAACAATGACGGGGGATGGAGATTAGAAATGAACTACCAAGATGACTTTAAGAGCATTTTTAACTAAAAAGAAAAGAACTTGTGGAAGAAATTACTCCTAAAAAGCTTGTGAAGAGGGGGTAATTTGTTGAAAAATGTTCTAAATGAAGAATCTTGACTTTGAAATATTACCTCTATTTAAGATCGATTCCAATGTAAGCTCATGAAAAGGGATTCAGAGTATTTAAAGGTTACTAAGATCTAATGCAGTTAAGAGAATAAGCGCTATAAGGACACAAACATTTGAATTGTAGAGACACCTGGTTAACCCACTCCCTACCCACTACCCTGAACCTCACCCACCCTACCCCCCACCCACTCCCTCAACCACCACCCAAAATCTGTCTGGCTTAGAACAACTTAAAACCCACTCTGTGGTCTTCGAATGGCTGCCGGCTACACTGCCTGCTTGCTGACACTGAAGAAAAATAATTGTGTGCTACTTACAAAGAAACCTGCAAACTTTTAATTTTCAAAGAAAATAAACACTCTGGAAAATTAAGAGCTTTACGTTGGTTTAAAACAACTTGTCAGACTACCCTCTCAGTAAAAAGGTACACATGTACCAGGAAACATAAACACCTAAACCAAAAGTCTACACACCAAACTTCTACTCCATTTTAGCATGTAACATGCCAGTAAACAGAATCATAATCAGGAGAATAACAATATACATGAGTCAGGCAGATAAATGATTTACCAGAGATACACATACTCTTTTTTTTCTGTTTTTGTTTCAGCTGGTTCCTTTATGCTCTGCTAAGTCACAAAACAACACGGTCATACAGGTGCTTGATGCAAGGACCTGCTTGTTCCACATGTGCACAAAAATGTCCTGTAATCTTGTATAGCTGAGGCTCCATGCTTATAGCAAAAAGGAGGATTAACTGATGCAGGTAAAATATCCAAGGCACTCTTGTTGTCATTTCACACCATATTGTTAATTTCATTGCTGTTTGTCAAAGGAATATGTCATGGCGCTAGTGCCTAGCATTTAATAGGCAGTCAAATTTTCATAAACATATATATAATATCTCTTATCTCAATCTTGCATGGAAAATCTTTCACAAAGATCAGTTTTAAGTGTGACCCTGCTTGTCTTGATGTTTTGATAATATGACACCTTTCACTATGTTTGAACACAAAACTGTACATGATATGTAAAACAGTATGTACTGTATGCAGCATGGGATCTCATAACTAATTTTTTCATGTCAAAGAAATCAAAGTTTCAACAGTGACACATGTACAACCAAACCCACCAGCCAAGGACAACTTTCTCTCTAAGTAGCCAAAACACACTGAGCATGCTGTCCAGTTACAAAAAATACAAAACGTGTAAATTATTGCACAATAGAAAGGCTCAAAAAGTTTTGCGTTTGATGCAATAGTATTGCCCCTTTGATGGATCATGCATTCAGCTTTTTCCAGCCAGGGATGATAACAGGGCTGTACCGTGTTCTGGCGTCTAACCCTGTTGTCCTTTCCCCTCACTTAGTGGCCAGTTAGCCAGGGTCACTTTTTAGCCGGGGGAGCTGAGATAGAGCAGTTATTAGCTGCTCTTGACTACTCAGTCTTAATGTCATTAGCCAGAGGCCGGTCACTGTGCCACTTCTTCATGTGTTTCTCCAGAGTGCTGTATACACTGAAAGGCATGTGGCAGATTTCACATTTGTACACGTCCTTGCCCATCTGTCCGTGGGTCTTCATGTGGCGTGTGAGCTTTGAGCTCTGGGCACACGCATAGCTGCACAGCTCACACTTGTAGGGCCGCTCCCCCGTGTGGCTGCGCCTGTGGACTGTCAAGTTGCTGCAGTTCTTGAACACCTTGCCACAAAACTCGCAGGTGTCACTGCGTCGACCGTCCTTGGAGCTCGGCCTGCCATTGCCGCTGCCGCCGTGGGGAGTGCTGGCCCCACTTCCGGTGCCACTGCGTCCTGAGGCAGCTCTCTCCCCGTCAAGCTCGCCAGGCGGGGTGGAGAAGCGTAAGCTGCCGTTTTCTGAAGAGTGCTCAGATGAGGAGGCAAAGGGCGATTGTCTGGAGTCCCCACCTGTGAAGCTGATGAAGGGGTCCTTGAGTTGTCGTGAGGCAGCGTAGCCAGCGAGCCACTGGGAGTAAACGTTCTCTGTGTTTGGGATGGTTGGTGTTGGGGGGTCAAGGTCTTTCTCTACCTTGATGCGCTTGGACAAGGGACTGAGGGAACCAGGGCTGACTCCTCCTAACAGCTTTCTGGACAGGTTCTCAGGGGGCAGGGAACCCAGACCATTGACTGGGGCAGCAGTACCAGCATCTGCTCTCTCGGACTCCATGGCCAAGTCTTCATCACCCCGATCCCGCGACAGGCTGCGACGGTGCGGGTGCAGGGCGTCACTGTTCTGATGGTGCCGGGCACCTTCTAGCCGTAGGGTAAAACGATAGTCATTCCTTTCATCTCCTTCCTCCACTTTAGGCTTGCTCTCCATTTCCTCCTCCCCCTCCTCCTCCTCCTCTTCTTCCTCTTCCTCTTCCTCCTCTTCTTCCTCCTCATCCTCCTCTTCCTCCTCTTCTTCCTCTTCCTCTCCATTTTCAGACATTAGGCCATTGTTTTCACTCTTGAACTTGGCGACAACTGACTTAAGTGCGTCAGTGGCACTGCCTAGCAGTTCGCTTGTCCCGGGTTCAGGGGAACTCGCCGTGGAAAGGCCATCGTCTGACTTGGCGTTCAGTGCAGATGTCTTGTTCTGACAGTGCGTCTTCATGTGTCGTTTCAGTTTGCTGGCCTGGGTGCACGCATGGTTACAGAGGTGACACTTAAATGGCTTTTCCCCGGTGTGGCTGCGCCGATGTACAATTAGGTTACTCTGGAACTTGAAGGTCTTCCCACAAAATTCACAGGACTTTGCCTTGAGAGGAGTGCCTGGCTGGACTGGGTTGGAAAGAGTATTGGGGGTGGATCGTGCTCCAGAGGGTGACTGAGAGGTGGAGAGGGGCGGAGTAGCTGAGAAAGGAGGCTTGGAACCTGGTTGAAATGGCTGCAGCAGCCGTTGCATAGGGCTGGGCCTGTTTGGGGAGAGTGGTGGGGAAGCCCCAGTTGCATTTCCAGCCAGCTCACGTAGACGCCTGGAGAAGTCCATACTGGGAGGGGCTTCGAGTGGCACTGAGTTTAGCCTCATCACCCTGTCAAAGGCGCTGGGATGGTGGGTTGCCAGGGCCAAGTCATCAGGGCTTAGGTGGTGACGTGGTGGAGGGCTGAACAGCGGTGGGGTTCGGGGGTAGCGGCCCTCACGAGGTGTGGATGCTGAATCCCGACCAGAACCAGAGCCGGGCATCCTCAGGAGGCTGTAAGGGCTGCCATCAGCCAAGTGGACGGCATGGAGGGGAGGCTGGGAGGAGGCACAGTCACCCCCCATCCCAGGAGCTGCAGCCACGCGGGGGGTGAGGGGGCTGCCAGGCTCGCTCTCCAGGTAGATGCGGAAACCGTGGGTGTTCTGGGCATGCTGGAGCAGGAACCAGGCACTGGTGAAAGGCTGCTTACAGGTGGTGCAGGTGTAGCTGCTGGGCTCATCTTTCTCTGGAAAAAGGACAAACAGAGAGGAAAACATTTAATTAACCTGGGAACATGTGTTAACAGCATTCTGAAACAAACCTGACTTCTTGATTTAAAAATATGAAAAAATGTCCCCATGTACCTTTAAATGAGGCTTTATAAAATGAAAAGAAAAAAATCATAAACTGAACAAAGTATCAGGGATAGGGGTGGGAATTTAATAAGATTACTACCAATGCTGTTATTAATTTTTATGTGGGTCAAATACTCCAGCCAGCTCAGATTTTCTGTCTCAGTAATGTCAAACATAAGTGATGTGTCATTTATGATTTAAAATGATGTGCTGCATTTATAAATATTTTAGCATATTGTGGGTGCTCATAGCTAATGCCTGATTTTTTCTTTTAACATCATTTTAGAATACAAGCTGAGCATTTAGAGACACATGATGAATTAAAGCAGCTAATGGTTTTACCTCTATGACAGTTATTTGAGAGACAGTTGGGTCTAGTTAAATAATACATTTTGTTTTAATCACCCACTATAACAGACACATGATTACTCTGACATTACTGCAAAATCATTCTGCCATTATGCACATTTACCAACAGTTTAGTCTAAGGTTTATTTTGGAGCCATGAAAGTATCTGAAAATAATTTAATTAAGTGACAAATCAGTTTCTTAAATGTTAAAGTGACTTCAAGGGTTCCAACAAAAACAAAAAAAACAAGCAATGACAACCTGAAAGAGGCATTTCAGTGCAGACAGAAAGCTCGTATTTTTCAGAACTATGATTTTTCAATCAATGCTCAAAAACCTTCTAGTTTAGCAAACTGTATAAAATAATGTAAGTGGTGTATTTAATGGCAAAATACATGAAAATACATGTTTTCATAATCCTTGTCTTTTATAGAGCTTTTTGGCAGGTAGTCCTCAATAAACACAGTCTCATCTTCAACTGTGACAGCAGCATTTGCAAGCAGTAGCACTGGGGAGCTGTTAGAATCCTTGCTTTGCTATGCACTGTGCTGCATCTTCCACTTCATGAAATTAGTAGAAGTGCTGCGAGAGGAAAAAACCCACCAAGGCATTTCTAAAAGTGTGCTCTATCTCAAATTATAAACAAATACATTGAAAAATTTCAGGGTCAATATTTGTATTCCGGCCCCCACCGAAATCAAATCAGTTCGCTCTTTTGCCACGACCAAAATTTCCCTAAAATGTCATCAGACCTTTAAAAAAGCTTACAAGGTTATTAGCAAAAATGTGTAAAACTGACAAATCCTCAATAAACTTCCTAGATCTGCATACATGTTCAGACCAAAGTTTGTGTCTTGACAAACTTGCCTTAAAATGTCATCAAGGTTCACAGAGAATTTATAGTCATTATGAAAAATGTGGAAAACTGCCTGTTCTCCCAATGTTAAAAATCCTATTACAAAATTTCTGAATATGGATTCAGGTCACCACCTAATTACTTCCTCCATGTGCCAAGACCAACAACTCTCTGAGATGCCAAAAAAATCGGTCAAGTACTTAATGACTCTCTAGCAAAAATGTGGAAAAATGCCCTGCACCCAGATTTGAAATCACCACCAACATCCAACCACTTCCTCCTTGTGCCATGGAAAACTTTTCCCTTAAAAATTCCACCAAAAACCATTCTATAGTATTTGATTTATCCTGTAAGCACTTCGATCTTTTAGTCCTACATAACCTCTCTCATCAGAAGATAAACAATAGGCCTGTGCTCAAAATATCTATACGTCAAAATATCGTCATGCACACTTTGGGGATACGTGTATCGATACGGATTCTACAGAATCGATACGGCCTCAATGTTTGGACAATTGTTAATAATCTTTGGGTAATATTAGCAATGGCACAGTTCAAAGTAGAAGCCAAGCTACACCATGAATCACAGATCCAAATTTAAACTTAGATGTCTACCATCTTTGGGGACCTGAATTAAAGCTCTTAAGTTGTAGAGCCATTAAAAACTCAACCTTGCTCTTTTTTTTTCTTGTAATAAAAAACAAAGTTGCTGGGAATTCTGTTAAAAGCGCAGTCAGTGTTCACAATTTATGTGTATCGGGATACGTATCGTATCGTGGGGTTGTTGGAAATACCCAGCCCTAATATTCATGGCTGAATATTTTTAGTATAGACAACAAGTATTAGTAGTACTATCCAATAAGAACCTTGTCCCTTTAGCCTAACACACAAGGCAGGATAGACTTTAGAAATACTTCAAATAAATCTCCTTTTCCTTTTAAAATCCTAACCTATGACTAAATTCTTAAACCTGTGATTGTGTTTTAATTTTATGTTAAATTTAAAGCGCTGCGGCTTCAAAATAAGACAATGAATTTGATATTTTTGAATCCAAAATCAGTTTAAATCGATTCCCTCTGGATGACACTTGACGGAGGAATAAATAAATCCTCAATGAGAGATTACTCAGGCAGCAAATACATAATTTACACAGCTGAGAAGGCATGGAAATATTTAAAACAATAATTGACTTTCAATAGCACTTGCACACTGACCGGAGATTTGCCTGACAATGCACGGCTAATCTCGTTAAACACATTCATCTCTCCTCCAATGCTGTGTTTATAGAATTAGAAAGGCTAAAGTGGGACATGTATCTGATGCTGCATATTAATGCTCAACACAAATAAGAGGTCACATGTTAATAAATTGCAGCAGCATTTATCACTAAAAACACACATTCACACTTAAAAGAAGCACGGGGGGAAATTGTGTTGCTGTTTGTGTGTGGGCGGGGAGGCTCCAATGAAAATGCGTTTCATGCATTACTTTTCTATTTCTGATATTTCATGCTTTATGGATTTATTTAAATCCTCTCAGGTGAAAAGAAAAGGAGAAGAAGGGGAAAGCAGAAGTGAGAGATATGCAAAATAAGAAGCATCCGCCACTTGCAAATGTGCGCCCCCTTTCATCTTTTAGCTTTCTTATCCTTTCTTCTCCTTTTTTTCTTTTTTCACTGCAGGGTATTTTTCTGAAGTCATTTGCAGACACTGAACCCATAACCACGGCCATACTGTATTAAAGAGAGGGAACCAGGCAGGGCGGGGGAGAAAGATAGGCCATATGTGTGCATGTGTGTGTGTTTGCATCTATAAGCGATCCCTAAGATGGTGGATGGACAGTGTTGCATGTTTAAGCCTGCTGTGGCTGAAAGACAAAGGGGTGAAGAGGGGGCAGGAGAGGAAGATGGCTGTGAGAAGGGAGGGATGATAGGGAAGAGCACAGGATGGAGCGGACTGCAGTTTGTGGTTCTTCACGCTATCTCATGTGTCTACAGCCCCCTCCAAACAATTTCGCTTAAAGACCAGAACACGGCGTAAAATGTGCTCCCAATCAAACCTCCATGCAAACCTTTTTCTCTTGACTGAAAAGAGTTGGAAGAGGGGGGTATACTGCTAAATTATGGATCATTACAATCTGCAAGAATTACAGTTAATTGCTGCCACCTGCGAGGGGCTTTGACCCACTATGGAATTTTTCCATCATAAAAAAGCCATTTGCCCGTACACGCTTTTTGCTCCCTCTCTCATAAGCACAAATAAAATGTGCCCATTACATTGGCTCTGGCTGTATGTATGTTTCCTGATTATGTGTGTGTTTTTATGGCTTTAAATATAAAGCCCCAAATCACTCATAAAACAGTTGCAATAACCTGGCCTCTTCTGTTCACTTTGCTTTGATTTGCAGCCCATACACACTGCCTCATCCCCTGTTTCAATGTGTTAGTGGAGCTTATATGTGCATGAGAAGGATATAGATATTTTTTTCTGCTTTTGTAAGAGACAAGAAAGGAAGAGCAGGCCAGCATCTTATCCACACAGCTATGTCCCTCAGAAAAGAAAGAACTACTAGAGCCACTACAGCATGGAACTGAAGGACAGACGCAGAAGAAAGTAAAAGCTGCAGAACAAAGTAGAAAAGGAAGTGAAGAGGACATATCGATTGATAACTTGAAGGACACAACAGCCATAACACTCTACTGCAAAACCAGTAGTCAATTCATTCACTTGTGCATCAAAAACAGTGTCATGTACTATGCAATCACAAATCCATCTATGGAGAAACCATATGCTGCAGACTCTGATGATAATTGTTATTTCTATGCAGGCAGTGATGGGCATCACCACCCCGGACAAACACAGACTCACAACAGCGACAGAGAAGACATCTAAAGCCCACTATTGTCCTTAATAGCTGTCCTCAAAGGAAGGACAGTTATACAGAAGGAGAAAAGACTTTCTGACAAGGCATTTGACGGCCTTGAAGGTTTTCTTTTTTTAACCCACTGAGAAGAGCCCAGAAATGTGTAAGGGAGGAAGGATGATCTTATAAACGAGTATGTCCTCTAATGGAATAAAGGAGAGCTCCCTCTCACTCTCTGTGTCTGTTTCTCTCCTTCCATTAACTCCCAGTCTGTGGAGAGTTAGGGCTGCAGAGCAGGAGAGCTGCACAGCTAATGCTGGATCTCCAGGTCCCTTTGAAATAGGATCAGCAGAGAGGAGAAACCACACTGACAAGCCCTTAGCTGCCATTTCATGGCAGGGGCTGAAAGAGGGAACTTTGGGAGGGAGAAGGCAGAAAGCATGTAGGAGAAGTTAGAGAGGGCAGGGGGATCACGGGCATGAGAAAGAGAAGACTGGTCATCATGAAAAGAGGGTTGTATCCTTTTAACTCCCTAAAGGCATACTCAGGCCACTCTTGGAATCAAATGAAAGTGAAAAAAATAAAAGAAGAATCTTTGTTTTTTTTTAGATTTTGTTTTACATTTGTAAATTTTAAAGCCATAAAACTATGTAGAACCTAACTCAAAATATTCTACTTTAAATTTGTCCTTAAGGTGTCCTTAAAATTCTCCTTTCACCAACTCAAAGTATGGTCTACAAAACAGCAACGCTAAGAACCAAGGGCAGAGGATCAGAGAAAGATTGATCATCACTTTTTAAAGTACTTTTAGCAAATTGAAACTGGACACACCGGGAGCCTTTTGTCATGTCTTATGGACACTTCTATCAGACGGAGAACATGATCTCAGGATCATAGAAAAAGCCTCAAGGCCGAGTGACGCAGGGGCAGCAGGGACATCATGGCAGACACCACATTCAGACAACAGAGCTGACCAGACAAAGCACAACGTGCACGCAGTCTACAAGGCCGAGGCTTCATGTACTCTTTGCACATGCAGATTGCTCTATTGTTTACTGACCCAACCCCCCCAAAAGCCAGTCTCACACGCACTCATGGTCTCTCAATCACCACACACGCACCCTGCCTCTCTCCTCATTCAATGCATCGTCCAAAACACAGCCAAAACAGAAACAAACAAAACAACAGATGTCAAGATAACATGACCTTGACCTTTTGTTGCCAGGTCAATGAACTAGCCTATATGCACACACTGGTAATTTTCTTCTGACATGACGGTCCTGTGAAGGAGATAAAATGATGTTGCATGAATAGTATGAATCTAATTTTCCAGCTAGTGTTACCTTAGAGAGAATTTCCATTATATTGTGCAGTTCATCTAAGGTTGACTTCAGCCTTTAGCAGATTCTTCCATACAACTAGCTATAAAATGACTAAATGCCAACAATACTTTTTGACTGATGGTGGCCAATGATGAGCGTGACACCAATAAATAAATGCTGTTGTGATATTGTGATAAATGAGCAATGACTGTATATATTATTGGACAGAGATTAACTGACATTACTCATTTTCTTGCTAAAGCCTTCCTCTGAAGCCAATCTTAGCTGATTACCATATTGAAAGAGTCTGAATCTTACATTTAGTCAAACTAGTAGCAGACATAGAGATGAAACTGATGCCCCACAAACAGCAACAACATCATACTTAAAATTAAAGTAAAGAACCTGTAAACATGCTTTTAACAATAGAAATGGGGATAAAGTTTGCATGTGGCTTTACTTGCTATTGTAAAGAGCCTAACAGGTTATTTTTACAAATGATGTGGGGTGCAAATCTTTTAGTTTACTGCTCGTGGGTCTTATTCTTTTTGGTGTGTATGTTTAAATATAAATCCTGGATGGAGTACCTGTGCCACCAAACATATGTCGAATACTTTAACAGCTCACAAACATAATCAAAACCTTACCATTGTCAAAGCCTGGATTCTTCACATTTTTATGTTTTTTTTTTTTTTGTAAATCAAAAAGCAAGTCCTGACGACCACTTGCCAAAATCGACTGTTCTCAAAGTTTTTTTTCTCTGTACAAGGACACATTTAATCAAGTCTGATTTTAGATTGTGATTGTGGTCCTAACTGTCTTATTTCAAACAAAAGGTGCATGATATAGCAGTCTGATACATCCAGTGTGCTCAGTCTACAAATCATACGTTGAATGAAACCGTCTTGCATGCGGGGTTTAAAAGTTTTTTAAAATCTCCTCTTTAGCTCAATATCAAAGCCCTCATCCATCTCCTCCCTCAAACTTTTCATCCACCCAAGAGTTAGCAGACTTGGCTTGGCCTCCATGTTTTGTGTTTTGTCCTTGACCGAGCCTCTTGGTAGACCCAGGCCGCCGCGCTGTGACCATGCAGCTCTCTCTGATATTGGTCATTTAGCTAATGGAGGAACGAGCTAACAGGATTAGCACACAGGGCTTCCAAAAGGAGAAGTAGGAAGAAGAAGGCACAGAAAGGGGAGACACAGAGGGACACAGAGCATCACCCCCATTTCCCAAAGTTATCAGTCGCCCGAGCTCAGGAGCACTCACACACACCTGAAAAGTGATTATGCTAATAGCGGGTCTTTGCCAATATTCATAAGTGTTTATAGGTGTTGGAGCGAGTGCTTTGGGGAGACACAGGGTTGTCAATACAGTGCCTCTTAAGAGTGCCTGAGCCGTAACTGGCGTTAATGTGATTACTACTCTGTTTATGTCATTAGGGTATTCACAGTCAGGGATTGGACAGGGGTGAAGGGTGAATCAGGAGAGGACGGCTGGAGGAAGAGGCTCTAAGGCCCCCATTAGAGCTCCTCTTCTGCATTTCATAAATGCACTCTGTTGTGCATGACTTTCACTCGACTTTAAGGGCTGAGTTGAAGAAAACACAAGGAATTTCTGAAGCATTACCCAATGTCAGCCCTGTGATTGACTGGAAACCAGTCAAGGGTTGCCTGATAATAGCTGGGATGGGCTACAATCTCTAAAGAAAGGTTGCACGGATGATGGAAGGGTGCTTGTAAGGACTTCTTATGAGATGTGTAGAAAAAGCATTGCAGAGAATCTGAATACCTCAAAGGTGCAGAAATTAGCATTTTAGCGACATCTAGCATTCAGATTTTGGAATTAGCCCAGCTGTTACTAAAACATCACATCACTCAGCGAAGGTGAGGGTCTTTTCATTGATATTTGTAACTATTATTTTCATAAACTGTAGGTCAGTTAAGATGATTGTAGATTTTGTAAACTTATTAAAAAATTGCATTTTGCTTTTATTTGCCCCCAAAACTCACCAGTAGAAACATGGCTGTCTGTTATGTTAGCCTCCACAGAGGGGAGACCCACGATACATAAATATAAAAAGCTTTTTCTTACACCTTTGTCGACGGACTTTGCATGCAAATAGAATCATTACATCATATATTCACCGTTTCTGTCTGCTGAAATGCTGCCAACTTCTACACACTACACCTTTAAAACATTTTAACGTGTAAGAAGGTAATATTTGGTGTCTCCTTTTGTTATGTCGAACTGCACTACCGTATCGTTGAAACAAGAATTACCAAGGCACAGTTGGAGCTCCACATACACACACTTAGTCAGACATGTACGCAATCCCTCACCTGCTTCGTCAAACCTGTCTTGTGCCTCTTAAAGCTGTCCCTCCATCCCTCAGTTCACTTTTAAGATATTTTTAGTAAAGCCAAACACCACAGGGAAGTAAATATCTGCTCTACAACCAGCACTACGGTTGAGCCTAATTCATGCACATGTACAAAACTGCACATGTGAAGTATGGAACGACCTCCAGAGTTGAAAAATGAAAAACTGCAGCCCAATTTGCAGCCTCTTCACACCAAAGTACTGTAAAGGGATCTGTTATATTTACACCTCAAGACATGATTTTGTAAGGCTGCAACACCTGTGCCGATTGCAACTTGGATGCCATGACACTACTGTCCTTGTGCCTAACTCCCTCCAACATTACACATCTGTAACTACCTCTGGGGATGGAGCAAAGAGATCAGGTGGTTTCCAATTCTGTCTCCACAGGATAAGCATCACAGGGGCGTAAATATTACACATTGAAAAGGCAGTGCGAGCCGTGATAATGTGGAGCTCCTGTCAACATCTTTTAGAGGCTTCATCCATCCATCATCATCTATAGCACCAGAAGAGAGACGGGTTACACACATACTGGTTCTCTGCCAAACACAAGGGTGGCATATGAAGTACTTACACTTAAGTGAAATTAATACTCATTAACTAAGCTAATAAGCATGACTTTAGACCATAAGAGGAAACAGAAGCAACTACAAACCCACACATTCACAAGCTTAATGTGCAAACACCACATAGAAAGGCCCCTCTGAATGAGGACTGCCTTTTATTCCATCAACCTGTTACATCAGTGTTTGATCTGCTAGGTTAAAAATACCTGATGGTGCAGCTGGTTGGTTTTGACCTTCCTCCTGTTGGCCTCCATTTGTCTGCATTTCTCTGCCACAGCCACACACAACCAGGCTCACACACTCACTTCTTTGTCCGGGGCCAGACTGGTTGTGGCGCGCTGAGCCGCTGGCCACAGACAAAAGCCTTGTTTGACCAACACTTGTTCCTGAGACAAAGCCGGATGCAGGAAATACGGTTTACTAAACAGAAAGCCAGCCAGGGAAAAAAGCAGGCCCAAATCCCATGCAGGGCCTTTTTTTTGTTTTTTACAAGTCTGATGTGGGCCTGCAACGCTGGCTGGTGCTGGAGTCACACATAACACAAACAGGAGTAAGCTGACCACTAACTGCTTCACACATTACACACAGCAAGAAGTTATAAGATACAGAACGAGGCAGAAAGGGAGAGAAGTGAGAGCTAAGAAGAGGGGCGAGACAGGCTGAGCTGGCATGAACAGGCAAATGGGGGATGCAGATCTTCAGATAGAAACGCATGGTGGTCTTTCAGAGGTTTGTGCCCAGTATAAAGTAATCTGCTGGCTGTGGCTTTGTCTCCAATCAGACTTTCACACTTCTTAGCTTTCCTTTCCGTGTCTCCTTCTGAAAGTTGATAAGAGCAACAGTGGAACTGAGGCGTCTTAGCCACTGAGAGACCATTATGGACAGATGGCACACACACAGGGTTCAACAAATCCATGAACCATACACAATGGACAAATGTTTGTGTCAGTGTGACAGGAAAGAGTGCATGTGCCCAGATGTGGTTAGAAAAGTTGAATTATGGTGTAAGTTCAACCAAAAGGGACCTTTTTTATCTGACTGAAACTTTAGTCTAACACACAAAGACCACTCTGTTGGCACATACATTTGTCTTATGTGGTACAAGAAGGTTGCTGGTTTGATGCCTGTGTTGGTCAAGGCCTTTCTGTGTGGAGTTCACATGTTTCTCCTGTGCATGTGTGGGTTCTGTCCTCCCACAGAACAAAAATTTGTAGCAAAAACTAGGGCTGGACGGTGATGGTAAAAATAAGAATTCCCCTTTATTTTAAGTGATATTGAAATCACAATAAATATACACAATTATTAATTTATTTAAAAACTTCAGTATTTATTTAAACACAACTTTAAAGAACCAGCGAGTGGCACATACAGTATTATTGATCCACATAAGTCACACACACTCGCTGTGGCTGCACGTGGAACACAGAAGCCCTATGAAGCGCAGGAACTTGCATACACGGCACTCCACACCGTGTGGCATATTAATCATTTTTCTTTGATTGTAATGTTTTTATGATTGTCAGATGGCAGAATTGAATCCATGATCAAAATCCGATTAATTGTCCAGCCCTAGCGAAAACATTACAGTAAACTGGTGACTCCAAATTGCCCTTAGGAGTGAGTGTGAGCATGAAATGAAATCTGTCTCTCTATGTGGCCCTGTGATTGACTGGCGACTGGTTCAGGGTGCCTCACTCAAGTTCAGCTAACATAGGCAGCACGTATTTTACATCCACATACACAGTGCTACGATCCCCCGCTGACTCTACTTGCTCCCCTCTCATTGATGTTGTTTCTCACAGAGCACAAAGGTGGTCAACCTGTCAGTGTTCATTTTGACACCACTTTTTCATTTAGTTATAGTCGTTTGCCTGAAAGATCTTTGAGTTTTAGTCTTATTTTACTCACCTAAACTATTTTAATTTCAGTCTAGTTTTGGTTGATGAAATTTCACATCATTTTAGTCAATTAAATCCACTGTAATTTTAGTCGACTAAAATATGAGGTGCAAAGTGTAGGGCGTTTTTTTGTTTCCTTGCATTTCTGAAGTCATGTTTCACTCTTGGATAAAATTAAACATCTAATAACCATTTTTTGAATGCTAGTAGTTTGTATGTTTGTATAAATCAACAGGAAAAAAATTACTTTTGTGTGAAATGTAATCGCTTTTATTTAGGCTACCTGGCAGGGCATCTCAGTTAAAAGATTGGATGTCCCTTTTAACTCATTCAACCTTTCCAGACAACCAAAGTAGCTGTCATTGGATATGAAGAGTTCTTTTTCAAAATGCTGTAAAAGCCAAAATTAAAAAAAAATATATTACTCAGTGCTATTCTATTGTATACCGATTGTACTACCTGCCCTATCAGAACTTCAAAGTTCAGTTTCCCAGCCGACCCAGTGGTGGGTCTGGGTAAACAATGTCATTTTTCTAAATTAAAATGGATTTATAGCGTTTTGGAAAAGAGCTCTTCATATATTCCTAACATGTTGCTACTTTCTAAATGACCAATTTAGGTCTGATTGGATTAAGTCTCTGTCAGACATTTTCATCTAATTTTAATTTGTTGATGAAAATATTGGTTAATTTATGTTAATTTAACATTTTTTTGTAAGTTATAGTCTAGTTTTCGTCAGGAGAAATAAGGTCTGTGACATCCACAGTTTACAATAAGACTAAAACTCAAAACATTACAAGGGCATTTACTGTAAGCTGCTGTCTAAAACTGACATCAGCTTTCAGTATTGTCATTGGGGAAATCCAGAAAAAAGGGGCCTTACACATTGTCTTGGCAAAATATCTTTATGCACCAAAAGTATGCCATAACTGTGAGATCTTTGCTTTCACCAATTAAATTCTAATAGCTTCAAAGTTGCCAAGCTTCACCCAGCCTGCCAAAGACCTCATGAGCCTTTATGAAACAGTGCTATTGGTCACCTTCCATGTTGTTGACTGGCTTTAAAGATTCATTAAAATGAAAGTACACAAAAAAAGTTGTAATTAGAACAGCATAGTCATCTATTCAGTGGCTGCACTTCTTTGTTTTTTTATTTCCTGAAAAGTAGTAGTTCAGAGATGGGTGGTTTGTGCTCCACAGCAACAGGTGGTATTGCTATAGGTGATAAACCTTTTGGCAAACATCAACACATAACATAGCTCTAAACATTGAGTACTCTGCATCAATAAAACAAGAATAAACAGACATTTTTTCAACTGTGTGTTCCTCTGCAGTTATAAGTGTTTCTCAAGCCCTACATTAAAACTAAGTCATTATTAATTTAAAATATGTGTGCTGTGATATTGAGGTTAATTTACTGTATGATGCAGCTTTGGGGTAGTGATGGAGAAGATGGCACAGTAGTAGTTTTATATTGACTCATAGTAAGATACATAGACATGGTTGACTTTCCCCCCCATTAGCACCTCTGCAACATTCACTGAGAAGTCGAAACAACACAGAGGTGTGAATATTACACTTCAAAACAGCAGTGTTAATGAATCTGGCATCTCTACTCATCCTGTTGAGTATGAGTGTGTCTGTGTGTGGACATTAGTATGTAGTACACTCACTACAATCATTTTAAAATTAGCATCGCTCTACACTGTCTGTTTCCCGGTGTTACCGTACTCCCTTTGATCTTTTCTCACTTGAGCTGCATTTGAACTGACCATCCACCCACCCGTCCATCGGTCCATCCACTACTCTATCTCCCTCCATCCATCCCACCTAAGCCCAGCTGGACACGCCGTGCTTGGGTGCGGCTCGGTCCACCAGACCTTAAAATAGTCCAGGCCGGCCGCGTGTCTGATGCAGATCATTATTTGTTCTCTGCTTACCAGCAGCGGTGGGAGGCTGTATGCTGTTGTTTCTCATCCTGGCCCTAATGGTACAGTGAAAAGACCTCTGGGCTTCTAAGCTTAACCAGTCTAATTAAATGGACCATAGCTTATGTAAGCATCCGCAGAGATTATTTATTGAGTTGGGATCCGCTTCACAGGATCAAATCTCCGTCAACAAAAGCCAGGGCTCAATGGAGAAGGTGTAAAAAAAGGAAGAGGAATCAAAGATACAGCAAACATCCAAGTGTCAGTTTAAGCACACATATCCAGGTACATAAGAAGACTTAATCAAGCAGGAGTATTTTTGGACTCGGGCAATATCCCAGATGGGTGAGGAGTCTCTGAGCACTTCAGAGGGGAAATGTGAAAAGTGTACTGTCAAAGGAAAGATATGTCTTAATAATCTGCAGCTTAAGGGGAGAGGAGAAGAGGAAAATTGGCTAATGAAGAATGAGAGAGTAATAAAGAATGCAGAGAAACACAAGAGAGCAGACATTCTCTGCTTTCTTTACTTTCATGAGACAGACAGCCACACTGAGATGAGATCGCCTGCTGTCTCTCCTTACAAGCATCATCCCTGTTTGAAGTGCACAGACAAGAAAGCCTCCACAAGACATGAGGCCAGCAGCCTGGGCTTCACTATCTCTGCATAGCTCAGCCTGTGACAGGCCGGCGTCCCTGCAGAAAGGATGGAGGGGGACCAGGGAGGTCGACTAGCTGCACATTTCTGCATAAATCTCCAGATAGATAGCATCAGGAGAGGAGAAACAGGGGAGGGAGGCAGGCAAGCAGCAGAGGATGATAAGGCCCCCAGGGCAGGGCATTCGACACTGTCAAAACTGCTTCAGCTCTGGCTATTGGACGAGTGGAGCGCGTTATGAGCCTGCATACCATTTGCCAGGACGCGATACGGCTTCAGCGGAGCATACAGGGCCCTGTATCTGACCTCCCAGCTCTCTCCCTCCTCAGTCTTCACAGACATGCAGGGAGCTGGACAGGACAGCAACAACACAGCATGGAGGGAGATGAAGAGGGATTGAAGTGAAAACATTACAGTCACAGCTTTAGACAGCCTCCAAAAACTTTTGAGAACAAAAACAACCATGCTAGGGAACATTATGATGTACGCTGTGCATGCTGTACATGTATTTGGAAAACATTAAGCCACAGAAGGGGGGGACCAGAGTCATCATCATCTGTAGAAAATAAGAGTAAGATAGCAAGGCCGATTTAATCAAAACCACTGTTGTTACTTAGCTATAAGTGCCGTATTGCCCCTACCACTCCTACACTCCCTATCCCACTCCAAAAGAAAGGGAAAGAAGACTGTTTTTAGGGAGATGTGCCCTTGACTTATACCCCCATAGCAAGCATATTTTAAAGGGGCAAAATTATAATATTCAAATTTTATTGTGTTTTTCATGTCTTCTAACAGAGTTCTTCTGTGCTGATGACATAAAGTCCTTGGCATCTTGACTTCTCCCTCCCTTCCCCTGTTTATGGCACCAGTAGTTGCCTGAAACAGCGCACCCCCTTTTAGACCTACCAGTATTAAACCTACCATTTTTTTTGTCAGCAGTTCAAGGCTGTTAGGTTAGGGAGACACGTCCAGTACACAGCACAGACCATAAAATGAATATAGAGCTGCTGAAAACATGGTGCTGACCAACACTGAACTGACAAATTACCACTGAGTAAACAAGCAAGTCAACCAATCAGAGCAAACTTGACCTGCATGGGGAAAAGGAGCCTTAAAGTGGGAGGGGCTCTAACAGGGCATCCCAGAAAGAGAGAGAGAATACAGGTTGATCAGGAGTACTCAGTATGTGAAAAATAGAGTTTTAAACTTGCGGTAAAAATATGAACCTGATTTATTGTAAAAAAAAAATATGTCTGTTTTATGTTTTCATTGTGTTGGTTATCCATTACAAATTACAAAATAATAGACAATATTTCTATCCTAATAAAATCCAACATCTTATTACAACAAACATCCAGCAACCCATGTTTGATCAACACCAACATAATTTGTACTGATAAAAATATTATAGTATATCCTCATTTAAAAGTATGAAGTCTTGAAAACTGAAGTAATTTCCACATTAACTGTCAGAGTTAATATTAATACTTCTAAAGTGTCAATATGGCTCCACACTAGAAATATTTTTTCTCAATCTTTTAAGACAGCTGACGCTTTGACTCTCATCAAGAGTTATTGTGTCTCTTTTGGAGTTAAATTTTACAACTGTTTAACATTTACCAGAGCGACTTCAACTACTTCAGTGTTAACTTTGCATTAACTCTGCAACATGGAAACATTGCTGCATTTGTGTACTATAAATCACAAGGGAAATTCATTTAAATAAAGATATTTGTTCTAAAGAAGCATGTTTTTCTGCACTGTAGCATTCATGACACTGCCTTGTGGCATCAGTTGGTCAGAGGCTCAGACATATAAGTTTGGTTAAAGATCACAAAGTCATACCGATGGATTTGATTCACTGAAACATCCTTTTCATGCGGGAAAACTCGGGAGAGAGTTTGTTTGTCCGCCCGTCTGTCTGTTCGTCTGTGAACAAAATAACTCAAAAAGTAATGAATGAATTTTGATGAAATTTTCAGGAAATGTTCAGCATGGAAAAAAGAAGAACTGATTCGATTTTGGGGTTGATCCGGATCAGCGTCTGGCCGCCATGGCGAAAAATTTGATTTCTGGGAATAACTACTGAACTAACATAGATATCATTATGAATCCAGTTGCTAATGGTATGTTTTCATGGTCAAGGAATCTTGATATTGAGATGAAATAAAGGTAGGAGTCGGACTAATATCTATGGTGAAAATCACAATATGGGTGAGGACTGCGGCGCTGGCGGAGGTCTGCGCTCTCCGAGTGCTTTTCTAGTTAACTCTGCACTCACTGAAATTTTGCCAGCACCAAAATTTTAGCTTTTCTTTATTTGCCATGCACGAATTCAACTTTGGACATTAGTGGGATCTGGTGGGGTTTTTTTGGTTTTTTTTTTTTTTTAGAATTTGCCCCTTTGGATACATATATGCAGACATGAATTTAAAAGCTTACAAGAGCAGATAAAGGAGAAATAAACAAACAGAGATTGAGAATGAAAGGCAGAGCTACACTCACAAAAACACACTAACGTAACATGAGAAAAGAAGGGTAAGACAAGAAGCAGAGAAAAAAAATGAAAACAGGGTTTAGGTGTCACTCATGAGCCAACTTTGTTTCATGAATGCAAGGAGCTGGAGGTATAAAGGAGGAAAGGGTAAGAGTAAGAGAGAAAGAAAAAGGGAGAGAGTAGAGGGGAGGGAGGGAGGGGAGAAAAGTCAAAGTGGAAAGTAAGAAGAGAGGGTTGGAGACTTTGCCCGATCTGCAGGCACAAACCTGCAGTCAGGGTGTCTTTGAGCCAACAGAGTCAGAGCGTATACACACACACAGCTCTGTCTAACACAAACGCCCACACACACATACACACACAGTCTGTCTGTGCAAACACTCCGGCCCGTCTTGAGGATCGGGTCATTCCCTCTTCCTCATGCTCTCCGTCCCTCATGCAGCCTGCATGCTCCTTTGTTCCTCCTCCTTCCATCACGCTATTTCCTTAACACGCTCTGATGACAGCGCTGAGAGAGGTTAAAGTGGGTCCGTCTTTTACAGTCACACACACCTCTTAAATTCTATACCCTTGGCCCGCAACACACATGTACACACACATGTACACACACAAACATAGGCACAGAGCACCCATGCCAGATTTAGAGCAAAACTTTAACCTGTTCATCCATCACTCATAAATCATAAATGCTTTTTAAAGCCAAACCTTAACATTCACCTGAACAAACACATTACAAAAATCTTTAAATGATGAAACGGTTAAGCCTCTTTCCACCAAATGGTCCAGTTTGTTTCAGTAGAGCTGGGTACAGTTTGGTTTGAGGTTTAAAGCCTGATCTTGTTTGGATTTCCACCACCAGCTGTACCATCACTTGAGAGTAAGGATGTGAGCCAGGAGAGGCCAGTTGCATGAATGCATAATGTTACAGCAAAGGGACATAGTGAAGTGGTCAAAAGTAGAGCGCAACTGTAATCAAACAGCAACACTGAAGGACTTCCAACACTCCAATGCTCTGAGCAGAATCTCCTATTCAGACAGTCTTTGAAGGCAGCAGCAGCTCACTCCATAAGGACTTGGTATGAGGACCGAAGGCTGGCCCGTTCAAATCCTGACCAAACCACGATTGGAAGTCGGTTTGGTAGCTGGAGAGGTGCCAGCGGACTTCCTGAGCACTGCCGAAGTGCCTTTGAGCAACGCACTCAACCTGGTAACTGCTTGGAAGCGCATCTTCAGGAGCAGCCAGGCGTCACTCTGACATCTCTCCATTAGTGCATGATCATAGGACCTGTTTGTGCATGTGTATTTCAGCTTATGTATGTAAAAGCATGTCTCAACAACAGAGTGCTAAAAACTGAATTTCCCGTGAGGGACTAATACAAGCATGTCTTCTTCTTTACAGCAGCTGTGAACAATTTAGGGCGAGCTATTTCATGCAACCTCATGATACAAAACATATCCCAACTCTGAGACTACAATACGTGTGTCCTGTTAGG
Source organism: Scarus forsteni (assembly GCA_036419115.1). Lineage (NCBI taxonomy): Eukaryota > Metazoa > Chordata > Actinopteri > Labriformes > Labridae > Scarus > Scarus forsteni. The sequence continues at coordinate 6,319,311 of JAZDUH010000289.1, forward strand.
TGTGAATTATGGACATTAATTATGCCTTTACCAGAATTTTCTGACAACATTAAATGTGTCTTTTCATTGCAAATAGAAAAAGATTGTTCTACAACTCAGCCTGATGCAATATCCACAAAGTAGTAGATCTTCCAACTCCAAACTTTAATCTATGATTGTGTCCTTTAAAGCAAGAAGAGGTGGGAGATATGAGCGAGAAGACAGCAGGAAGTGATGCTCATACAGAGATCAGCTGCTAACAGCTTCAGCAGCAGTTTTGTTCGATCTGAACCGCATTTCTTTATTAAATTAAATACAAATAAAAAACACTTAAAATATTTTTTAATATAAATCACCTTTGCACTCCACTTAAGCAAGAGTTTTCTTACAGAGTGGCTTATGTTTTGCATTTTACACTGTGGCAGTAGTGCCTGCCCACTACATTACCTGATTAGCCCATCATGAATTGAATCTGAACTGGAACATGAATCTGATGTGCTACACAGAGAGTTAATAGCAAATGCTAATTTCCAACTCCTGTCCCTAGTTGGGCGTTTAAATAAGCAAATCATAAGATGTACAATATTTAACAGCATAAAATAACACAAAAGTTTACAGAATAACAATAAACATGTTCACATAAAAAACAAGTAATTGTAGAAACCATGGCAGACTTAGAAAGACTGCAGCTTTGTTTTGCTTTTAGCCAGCTCTTGAACTTTGTAGAGAAGGGTTTTATAATATGTGGTTAATTTGATTTCAGTTGGTAACGAATTTCAGAGTTTAGAGTCTTTAAAAGAGAAAGTTGACTGTCCACTTAAATTTTTGTATGCTACAGTTTCCATTCACCTCGCTTCTTGTTGTTTTGCTGCTGTTCTGTATTTGCATAACTTTGGATAAGGAGCAAGATTATTAATACATTTAAAACTAATGTAAGGAAAGAAAACTGCATGAAGTTTTCAGAACTCAATCTGCTTTTGAAACTTTCTGCCCATTCTCAAACAATTTCTATAACCTGTTGGCCAGATGATCCTCAGCTCCTGAACTCACAGGAGCCAAACTGCCACTACTTTTTGGGTATGAGTGTTGATGGACGTGAATGTGGCTGTATGGTACACCTCCAAAATCTGAGATCGAGGCAGAGAACAAATCGTTCCATCTCTCAAGCCTGTGGGTCTGTCTTTCCTTTAAAACCTTTGCCTAATTGTTCTGATTCAGAGAGTGACACTCGTTATCTTGGTGGACGCCCTCGGCCAGTTTGATGCCAGATACACTTTGTCCCCCTTAAAATGCCACATTTCCATAACTTAGTTTTGGAGGGAGCTGCTTGGAAACAAACAGTTACCTCTACGGTTGACCTTGGCTGTTTGTTCTTGAAGATGCTCACAGAAGCCCCCAGGAGCTCTCAAGCATGGACCATCCTTTCCACTGGTGAACAAGGGCCGTTTGAAACATGCAGTTATTTTTCACCCTGTCCTACCACCTCAGGGTGAAAGGACCAGGGCATGTGAGCTCGGGCCAACCATAGCAGCTCGTTATGCATAGGGGCCTGGAGGCATTGTGGAGGGACATGGCACTTTAAAACAAGAGGGCCAGTGTGTTGGAGTGTCCCGTGGCCCCAAGCTGTGGAGGCTGAGGGTTTAACACGCGTCCCATCTGCTGTGTGTGACTGTGCACACGGTGGTCGAGTGGTTAAGGAAGCATCAATAGCCAGACTCTTTAGATCGAGGGGTATCTCAGGGTCAGATGGAGTCTGCAAATTCATTTTTCTTGGAAGAGGAGACGCTGTAGGTCAAGAAAGATACGCTTAAATATGTCTGACCTTAGGAGTCAAAGTCTGGAATCTGGACCTAAAAACAGATTTGATCACAAGCTCATCTCATTTTTAAATCAAAGCATGATAAAAAATCAATTCATGTCTGCCTGGTTAATCAATTGTGATGCCCTTAGTCTTAAGGCTCATTTATGCCCTATTAACGGTTGGGTGGGCATTTTGTGTGACAATGTCACCCATTGTGATTAGTTAGAACCCACAGATGAAGTTTCAGTGGTTGCTGGAGATCGTCAAACTTAGTAAGTTATTTGTGAATTTTGAGTAAATACTGCACTTTCAAGATTGATTTGCCCCTTGTCTTCTCTGTGTGACAAACCTCTATGCACAAGACCAGCAGGTGAGGCATCCTACCATTTAGTTCAAGCCCACTGGTTCAGAGTGGTAAGCCCAGTGCAGAGCGAAGAGGCACTGTAGAGGGAATTCAGTCATTTTCAATACAGTGTCAAGCAGTGCCGTGAATTGACCAATAAAGGGATGGAGGAATGATTCCAGAAACACGTAAGTGAGTTAGCATTTAGCACTTCCTTGTTCCCAAAACGCCAAATTAAATGGGATTTAGAGTACTGGCTTCAGATAAAGGCCTGCAAAAAGTTCACAATGGACACATGCACATAACATTTCATTTTGAAACACAAAATGCTTCAGATGTAGTCAGTTTATTAATTTTTAAGAGTTGTGCTTCAAAGTAGATAGTTGCTAATGACCTGCTGACAACGACTACAAAAATGGCCAGGGACCTTAATGCAAGCAATTCTGAACATTTTTTAATCAGCACAACCAAACAAGAGGTCATTATGAGACATTATACACTAGAAAAATTGTGGCTGCTTCTAATTCGAACCAATGTGTTGTAGTTTTATGGTAGGTTTTAATTCTAGCCAATTACTTTCAAGCTTAAAAAAATGCGAGAAGCAGGTTCATACCATATTATCATAAAAAACAGAACATATAAGTTTCATAATTTTTGTTCACCTCAGAGCTTTCAGGGGTATCCAGGACATGAAAATGTATTTATTAAAATCAGTAATCTAAGTAAACTCCAGCTGTAATCATAACTGAATATGCGAACCTAAGTTTAGGCAAACTATAGACTTCTTCAAAGTTTGTCTAAGCAATATAAAGTAACCTTTTCCAATGCCATAAAAGGCTTTTGATGCCTAATTCTATCCATATATTTAAATAATTAAAAATATATGGGTAGATTTAATGTTTTTTCCTGTTATTTTTTTCTGGCGTTATCGAGCCCATAAAGGTTAAAAAGTGGTCTATTCTAAATTTGAGAAATTAAAGCCCTATCCAAAATATTCCATTTAAAGGTCTATCCAAAATACTCCATTTCCTATCAAAGAATAGAAAATATATGAATTTACAACACACATATTTACAATATACAAATAAGCAAAACATAATCCACTTACACCTTAAGTGTTCACAGCTCTTTATCCATTATACTATAATTTTAAATAGGTCAGTTGGACCTCACTTTGTTGTGTATCTCCATTTGAAAACCAAAACAAGAGTTGAAATGGTGGTAAATACAGGAGAATTTAAAGGGGAAACTGGTTGGAGAATGCAGTTTATGAAACTAAATCACACTTGGAAAAGCCCTGACTGGATCTTTCGGGGGCCCAATCACTTCTGTGCTGAACACACATATATTCTGACAGAAGGTCACACACATTCACACAAACACGTGAGCTTGATGGTAAAGCAGGAAAGAAATATTCAGAGGTAATGTTTCTTTTCTAATATCTCCCACTATAAAAAAGGAAATGTTAAGGGGCAAAATCTCACATGTCGAGGACAAAGATGCAATTTTGAGGATCAAGTTGAAATGTAAGGGTTCCTTTATTCTCCAAATTGCTCAAAACACTTATCTTTTAACTTCCAAATAATCATCTCATTTCTTCTTAAAAGCATCTTTAAACTAAATCCTCAATATTTTACCGTCTGTGTCCCCATTTTACACTTTTACAATCACATTTGGATTTTTTTTTTTCTCAAAGTGCATTATGCTTTAAAGGCTTCGTCCCCTTATTTTCTCATGCTTGACTCTTAATCTTCTGCAGCACTGTGAAAACCAGAAACTAAATAGAGCTACAATGATCAGATTCTTTATAGCAATTTAAATTTTATTAGCTGGACCATGACCTCTATAAGATCTTTAAAAACACAACATATGTATGTGTATAAGTATGCCAACTTTCCGATGTAAAACCAATCAAAACTTGCTGCATCAACATATTGTAAAACACATCTTGCTAATATTATTTTCTAATGTCACTAGTAGGCACAGGACTTAGAGGATCTGGCCACCCCAGTGCATGAGTTATCCACACAGTCTTGGGCACAGTCTCAAACATTTGATTTTTTTTGGATAGCAGTTTCACATGAGCTTCCACTAACTTTTTTCTATCATCAAATAAGGTTGATAAATCAAAATGATTAATAAAAGCTGTCCGTTTCTAAACCGTAACCATATTCAAGCTTAATTACATGACTTAGGTTAACAGTGTGTTTCAAAATAATTAAAAGGACATTTTATTCATGCATCAGCATCATCCACTAAATAAGCTCAAATATCAGCCTTCTAGATAAGAAAGCTCACAGAAATACAGTCCCTCTAAATTCAACCCTAAATTCATTTTTTTAACAAACTCAAAGCACATTCCAGATAAAAATATCGCAGAGAGGGGATTTTGAGGGCACAATATCACATACATTCCCACTGAAATAAAGGAACTTCCAGTTGACTTGCCTCCATAAGCACACAAGCCAAAATGAGGCCAGAATGAGTCTTGAGACATAAAGTTCCCTGATCCTGGAATAAGGACATGGCCACTCACAGTGAGACCTCAGTGCCCCTAACTCCACCACCACCCATGCATCCAAGCCTCCACTCCCTGCTCCATTATTAATTCATTAAGGAGAAAACAGTGCTGGGCCACTCTTCCACCCAGACGCTTTCCAAATCCTGATTAAAATTGCAAAATGGCCTCCTGTTCAGCCCTAATTCAACCCCTTTAGGACATTGTGACAGAAGCAGGAGGAGACATGGAAGTGGTCAGACATCCAAAGTGACCTACAAATGTTTCCTTAAGTGCTCCTCTGCTTAATGCAGCAACTTGACAATAAATCTGCTCAGAGTGCCAAAGAGGCCTGACCCAAACCATGGACGCACTTTTATGTCATGCTGTTTTGGACAAATGCCCCAAACGAATGGTTGCTGAGTCAAGGTTGCATTGACATTACAGGGCATGGTATTCTTTGCAGATGACATAAGACAGTACTTCACGTGCCAAAGAAAAGAGTTTAGGGTTAGCCCAGGGTGAAGGCAGTCAGTTAATACCTTCATGTAGCGTTTACCAGCGGTAACAGTAGGTAAGATGGATGGGACATATGCTTGGCAACAGCAGGCCACACTCCACACAATTCCTCATCTCCGAGGCTTGCCGTACCAGATTCCTGCCTGCTAATTGAAGACATATGGTCTGATCAGCTACTATAGCAATGGGAGGGAGAGCAGCGAACAATGGGACCAAGTTTCATCAGAGCTCTGTTCCTCTGCTTCAAGATAACAGCATGAGCTTTTTGGTGATTTAGAGTTCACAGGCGAAGTCCAACACAAGACTCTTTCCATTTGAGTTAGAGCAATCATGAAGTGTAAAAAAATATTTAAGGCTTTTGGGGGAAGTTCAGATAATCAAGGATTTTCAGCCAGAGGAACTCTTCATTTTCTTTCTTGGTCAAAGCTTGCCAACCTATTTCTGAAATCACAACTTTGTATGGAAGTTTGCTTATAACAGTTTTTATATTGTTTAACATTTTTTATTTGCACTTTGAAATTCTTGCCTGTCTCAAAGCCATGTGCCTTTTTAGTCGGGCTGGGAGATTAATCAAAAAATAATCAAAATCGACATTTAAACTCTATAATCGAAGCAATTTTACTCATGACGATTATTTTGATTATTTTCCCTGTGTGAGTCACGTAACCCCGCCCCCTCCATACAGTCTACGTTCACTTTCACCAAGAGCGAAGGACATGCCATCAACATGGAACAGACAAGTGTCAATCTATCAGAGGACCTTGTAGCCAAGAAAAGTACCGTCTCCATTGTTTGGGCACATTTTGGATTCTGTGCAGAGGACATCAAGCAGAAAGAAGTTAAGTGTGAATACTGCAGGGAGACCGTGTCGATGATCATCGGTATCACCACTAATTTGTTCCAGCATAGCATAAAATAATCGTTCATTAATCGGAATTGAGGTAAGAGCTTCAATTAATTGTGATATTGAGATTAGGTAATATCGTCCAGCCCTACTTTTTAGTTTTTCCGTTTTAGCTGTAGGCAAAGCAAAACTCCAAACATGTCCACAAGCACTGGCTAGCAAGTTGTTTTTGGCTTTCTTTTCGCAATGGCAGAAGATAATTTAGACCTCTCTCATGTTATGACGTCACTCCCTGCCCGTTGGTGTTAACACTGACAAACAGCAGCAAACCGTCCAAAGTCCAACTTCTTTTACTAAATCCCCTTTTATTATGACGCCCAGTAAACACAACAAGATGTCTATTTTCGATTCTGAGCTGCTGATAAGCCTTAGGTGTTGATTGGTGTTTGCCTCCAGTTTTTCTTTGTTTTGCCTCCAGCTAATCTTGTCCCATTTTGTTACTCATGCTGCAGGTTGAAAAAAAATCTATTAGAAAGGTGATCGCGCATACAAGCGGGGGACATTTGGAAAAGTAGGTTGACTAGCACTGACCTTATGCTATTTGTTAACACAACCAACTTTTTCAAATATTGCCAACTTAACCCTATAAAGCCAATTGTATCATCTTTGATACATACTTTTATAATACCTCTATCTACTCAATATGATCAACTTATTACAAAAAAAACATCTGAATACAATCAGATAAATGATAAAAATGTCCTCAAATGGATTATCAGTTGCCAAAAACACCTTATATAGCAAATGAGATGCGAAAAATCTACATGTTGAATTTTATGGACATTTTGATTTTTATGGATTTTTGCAGAAAGTGAAACAAACATTTCAGCTCCAAAAAATTATAATTTTCTTGCTTTAATCTATGGTCTTTGGCCTTACAGGGTTAACTTGTAAGATTTGTATTGTTTGGTTGTCGAGGTTTGAACCCAGGTTTGTCTGTGACATTTCGATGTTTCCTTGGGCAAGACACATAAACCAAAGTTGCTTTAACTGCTGCAGCACTTGCATCTGCGTGGGAATCAAAGGGCGAGGATGTGTAAGCTAAGACTGATGGACATAGAAACTCAGCATGATCAAAGAGTGAATGTAAGATTTAAGGGGTGTGAAGGGGTAGATGTGACCTGAAGTGTAAAAGCATTATGAGTAGCAAAGAAGACAATAAATAAATAAATAAACCAAATAATTACATTACAGTTAGACTACATAGATTAGCCATCAGTTATCATGGCAGTATCTTGATTTAATTAAAGACATTTGGTTGAACATTGCACACATATTTGTAGTAATGATTGTGAAAATCAGGGCCAACACCAATACAGATGGTAAAGGTAACAGTTTTAGCCAATAACAATGTCAAAAGCCAGTGTTATTCTTATTCCCTTTTATGTTGTAATTCTCCCAAAATGCAATTTATTTTCTTCTTTTCGATCATGACAACAGACAACAGGTTATTTTTACTGCCCTAAAAAAGATATTCTCAAAATCAGCAGTTAGTGGTGTCAGATGACAGAACTTCCAGCAAATCTGTTAATCTTATTTTCATTTGCCAGTGTTTAAAAATGGGCTGATATCAGGAAATACTGATGTGGAACTGATGCCAAAGTGCGTCCCTATTTAAATGTTCATTTAAGACAGGGTGCATTATACTATAGATACATGTGTTTGGGCACCATGGGCCTGGTGGGAGGCCATATTGGTGTGGGCACCTTTCACACAGGTCACACTGCTGCCCTCTCTCTCTGACTTTATTCACTGTCCTTTCAAAGTTAAAGGCATTGAAGTCCAGATAGAAAACAACTCTTTGTAACTTTTTTCTTGGACCTTAACGTCCTGTTTGACTCCTCTTAGGGCACAAAGCTCTTTTATCAACTTTGCCTGATGATAAAACTGCTGACAACATTAGTGAATCCATATCACTGATACTTAAAGTCTGAAAGTCCATATAAGAACAATCTGGACTCACGTTTAACACAGCTGTCTTTGGGTTACATCCTGTGCACTAAAACACACACACACACACACTTACACACACCGTCACCGGCCTGTTAAAAATACAGCATGTGGACCCTTCCGCTTATTTTCCCTAGAGGTGCGTCTGCAACATGCATAGGTTGGAGCAGTAGCGAGCGTGATATTAATTAAGTTAGCCAACCTGTAGGTTCCTTTGTGCCCAGCTGTAGAGCATAAATCAGGCTTTTAACGAGGCTAGGGCCCTAAGATCTCAAACCGTGCTGGAATGCTACCTGCACAGCCATGCCAAAAATCTGTCTGGGTCTAGGGCTCCTATAGATCACTACGTTTATAAGGGGGGCTATAGCGAACCTACCCTGGGGAGGGAAGAAGGGGAGGAGAGGGTGGAGCGGAGCGGAGGAGCAGAAAAGGAGGGTGGCAGAGGAGGGGGCAAGAGCTATTTCTATTGGGTCATCAGGTTTAAGTAAACATGTGGGATGTTGGTGTGGAAGAGTGCATGTGTTGCATGCATATGTTACGCTGGAAAAAAAATCCTTTTGTTTTTTTTATGTGGGAAGGGTAACCAAGGGAAAATGATAAGACATACGGAGCTAATGAGAGAAAGATAAAGACTTAAGACGGACGAGCCGGATGTCAGGAACAAGGTAAACATCTCCAACAGATCAGCAGCAGTCAAGTGTCTTCTATATATATATATCATTATATATCTCAGCATTTAGAAACAACCACAAAGGCCAGAAGTGTGCTGGGGTAATCTCTGATGAAGGTGACATTTTGAAAAATAAAAGTAAAAAATGTATTCATCACTTCTGAAACAATAAAACTTTCTTTATTTCAAGTTACACTCATTTTCAACATTTGGAATTTTTGTTTGTAACAGTTTGACTTTTATTTCAAAGCATTTAGACTTTTCTCTAAGTAATTTTAGCTCTTCATGACATTTTGAAATTGTATTCAACACCATGGGACCTTTTCAACAATAATTTTTTTTACTATTTGCAACTTTTTCCTCAACATTTGGATTTTTTTCATTCAATATTGAACATATTTTTTTTTTTTACAAATTTCTGACCACTTTCCCAAAAAAGCTTCCTTTTCATCTCACTCATTTTTTTTCTACCATTATCCTGACTTTTTATTCTGAACATTTCATCTCCGTCCAGCTCAGCTCAACTTTTTCCTCCCAACCATGTGGTTTTTTTTCTCTAAACAACAATCTTTTGTGTTTTGCTAGTTCACTTTGTTCCCACTGTAAAGAAAATAAAGAGTAATCGTCTGGATTAATAATTACCTCCGCCAAGGAGGTTTTGTTTACGGGAGAGTTTGTTTGTTTGTCCGTCTGTGAACAAAATAACTCAAAAAGTTATGGATGGATTTTCAGGAAATTTTCAGGAAATGTTCAGCATGGGAAAAAGAAGAAGTGATTCAATTTTGGTGTTGATCCAATGTGATTTTTGTGAATAACTACTGAACTAAAATAGATATCATCATGAATCCAGTTGCTAATGGTATGTTTTCATGGTTAAGGAATCTACATATTTAGATGAAATAAAGGTAGGACTAATATTTATGGCGAAAATCACAATATGGGAGGGGACTTTGGTGCTGGCGGAGGTCTGCGCTCTCCGAGTGCTTTTCTACTTTTATTTTTATTTTTATTTTATTTTTATTTTTTGGCTTTTGTGATTGTTTAAGGTTTATTATTACTAAGCACTGTAAATAGTCTGTGATTGGCTGGCCTCTTACCCAATGACAGATGACATAGGCTCAATCTAAACAGAATACATAATGAAATGGAGGATAGATGAGTAAAACCTTCTCTTAATGACTATGGTTTAATCTCAAATCAAATTTTTGTTATGTTTAACTGAAATAACAGCCGCCTTAAATCAAACTTTAGGTCATCAATTTTAAACCAAATTTTCATAAAACATCTCATGACCCCCTCTTAGTGTTTGGCGAATCACTGCCATAGACTGTAAAGTACAAGAACAGGAATTCAGAGTTTTTTAATGTCTTTTTTGGGCATTTTGTGCCTTTATTGGTAGGAGAGAATGACAGTGGATAGGCTTGTGAAAGGGGTGTTCAAAGTGTACATCCATCCATATTCTATTTTGCTCTTTTTTCAACAATAATGAATTTTGTTTTGTGTTTTCTTTTTTCATGGTCTTGAATTACCAGTTCATTTGATTAAAATGAGGACAGTGTTTTATTTATCTTTTTTTAGCTGTATATAAAAACAATGATTTCATTAAAAACAAAGCACAGAGTGACATAGCAGGTGTTTTATTTCATGCATTGCCAACAGCGTAACATTTCTGTCATAAAAATGGTGACATGGTTGAGATATTTGGAGATGTTATGACTTCTCATGACAGTGTTGGTTGTTGGATCTGAAGGCAGATCAGTAGAGAACCATTACCTTGGAAAAAGGGTGGAAATGAGCCTTTAAACTGTGAAAAAGTTGATGAGAGGAATCTTTGTGAAGAAAGCCTGTGCGCTCTGGTGACAGAAGGATTTATTCTCAGACAGCTGCAGGACAGGACACATGCATGTACAGACGGACTGACTGACGTGTTGAATGGCACACGGAGTCCACCTTTAAGCCATCGTTTCTGCACTTGAACTCAGACATTCCTCAACAGGCAAAGGCAAGACACTGCGGCACAAACACAGCAGATGCAACTGTGCAAAGCAAATGCTAAGGCTGAATGATACAGGAAACAAACAGATATTAAGATCTCATTTCTTTATGCAAAGTTTACTGCAATCTGAAAGTTGCTATGATAAACAGACGGATGCATTGAGTTTATGGAGGCTCAATATGTAAGCATTAAGCTGTTATTTATAATGTGATTACTCTGGACCTGAATTCTATTCTGTTTGGTCTGTATGATATTAAAAATTGCAGGAACAATGTTCAATTCTGAGAAAATTATGATTATGTTTACAAGTTACATCAGGAATTTTTCTTCTGCTTCTTCTTGACAGTCAGCAGTACTCATTCCACAACATAAACTACATTTTAAATCAATGATACAGTATTTACATGTCAACAAAAAGAACTTGTTGGGGGTCAATTTGGTGTCATTTATTTTTTTAAATGATCAATAATGATCTAAATTGATCAATTACAATGGAAAAATAATCTCTATGGAGCTAATGAGGAGCACGGAAAACCTCCTCCAGTCCCACATATTTGTAAATTGTATACCGATCTATAACAATTCAGATTTTTCCTCACAATGACCAATAGAATAGTGAATTGTTTTTAAGATTAAAGAAATTTTACAAAATGTATCCAATTACCTAAGCTGATTTTGGATAAGGACACTCTGAACTGTGCACCAGAAAATCACAGGTTTGACATACAAAGACAGACCAAGACTAACACAAATATAATCTCAATACAATTAAGATTAATTGATTAACAAGAGCATGTTTCTGATCTGTGAGTGGAAACCAAAGTACCTGTAGAAAACATGCATGCTCAGGGAAACATGCAAACTGCAAACAGAAATCCAGCATGGTTTTGGTGTGAAGCAACAGCACCTGCTGCCACTGTGCAACCTGGAATATCACCAAAATCATGGAATATGTTTTATGAAACATACACCAACCTGCTCTGACAGATAGCTATCTGAGTGAATGATGACTTGAACTTCAAAATAGAAAGAACATTATGTCACAAAAACATATTTTGATTTAGAATAAAGTCATTTATTTAAGAAAAACAGTGGAAAAAAACAGAGGAACAGTAAAATGTCCTCATGGGGATGCATTCACTTAAGTAAAATTGCTTACGCTGCAACAACGATGCAGCTATGATTTATGTTGCCTCCCCTGAAAACCCACATTCAAACTCCTCAGAACAGATGATGCATCAACATAAAGTCAGAACTACGCCACAGCTATATGTTAAACTCTACTGTATTTAATTCTCTGATGACTGAAACAGCACAGCAGTACTTTCCAAGGCACTGCCTGCCTCCCCCTCATAAGTCTCACCAGCTAACCAAGCGTGTATAAATAAGCCAGCGTGGAAGTGCAGAAATTTGGATTAATGACTGATCAGGGGATGGTGGAGCCGGTTTCTCCAGCAACACTCTGCAGCACCACCTGAGATTTATTGGCCAGATGTTTGTGCCATTGCTTCTCTAACAGACTATAAAACTTCATTTACGGAGGCCAACAGTGGAGACTCAAAGCGGCGCCAACATGCACAGATTCTGCAACGCTGATGCAAATGCACAAATAATTAAGAAAAGTAATTAACAAACAGCCTCCATTACGGCCAGTGCAGGGCAGCTCTACTCATTCTCATTCCCTCTTTTTCTTTCTCTTTGTCGCGTCACTTCTGCAATGACAGCCCTGACAGGAATGTAACTCCACTCCCTGCCAACACCGAGGCAGGTTCTCAAGATCCACCCTGTCATTTTGAGAGGGGCTGACAACCTCTGAGTGACGCGGGGGTCGTTGGGGCATCGACCCCAGCGGACTGCTTGTGTTGCATTCCGAGAATTGAACTTTGTAGGTTTGCACAAGGTCAAACTGTAAAGCCCCTATATGCTCATTCCATACATGTCGAGCTTCTACGGCTCAGACGCACAGACAATCCAGAGAGCTTTAGAAACAAGCAGACAGCTATCTTTTGTACCTTTGACACAGCTCTGTGGATATATAAAGACATAAAAAGATATGTTTGCTCTTAAAACACAGTGCCTTTATTGCTCTCGTCCGGTTTCATCACCTTTGTGGTGCACACAGGGGAAGCTGATGAAAAGAGGAATTAAGGGCAGTGAAAGAACAAGGATATTATCTGGAGGGGAAGGGCTGTGGCTGAAGGGTGTCAAGAATGGCATAAAAAGCTGCAGAGAGCAGAAGAAGAGAAAAACAAAAGAGTGGTGGACAGCTTTACACTGCAGCAGCCCATTCTAGATTACATTAGTGGCAGCTGCTTCCTTTGTGTGGTTTTATGGCCTGGCCCCAAGAAAAAGCTGCTAAAATTTCATTTAATCTGCTGCAGAAACTCAAGAGTCTGTCAGCCACTCAAACAAGGGCGCCTAAAAGCACAGTACTCTCGGATATCTGAGGCAAAATAACACTAATAATATCTCTCTCTGTGGCCGCACGGGCAGACATTTTGTGTAACCAAAGAGGGCTCGCCTGTGCCGCCGGTGCATGGGAAACTGGCCCCGCTCTTCAAGTCCAGGGGCAGGCCCTTAATGGCGGGTGAGAGAGCCAGGCAACGTTTCCTCTTTTTCCCTCCTTCGCTCCCTCTTTATCTCCACCTCCTGTTCATCCTTCCAAGTCATTAGCTTATGCTAATCTCCAAAACTACCAAGAGTGACCCCCAATTTCATTTAGTATGCCACTATGCTTAACAGCAGATGACAACGCAGCTGCTATGCCTGATTTATGAAGGTAAGTAATTGTAAGACAGAGCCTGTATTCTCTCTCATTTGCATCTTATTGGCCAGACACTCAGACAAATTGACCAAATATAATGTAATAAATGTCCCTTATTTTTTTATTTTAAAAACTGCTCCTATTACTTACTATCTTTTGGAAAATAACTTTCTCTTTGTTATACTAACTGGCCATTAAACCGGATTGTATTACATGTTATTTAAGCTTATTTTAAATCTTGTACCATATAACTATTTCTTTAGTTCCAGTTACCTAAGATTAAATCATATCTGGCCATATCCACAGTTAACTGCTGCTTACATAACTTGCTGTAATCAGTCACAGCGCGTCACTTTACAGCATCAATCATCTCTTTACCTTGCCACTTACTCTTAGAAAAACATTTGTATTCACCTCACCTATTATATTTTTATTGTTTTTAATCTTATTTATTCCCCTTCTATGTGTGTCTATTAAATACAAAGCTGAATTACTAGAATGCCTCCTCTGTGGTCAATGATGGATTATCTTATCTTTTTAAACAGCTGTTTTATTTGAGGACTTCATGTCATTATTCGGAAAGCACAGTTTATTGAAATATATACTTGGTAAAAGGGACTGTAGGAGGACACCAAGGAAACAAGCCACAGTCCCAGGAGCCCAGGCTGCTTGAAGGAAAAACTGCCCCAGAGAGTATCTGTGCAGGGAGCATCAACAGTGAGATATATGGCAGAAATGAAACAACTTCCACTGTCAGCTCTGTGCTGCAGCGTTACTTCCCAAACTCTTCTCTGATCTTATTGGTCTTGCTGTTTACCTGCAGTTTCTAACCAAGGATCAAATACACCATCACCTCAGTGTCCTCCATTGTTGCTGCAGTTTGCTTTGACAACCTCACCAATGTTTCTAACTAAGGCTGAACGATTTGAAAAAATAATCTAATTACAATTTTTTCCCCAATATGGCGATTTACTCTGCAATGGTTTTAATGTTCCTCATCTTATGTATTCTAAAAGAAACATAAGCAGTAGATCTTTTCATTGTAAAACCAATATGACATTAAATTAATCTAAAGATAAAAGACCTGAGAAAAAGTGGAGAAGTGAAGAAAAGGAGCAAAATAGGTATGAAATTGTAAAAACTGGGTATGAAAGTTGAAAAAGGTAAATAAATAGGTGCAAAATAGGTATGAAATGCAAAAAAGAGGGGAAAAATTGGCAAAAAAAATCCAAAAGGGGCTTAGGAAAATTGATTATGGCAGCAAAATTGAGAATTAAATTTGAAATTAAATTTCAAAAAACATGTAAAAATTCCAAAAATGGTTCTGACAGTGGCCAAAAAAAAGATGAATGGGGGCAAAATAGGCATAAAGTTGTAAAAACGGGGTTAAAAAAGGTATATATGGTCCAAAAGTGGGGGAAAAAAAGTGTATGAATGGAGGTAAAAAAATAGGCATGAAATTGCAAAAAACTACATCACAATGCCAAAATGTTCAACACATTTTGGGCTAAAAATATTGAACCTTCTGCGATTTGAGAATTGCATTAAGCCATATTGTGATTTAATCTAATTTGCAATTAACTGTTCAGCCCTATTTCTAACAAAGTACTGCCAAATGAAGCATACAGTGGATCCGCATCAATTTGAAACCACAGATGGTTTGATAAAAATACAAACGTTAATAAAAGTTTCCATTAATAAAAAAAACGGGCCAGTAAATGCTCGCTTTACGAAATACATTTGTGTATATTTTTTAATTATTTTTGTTTTTATATGCAAATCCACATCGGGCAGTGTTGCTACCTCACGACGTGAAGGTGGTGGCATTGGCGCTTTAGTGTGTGGGACCTTTCTGTGAGGAGTTAGCATGTTCTCCCTGTGCATCTGTGGGTTTTCTTTGGTATTCTGGTTTCTTTAATATCAGGCCTTTGGATTGCTGGCAATCAGTCGAGAGCTTGCCCTAAATTGAATATAGCAGTATAGACAGTGGACAGATGGACGGACAGATGGATGGACGGATTGATGGGTGACAGGGTGCATCAGAAAGTCACTTTGGCTGAGAACCAAAGCAACTTTGAGGCACCCCAAAATCACCATTCATTCATTCATTTTCTATACCGCTTGTCCTTTTGGGTAGCGGGGAGGCTGGAGCCTATCCCAGCTGTCATTGGGCGAGAGGCAGGGTACACCCTGAACCAGTCGCCAGTCAATCACTGGGCCACATGGAGAGACAGACAACCATTCAAGCTTACTCATACCTATGGGCAATTTAGAGTCACAAATTAACCTAATGAGCATTTTTTTGGTTTGTGGGAGGAAGCCGAAGTGCCCGGAGAGAACCCACCTATGCACGGGAAGAACATGCAAACTTCAGACAGAAAGGCTCTGTCCGACCCAGGGACCATCTTGCTGTGAGACATATGCACTACCTGCTGCGCCACCATGCCCTCCCCACACAGCAAAATCACCATCATTTCAATAATCTAAAGTATCAAAATCCACAAAACTTTAAGAACACCTAACTCTCGGATTAATTCTAATGGAGAAAACATGTGTCCATGTATTAATGCAGTCTTCTCATCTCATGCTAGTTGGTGCCAAGGACTTCCATTTCTGTTACTAAAGTATCTGTTTTACTTCAGTTTGATCACTATCAAATCTAAATATAAAACCATGACATTGTGACAGCTCTTGTGAAAACAATATTTTAATCTACAGGCACCATAAAAAGGCTCAGCATGTTACTTTTACAAATATGCTAAACTATGCAATTAAAAAATAATCTAGGCTGTAATTTCACAAGCTCATATAAAAAGAGCACACATTGTAATGCCTTTAAAAGCAACTGTTTTATCTCAGCTGCCCTCACAATATCCTGCTCTAAAGACGCTGATAAACAAAGGTAAACACAAAAGAAGCCTCTCGACATTTTGCTGGACGAGTTAGTCTGACAGACACGGAGCTTTGACAGCAGCAATAACTGACAGAAAGCAGCTGTACAGGCTGCGGTTAGGGGGCAGCTTCCTGAGGCTTTTAGTTCACTCGTCCACGTATGTCCACATACATTTTATTCTGATAAAGTCAGGGGAAGGAGGAGAAGAAGGGGCTGGGGTCAGGAGAGAGGGGGTTATTTTGCTGTTTGCTTCCTCTGTAATAGCTCAAGGCAAGAAGAAGAGGAACAGACGAGGAAGAGATGCAAGGGGCCCCTTTCCTTTCGACCTCTCAGATAATAAGATGGCAGGAGTAAGGAGGACTTGGGGAATGGGGGGAGGATGGGGGAAACTGAGAGGAGCAGGGAAAAAGGCCAAAGCTTCAAGCACTGATAGAGATACATGGAGGTTTCTGTTCAAACATGTCCTCTGCTCCCTCTGTGTGAATGGGCAGGAACATGGAAGACAGAAGTTAGCAGTAGTCTCTTTTCTACAGAAACAGGTTATATTTGCATGCTGCCCTTAAGCTAGAAAGGCGTAATTATGACTCTGAGGACATGAACATTGCACCACTTGCAAGCTCAGGAGCAGAAAGAGTTATGCTTGCTTACACAACAGACAGGTTTTTCAATAAATTCACTTCTTATTAGCAGGATTCTTGAAATAAAAGTACAGTTTTGCTCCTTGTTGAGCATGCTTGGGCCTTTTGCATAGTCAAACCTTATTGAAAAACTTTATAAAACATATAAAGGCCTCAACAACAGACATTAATCTATGACATGGAGCATCTGATCCAGCCTATGACAGACACCTTGTTCAAAACACTGTGTCAAACAATCTCAAAGTCAACCTAACAGCCAGGAGCACAAACAGGTGGAGCTGACCTGAACTTAAGCCTCCTGACAAACAGCATCATCTTGCAGTCTTGCACTTATATCAGTCATGCCCCTAATAAAAAAATGACTTAAATGCCAAATAAGATCAAAAAGGACAAGATGGAGAAGATATGAGCTTTTCAATCTAAATCTACTGTGAACATAATTTCTATGTTGTAAAAATCTGTATTTTAACAGGAAGTGTGACTTTAGTGGACAATGACAGCTGCAGGTTTTTCAATTCTGCATTAAATTGTTCCTTTTCTGTACACTGAAGGTTGCAATGTTGTTATTCCAGGACGACAAGTTGTACTTAGAGGAACTGAAGTATTTAGTAGACTGTGGCATTAAAGACTTAAAAAGGGGGAATAATTAGGATAAACATTGTCACTATGTCACTATTTAAAGGGACTGTGAGGAGAATCTGTTTCCGGCGACATAAAGACTCTGCTACCCATGAGCATTCGCGGCAGCTGTCGTAATGCTGCGTTCCAGTAACCTCGGAACTGGGAGTGACATCATCTCCGACTTATTGGCGTTCCAGTTGAAGTCGGGAAAATACATGCCGATCTACCAGGCTATTGTTAGCTGTTGTTGTATGAAGAATGTGATTATCACTATGGCAGCATTTCTGTAAATATACGTCTAACAATACTATGTATACAGCTGATCTAGAGCGACACATCCCAGTCAGAAGTGCAGATAAATTGATTATTACAGGAGCTAAATAACTGTTCACACTGGGGGCATCCATCTTTGATTGTCAACTCGGGGGTGGCGAGGTTTCACCGAGTTCCCAGAAGAAAATTCCAACTTCGGAGGACGTTCGAGGTGCAGTTTCCTACTCGGAACTTGGAAATTCCTACTTCTGACTACAACTGGAACACACCACAAGCCAAAGCGTGCGTTTGTTGTGATGCTAATGAATACAGTTCGGACCTTCCTCAGAACTCTGCATTGCTTTACAACTTCTTTTTTCAACAACTTACAGGATGCAAAGCGACGAGGTAATGTATCTCTTTCTAGTTATGTAGTGGTAGTTTTTGATGTGTGACAACAAGCAATTTTTGGAAAACTTAGTATCGTAGTTTTGTAGCCGGCTATATATATCGCTACTTACAGCCCGGTGCTCTAAGACGTGTCTGAATAATATAAATTTGCTCTAGTTTTAATTGTCTTGTTCCTGAAGTTGAGTATCCAGGCCAGTCCAGCCCTGTCTGACCCGACCAGAAGACTAAGGAATAGCATTTATAGATAACCTATTTTGATGCTATAAAACTCATCTTAAAGTGTGTATTTCGATCAGGCATATATCTAAAAGTGAGACTTTTTTGTAATTACTTAGAAACTCCTCACAGTCCCTTTAAGAAACATAAAGCTTCTATATTTCGCATACTGTGAACCCCTAATCCACCTTCATTCCCACTCAAAGAATGGAGCTCCTGTCACTTTAAGGCCTCTTTCCCCATGAGGGCCCAGTCTGCTCTGATTGGTCAACAGGTCTGTGGTCAGTTTGAAGGAGCTTTTAACTTCTCTTTACTCTGACGCTCCAGGGTAATGAGATGGATCAACTGAATGGTGAGAAGTGCTAAAAAGCTCCCGACATGATGTCTTAAAGTTAAGATGTCATGGTAGGAGAGGGTGACGTCCCATCTAGTCTTGGGCATTGACGCATGTCGAGAAAGTATGTTAAACAAACTAAAGGACTTATCTAACTCGAAAAGCATAATATGACCTCTTTGAGCCACACTTGAGAACGCTTTGTTTCCTGTGCTGCAGAAACTCCGATCTAGGCCTGTGTTTTTGTCAATGTTCAAGGTAAAAATATCCAAAACAGTTATTCTAACCCACAGTCACCAAACCAGTCGAGATAAAAATCTTACTTTTAAGGAATAAAATGCCAAAATAAGGCATTGAATTGAGAGAACTCAATTGAAACAAAATATCTGCAAAAGAAACACAAAGTTTGACTCAGTCAGGGTCTTGAATTAAGATATCGTAACAGTTCAAGCTACATTTCAGGCAGTGGGGGAGGTATCTTCATGAGACACCAATCTGGCACACCTGAGCAGGCTGGGCTCAGAAAGCTATAAAGTAGACCTGCCCACATGCCTCACTCTCTTCTCCATGGCCTGCAGACTGGACTGACCTTTGGTTTTTTTGTTTGTTTATTTGATTTACAGACTGACAATCATAGTTTATTAATTTTGTGGCAATTACTTACATACTTATTTCATTAAATATTTTTTTTAAAACTTTGCAATATATATGTGGTCTCCCTTTATGTCACACATTATTGAGCCAGGCTGTGACAAAATGGGGGCTCGTCCGGGATTCGGACCTGTTAGTTTTAATATCTTCAAATAAGATCCTAATCCAGAAAATGTAAGGAAATTATAGATTAGAATAAGTCTGGTGAGGTTTTTTGTCTTAAAATAAGCCAAATACCCTCCCTTAGATCTGAGATTCTTCAGTGTGTCATCTATTACTCCTTAATTACTTCATTGTTTTTCATGCTGACTGCCTCTCATGAGAGTTTCTGCATTCTGAACAACTGGGAGGCATTAAAGGGGATCAAGAATTAAGCCAAACATTGCTACCTATTGCTGATTCATTTACACCAGAAGCAAATGAAAGATGATGCAGCAGTGCTTTGGTTGTTAAAAAAAAGATGCAAACATCCAGATCTGTTTTTTCTTCAGCAACTTTGTACAAAATTGTAAAAATTCAGTTTACTCGCTTAACCCATTTATAGCAGCCGTCCCTTGTCATATCAATGTCCCCATTTATATCTCTGCAAGACAGTAAATTAAAACCTACATCCATCCTCTATGTATGGGATCGCTCTATTTTGAATAAAATGAGCTGATTTCAACATAATTTCCTCAGAGGAGGCCATAAGAGGGGGCACTTTGCAGAAGAGAACACCTTAATAAACATGCTGGCTCAGAAAATAAAAGATGCTAATGGACATTCAGTCGTACCTTTTCCATGTTAAACAGTGTTTACAAAAGGCCACTAATAGAAAAAGGAAAGAAAAAGGCAGAAGCACACAAACTGAAGGGAAAAGCGACTCACAAGCACAAATGAGTGCTAATGAAGACATAGCGAGCTGTAAAGGGGGGGAGGCGGAAGAGATGGGCGAGGGCAAATTAACCTTTTTAATTGGAGAGTGGTAGTCCTCTTTGGACCCTGCAGTTGGATCCAGAGTGCTGACAGATGATGAGAGGGAAATGGCAGGCCTATTACAGGCAATCTGGCCCTGCCACTTGGCAGACTACCTCAGTACCAGAGCCTGGGGAGAACGGGGCATGTCCAGCATGGAAAGCACTCGCTGCCAGGCCGCTCGCTGGCAGAAAAGGGTTTGCCTCAATAAAGGTATAAATAGAGAGCGGTTATCTTGGCACTTTGAACTACGGGGTAAAGGGTGGTCATGAGGGAGTCTGGTTTCTTGTCTGATAACAAAACACTACCTGGTCAAGAAAAGGGAGAAGGGCTTTGCTCTAATGAAAGAAGCAAAGAGAACCAGTCTGACAGGTAGCAGAGGAGAATGGCCAGAGGGGACGTACGAGCGGGGGTGAAGAAATGTACACCAAAAACTTCTCTCACCATTTGTGTTCCAAAAACTTTGTACTCAAACATACACACACATTTCACATCTAATACATCTGCCTGGTGTTCACCGAGGAGCCAGATGCAAGAGAAAGACATCAGAGAGGATAACTTCCTGTTTGTCTGTGTGTCTGGATGTGCGAGTCTTGTTTATGTCTGGGGATACAAGAAAAACAAACATCAAGGTCAGCGAGGCTGGAGTCTGTCCAAGTGATATAGGCCTTTCTTAAAAGGTCTGCAGGCCTGTTTTAACACGTGGCTCGAGGGAGACACCAGGATTTAGGCAGAGCCTTTAGGCGGGAATTTAGATTGGACATCAGTGCTGTTTTACAGAGCAGTTTTTCTAAGCCTAGATACATCTGAGAGACACTAAAAGGTAATGTGTACAAATTATAAGATCAGCTTTCTGTCAATCAGTTACATTCATCACTGATGCATGATTCTGTATTGTGGTAGAGGAAGCAAATGCCTTAACAGCTTCACCATCACAGGTTAGGCAATAAGACCAACAGGACCACCTCAGATGATGTTTTTCTTTTTTATTCCAAATTCCTCAAAATTTACAGAGTGTACTAAGTCAGAGGTCCCCAAACGTCTTAGCCCAGGACGTCCTCGAAGATCAGTGCCAGAGACTTGAGACCTCCCACTGCCCCGAGAGGTGATTGAAGCATCTAAAGTTACTCACAGCAATTCACACTCACCAGCAGGCTGAGGCTGAAATGGCTGACTGAAACTGGCACAAGCTCAGCCTAAGAGAACACAACAGACTCAAAGCCATAGGATCATTTTATATTTATAGGGAGGGAGGCCTCAACCAGAATGTATGAGCGACTACCTTCAGACTGTAACACCGTCGACAGCTTTTAATGTAAAGCTGCAAAGATGGATAAAAAACACCATCTGATCACCTGTTATCGGGATTGACCAGTTCCAAATAATGCTGATCATGTTTTCTGCTAACAACAGGTTTATTTTTTTTACTTAACAGCAAAGTACAAAATACACTCAAAGAGAAAGGCAACAGGTATCTGTGAGGACAGAAAAATTACATGATTCACTGGCTTCATGTGTCGATTCATATGAACTTACCAACAAAACCATGGACTGACTGAAAAAAATCAAGTCAATCCAAACCTCTAAAGCAGAGGTGTCAAACTCAATTGCACATGGGGCCAAAACTCAAAACACACTTTAGGTCAAGGGCTGAAAAGGAAAAATATTTATTGAACACATTGAAACTAAACTTTTTTTATATAAATACGAATAAATGGACACAAATACTATTATTACAGAATAAAGAAACTGAAACTAACCTAAAATAACTTAAAAAGCTTTTGCTCTACATAAAAAAATATCTCCTGTCGAAATAAAAAGTTGGAAATATGAACATGCAACAAATAAAAAAAAAATGAAAATATAAAATAATTGTGCTTTTGTTCCCAGTTGTCTATTGTTCAGCAAGGCAGCTGTTGCACTGCATTATGGGATCTGTAGTTTGTGTGTTATCAGCACTTCTTACTGCCAGGCCATTTATAACAAGTGGTCTACTAAAAAAGGGAGTCAGTCTTAGAACAGTAACTCAAGTATGTAACTAATGCAATGATTTTAAAGTGCTATGAACACAAACAAAATTCACCCCCCAAAACTGAAATTATTCAAGTTTCATCCCAAATCTAAATTTCCAACTGAAAAAATTACATTAAAACACACCTTATACCAACTCTGAACCAAATTAAATGCATCACATTGCACAGGTGCAGCTGTTTTAGGTAATCTGTGATGATCCTCAGTCTCAGCACAGACTTTAGCAACATTGTAAAATTTTGACAAAAAGGATGAAACAAGGTTTTGAGGTTTCTGACTGTTCCATACAGAAAGGATTTCTGGCATAGCTGCACAAATTTCTAGTCCTATAGACATTTAGTCCACACTGATGCGACATTTTGGGTGCACAATGTCGAAAACGTGTCCTAGAGTGGATAAATCTGAAAACTCTGATGTTGGATGTGCACAACAGTTACTGATATCTTCAGAAACAATGACATCATAGCCCGTCTCTCCCTTACACACCATGAGCAAACCCTGACAACAACAGCAACAACAGCAACAACAGCGGAGTACACTGTTGTGTTTTTGCTGCAGAAGCTACCGAGCTTGTTTTGGCTTTCAGAACAAAATCTAGCAACCAGCAACCAACCGTGAGCAACCAGTGGTTGTTTATGTTTTATGCACAAACTCTTTTCTTCTTCTCTGGTTTTAATGTATGTCTGCAGAAACTAGTGGCCTGGCATTAAGTATTCAAGTGTTTCATGTTTTTCCGTGTGGATGGACACATTTCTTGAAACTATTTGTATTTACAGCAAACATTTTTAAAGAAAAATATTTTCATCTCTGTGCGGACAGGGCTTTAGGAGAATAAAAGAGATGCAGCAGCAGACGTACATGACGGGGTGGTTTGACTATAACTCAAAGGTGAAAGCAGTCAGACTTTGAGTACTTGCATCAATTTATTCATCACCAAATCAAGAATTTTGGACACATATTGGCTTGTAATCATCAGCGAAGGATCAATCAAGTGGTTGCATTACATTTTCTTTTTCTTTCATGTTTTTCTTTTTAAGGTCTTCAGCATCCCAAACCCCTGCTTCCTGTCTGTCTTGTGACCCCAGGGTTCCTTACTCAAATTTGGGAACCACAGCTCTTATCGAAAAGCTAAACCACAACCAGTTTTTGGCCCTCAAGAAGAATGAGTGGTTTGTGATATTTTAAGCACTTTTCAAGAACTGCAAGCTTACCAAACTTATAGTTGAACTTGGAGAACTGATTTAAGTTACACGCTTCCTCAAAGCGAGCACATTTTGTGCTCTACAGGATTCTCCATCTGTCAGTCGGTTGTTCTAGTATGGTCTGGAGCTTCAGAAAGGCAGATGAAGCATGCACTTTACTGTAACAGCACCTTACTGAATAAGAATACATTTATTATCTACAGCTGGATTAAGTAATGTTTGGCTTGTTTGCTTAAAAACGAGCAACCGCTCCAGTCTTTAAGATGGTAACTTGGTGTCCTCTATGATGAAATTCACATGCTGGTGTTGGATCAATGAAAATATTGTCAGATAAGATATTGGCAAGAATTCTGTATCCTAGATCCAGACTTTCTTGACACCAAACAACAACAGTCCTCTTCATTGTTTTAATGTCCAGCAGACAGTTGATGTAAACATAATCCTGACGCCTGCTCCTTAATGCTGACCCCATTAGCCAGACGTCCACGGGCATCTTCGGGTCATCTACACACAGACAAAGAAACACCATCTTACACCTCCAAACTCTCCTTTCTGTCTGTCAGTTCATGTCTCAACTCATCACTCCTCTTTCTATCTCTTTTTATTTATAAGTCTTGCAATATCTATTCCAATGCATTAGTCTTATTAGTCAATAGTCTGTTGCCTAAATTGTTTTAATTTTAGTCTAGTTTTAGTTGCCAAAATCTACTGTAAATTTAGCCAACTAAAATGAAGTGTGAAGTGTAAGGTATTTTTTATATTTCCTTGAATTTCTGAAGTCATGTTTTACTCTTGGATAAAATGAAAAATCTAATAACCCTTTTCTAAAAGCTACTAAAGTTTCAATGTATAAATGTATCTTTTGTGTGAAATGCAGTCACCTTTATTTAGGCTACCTGGCAGAGCATCTCAGTTACAATACCAGAATTGACAACAAGCAGTGAACCTGCTCTACATGAATATCTCAATTCATAAAGAGAGCAGCTCTGATTGGATCGCTCCACAACTTATCCCACCACCACCAAGCTAAGGCAGCTGTGATTGGATGTTCCTCTGAACTCATCCAACCTTTACACACAACCAAAATAACTGTGATTTGATATATTCCTAACTTGTCTCTACTCTTACAAGACCAAATTAGGTCTGATTGAGTCTCTGTCAAACATTCTAGTCTAGTTTTTATTTGTTGATGAAAATGAAGGTTAATTTCGTTTTAGTTTGTGTCCATGCACACTTGTTTTTATTAGTTACTGTCTAGTTTTCATCAGGGGAAAAAAAGGTTGTTGACAAACGATGACAAAAATAATTAGTCAACAAAATCAACACTGGTTGGTTCCACTGGAAATGAACACACTTTAAGTCCGGCCTTCATCACACACACTTTCATATTTCACTCTCTCTGTCTTTGTATGTGTCTCTGTCCATAAACACACACACACATATACACACCAGACACATGGCCGAAGAGAGCAGACTACCATCTGGGAGTAGTGGCCGGCTTTGTCTAGGGGGGTGAAAGCGACAACACGACCCCCCTTCAGTGCACTCTCACACACACACAAACATAAACCATACACACAACCCTCGCAACAGCCCCCATCGCCCTCCCCATCCAACTGCTCTAAGTGTGAGAGCTCTTCTCATACAATCTGCACATATACATATGCAAATTTGCAGGGGGCATTATAAAAACAGCCATCATCACACGCACACACACACACACACAGGCAAGATTTTAGTTGGCTTGGGCTCCAAAGTGGCCACGCAAGTTTTGAAAAAAAAGAAACGCTGAGAAATAGAGCGAGAGCTGGAAGGGTTGAAGAGACGATCACATAAAAAGAGGAGATGAAAAGAAGAACCTTCTTTATAAATAACAAATTAATGTGAGCATGTGTGAAATACATGCAAATGGGATTGCATGCATTTACATGGAGACACACATAAACACATGCACCCACAGACACGCAAACATACATTATCCATGTTTGCCCTGCAGCGTGCATGTGATGAATTTCTACTTAGAAACTCACTCTGTGGATTGGCACAGGATGTATCACGACCCTCTTTAGATTTCACATTACATGTGGGTGTGAGGGCCTCTAAGACAATACCCATGATGCATCAGGAGGGCTGATTATGGCTTGTTTGGACATCCAGATAATCCATAGGTTGTGGGAAGGTTGAATTGAAATGACAAAAACGGCGGAAACAATAAGCAAATTGGAAAAATTGATTAGAAGTCTGGAAATCTAAATATATAAAGGGTCAAAAATGAGACCAAGAAAAGAGGATGTTTATTCTCCAATATGCAGAATGACGTATAAGGGCTAAGATTTAACCCTTTAAAGCCCAAGACCATAGATTATAGCCAGAAAATTCTAAATTTTTGGAGCTGAAATGTTTGTTTCATTTTCTGCTAAAATCCTAATAATATCAAAATGTCCATAAAATTCAACATATAGATTTTTTTGTATCTCATTTGATACATTAGGTGTTTTGGGCAACTGATAATCCATTTGAGGACATTTTTATCATTTATCTGATTGTATTCAGATGTTTTTTTTTTGTAATTTGTTGATCATATTGAGTAGATAGAGGTATTATAAAAGTATGTATCAAATATGATACAATTGGCTTTATAGGGTTAAGTTTTGATTAGAGAATAACAATGGAATTCAATCTTTCTAAGAATCAAAATATTGGAAAAAGAAAGAATATCAACATTTAAGTTAAAAGATGATAAAATTGATAATAATGCTGAATAGAAAAACTGTGTTTGATCTTTTAACATTCTTGAGTTTTCACCTTGTTTTCTCATCTTTTTGACTTAAACATATGTATTATACGTCATCATTAAGGATTTAGCCACTATTTCGCATTTTTCCTCTTAAATAAGAAACATCCTTTGTCTCTTACTTCCTTCTCCTACATGGGCCTTACATTTTTACCAAATCACAGATTTGCACTCATTCTTGTTAATTATTTGTATAAAAAAAAAAACTCAAAATGGTGAATCAATTCTATAGATCTAGGACATTCAGAGGCAACATTTGTTACTTGACACCTCACAACCAAAAGGCCTGGTTCCTTCCCCACAATGAGAGCAACGATGAACATTTATCAAACACAGTCCGTTACAAATATTCACTGCTTCAAAGAATCGAAAGAAATCAATAGTCCAAAGATACTTGATACATGAAAAATCACTGTCTTTGTGGTTTCATTTGAACTTGCAGTCCTTTGTTAAGTGTCCATATTTCAAACTCAAAGACCTGGAGACCCTGAATGACGACAAAAAGAAAGAGAAAGAGAAGCAGAGAAAGAAAAAGAGAAAGACACCCGCACAATAAGCTGTAAAGCTGACACCTTACTGTACAAAACAACCTTTTCACAGCTTTAAACACACGGTTCATGTAAGTTTTACACTTTTCATCAAATCTCTCCTCTCGCTGAGCTTTCACTTCACATCGTAATCATGTCAAGAGCTGGAAACTACAGGCTGAACAGCAGCTAAAAGATTGTTTTGTTACTGATACCTCAAAAAAAGGAGGTTTTATTTTTGCCAGCGTTTGTTTGTGAGCAAGGTAACTCAAAAAGTTCTCTACAGATTTCAGTGGAAATCAGAAGCAATGTTTGTCATAAAGTCAAGGATTTGTTCAGATTTTGAAACATGGCAGTGTTGTGAATTTCTCTAAAACTTCTCAACAGATTTTGAGGATATTTTATGGGAAATATTGGTCAGTGTTCAAGGGAGAGGTGAATTGATTTTGTAGGCTCAAGGTATTTTTGGCTACTTAGTATCACCAGAGAGGGCAGTTTTACACCTTTATAAAAATTCCAGCAAAAACAAAGTCAGAAAGGCTTTGGAGGGGTTTGTAGTGTTTGTGCATCTGGTTTTTGTGGTGATTATCACTTAGGTATATTTTCAAACAGGACATGAGTTAAGAAAATATGTTGTAAATATGCTGTTAATATTGATAAGTAATGTACACATAATCGTGGTAACAGACTTTCAACTATTTGCAATATATTGTCAAGAAGAATTAGATTTTATTTTTAATTTCATTTAGGAGTGTGAACATAAAAACAATATCCAAATATATTGTTTAACATCTTAAGATAAGAAAGAGGCCCTAAAACCCATAAATATGGTATTTATTGTTTTTTAATATCAACAATTGCAGGCAAACTCCTATGCTGTGTCCATGTCGCACACATTTGTTGGTACTTTTTCAACAAGTAGGCGAAAATCATTCCTCACTTGACCAACCACTTGATACTTGAAAACTTTAGACAGTGTTATTTCTTTTCTCTTGCTCTTTAAGGGTGGAACTATGATTGGGGCTCATCAATCATAGTTTAAATCATGGTTTGACAGTCAAACAGTAAAACACTTTCCTACAAGGAGAGCAGCATTGAATGCATTTCTATAAAGTCTTCTGCTCTTACCGTGATGCAATATGACAGACAGTCCAAGACTACACGTCTGAGATGGAGATAGAAGTGAGGACCATGAATGAAAAACTTCACAGATCATTAAGTTTGGTTTCCTTGCTGACATTTTTGTGGGAATCTTGATTTGTTTGCTACTTTTATTATATTTTTTGGTCAAACCGCGCAAAAAAACAAACAAAAAAGGCAGATCTTGACTTAAGAAGAGCAGAAAGCAGAATAATCTCATATGATCTGCTCCTCTTTTATAGAACACAAAATAACAAAGCACATAACAGAAAACAATGAAAAAGCTGCAGGTCACAATAGCCATTTACATCCTATTAGATACTGCTCTAAGTTCAGACTATATTGCTCAAAGATAAAATATATGATTGAGGATTATTTAGGTTCTGTATGTTTTGATACTATAATAGTAATGATGTGATCAAATTGGAACAAATGAGAGAGTATATACCATTCAGAAAGCCTCAGTACTGGTAAATATTGTAATTTTTGTATAATTTAGATGGTGTAAAGCAGTTAGTCTAACTTTTTTCAATTAAAGTAGCTGATTATTGGTAGTCTAGGGCTGCCTGATTATGGCAAAAACATATGCAACTGTTTTGATACAAATTAGTATCATAATAACAAAACACAATAACTACATGCAGTCATTGAGCTTGTATGCTCTTAACTTTTCAGTTTTGAACATTTAATTTCAAGTGACAGGCTAAATTAAAATATGAGTAAAAAATATTTCAGACTACTGAAGGTGCAGAACAAGTGTGACGTGTCATGTGGCACAGCCATCATTTAATCTTGATTATTAAGTTTTCACAATTGTGGGAGAGAGTTTGGGTGATTAAGATTTGATTGGCTGTCTATTTTTGGTGCTGTGATATCAAACAGGCATCAGTGAAGTCTGATTTTAATTAGAGTCACATCAAATTTCTGACTATGGTATTGTGGCAATTATTTTCTTTATGAAAAAAACAACTACTGACATGGAAACCATGCATTTCCATTAAGGTAAGTGTATATATGAATGGTCCACATTACCCATCTCTTCTGTAAATGATAAAATCCATCATATAAACATGTATTATGTTTGACAGAAATGATCGCTGTAGCATAAAAAAGGACCCTCATAAAGACTTTCTACAATCCTGCAGTGAGAAACCCTCAGTTCCTCAGATTCCTCAGATGTCAGTGATGTGACAGAGCTTTCTGATCTGCTGTCTGGAGGCAGGTTTGTGTGTTAGTTGAAAGGATCTGAAGTGGCACATTGAACAGCCTGCTCTAAAAACTCAAGGGACACATCCGAGTCGTAATTAGGAGAGAAGCTGCGTCCATATTTTATAGCAAACAGAGACACAAACACATTCACGGCAAGATTTTCATCACGGGCGAGATTTTCATCACGGCCACATGTGTGCATGTTTGATGGATGGACTCGCAATATATTCATGGATGTAAAGCTAACGCACAAAAAGAGGTTTCTAGCCCACGCAGCACAACAGTCTATTATGTGCGTCGTCCATATCAAATTCTGCCTGCCTGTTTTCAGCACTCTCATGTTTGCTGTAATGTTTTCAGTACACAATAGCCGCGCTGGTGTTAAGCTCATGTTGCCTCATCAAGAGCAGACTACCAACAACAACCAAACACTTTTCCCTCCTCTTCCCACCCTGTTTACGAGCAGATCCATTCGTCCCTCACTTTGTTCCCACGCTCCCTCGCTTCTTTTCTCTCTCCTCTGCATTGTCCTGTGCCCTCAGGTTAGAGGTTCTCTCTGTTTCCTCCTCTAAAGCCGGGAAAACAGAGGAGGACGACGAGAGGAGCGAGACAGAGAGGAGGGCCTGTCCGACGCCTCCTTCGGCCCTGGCTGGCTAACCGGTCTGAACTGGTTCTGACATAGGTGAACCAGAGACGTGTCCTCTTTCGCCTCCGGACAGAAAAGATCCACGGTGGCATTCCATCCAAAGGTGGCAGGTACCAGGGAAGTGTGCATCCATGTGTGTGCGTGTGTGTTTGTGTGCATGTGTGTGCGCCTGTCTCCCAAGACCTTTGAGGCCTGGACCACTGCCAAGTTCATCTGTTAATGGACAGCTACGAGGAGGGCCGCCCCATCCCCCAGCTTTCCCTCCATGCCGTCTCCCTCTCTCTCCGGCAGCCATGCCTGCTCACGACCCCCCCTTAACCTCCCCAACCCCCAGCCAGGCCTGCCCAGATACAGACCCTCACTCACCCTCTCCCTCCTCCTGCACTCCCTTTCTCTCCCTTCCCTGAAAGCTATATCATTCCCTTTCTCCTCCTTCTCCGTCTCCTCCTCCTCCTCCCCCCCACACTCTGTGCTGCTCCTATTCAAGATAAACAGAGTACTTCAAGTTCAGGGGACACCCTGGGACCCTTTAACAAAGCCATCTATCATGCTGTCTGCCCGAGACTCCTCTGGCCATAGCGGGCTCTGCTGTTGCTGCTCCATCTCTCCAATCTGAATGTGTGAGTGTGAACGGACACAGGCTGGACACTGCGGACGCTAACACACACAAACTAGCTAGTTGCTATAGCCAACCTAATGCTGGACAATTTCCCCATTGTGTTTCTGGCTCCTCCTGGCCCCTCTAAGACCAGAGCAAAGACAGACAACCCCCCTCCTTCTCCTCCTCTCCCTCCTACTTCTGCCAATACCCCCCCCCCCCCCCCCCTCCATGTCCTGTTAAAACGAGACAAACTCATGACATGAAGGCACGCCACAGAGCAAAGAACAGCGCGCACGCCCAGGCTACTTACTCTCCACACCTCGGAGACGGACTCCACTGACCCCTGTACAGTTCCCCTGAAGTCAAACTGCGGGACGATTAACCAAACTGTCAACAGCTTAATAGTCTGGGAATAAGAGCCTGACAGTAGGCCTAGGAGCTGTGTGTAAACACCACCGAGATTATGAATGGTACACAAGAGAGAAGAAGAGTGCATGTTTCATACGTGGGTTCTGCAACATTTATGGCTTCAATTATGTATGTGCTTTTTGGACTTTTAAAAACAGGTTTGCTGTATGGAAATATGCTGGGGCAGGTGTTTCCATAAGTTGCATGGCCTTATATAGACCTGAGGTCCCCAACCATCAGGCTAGCAGGCTGTAGAGAACCATTTCACTTGATTACCTTTTGTTGAATAACCTCAACTGAAAGGTGATTTATTTTGAAAGCATGACAGTGTCCTTACATTCATCTGTGCAGCTTGGCTAAACAGACTTTATACTGAGGCTAAAACAAAAGTACAACATGTGATAAAATAATGCCACACCTGTGCTTGTGCACTCTTTCTTGCTTTGAATGTAGTTATAAATATCACTGACTCTCCTCAATGTGCATAAAGATAAAAGGTCAGAGCTAATACAATGCACCTCAACAATCAAGAGAATCACCAGATTGTCGAATGACTCATGTATGAAACATGATCATATTGCTCAGTAGGTGTAGTGGCTTAACATGTGACTGTGTCAACTGGTGATGCAGCAGACTGGGTTTAAAAGCTGTTACTAAGCTGCTGGTAAAAAGAGAGTGAGGTCTTATTTATTTCTCTTTATTGGGGTTTAGAAACAAGCCAGTCTCCCCCTCTGATCCTGAAGTATGGTGATTAATACCATGCAAAACCTGGTGCTTGTTTTTCTTCAAAAATGTGAATCAAGTATCTTCAGCAACAGCATCAAGCCAGATGAACACACAGAACAAGCTGTTAAATCTGTTTCATACATTTGTCTGATTTAATGCACAAATTACAAAAAGCAAAGATACATCAGTCGGCTGTGAACTGGTCCTTCACCATTAAACTTTGGGCTAACTTTGACTGAAGTCTGTACTTTTTCATATTGATTAGTCTAATATTATTAAGCTTTTTGCTTGAAGTTACAAAACCACAACAGGAACCTGCAACAGACATGCGAGGAGCAGGGACCCAGATTCACTGTGGGCAAATGGGATGATTCTTGAGATAGGACAGCAATTAAAAATGTCCCTACTCCATCTGGGAAAGAACCCCTAGAAAGTGTTTGGGAATGAGCAGAACCTTTAAAAACATATTTTACAGGTGATTGAATGATCAGGGGCTACTGCTGCGGTGGATAAGATATAATGTAAGCCACTGATAAAAAAAACTGTCAGAAATGGAGTGGAAAATACCCTCTCTTTTGAGCAGTTTGTTGTGTTTTGCTATTTGTTCTTAATTTAATAAAGAGATATGGAGTAAGCATCCATACTAATCTCTGTATGAGCTTCCTGCTGCAAAAACTCAAACCTCAGTAAGTGTGTTTGTCTATTTTTAAGTCAGAAATATCCAAAACAGTTATTCTAAACCACATTCAATTACTAAGTCCAGATGGAAATATTACAACAAGGAATAAAAGGCAGTGAACTGCATGCAATAATAAGAAAATATCTAACAATGAAACAAGTAAGTATGACTCTGTGAGGGGCTAAAATTCATGTTTAAAATCTGCTCTGAATTTAAAAAATATCAGTTTGAGACCCTTTAAGTTTGATATATATAGTTACATTGGCAGATCATTTACTTATTATAATTAACTCAAGCCTTAGTTTCAGTTTTATTATCTTCAAATAAGGTCTTAATCCAGACATATCAGGAACTTGTGTTTTAGAATAAGTCTGGAGGGGAAGTTTGACTTTAAATTGGACAAATGCTGTCAACTAGATCTGATTTTTTTGCAGTGTGCTGTTGCCTCGCTCTTAGCCCCTTTTCCAGCTCTAAAGGACTCTGATTGGGTCTTGCTGCTTTGGGACGCTCACAATCATTGTGGATTGGAGTTTGGCAAGATGGATCTGCTGGACTACAGACATCAGGCTGATCCATCTACACTGCAAGGGCACAAACTCAAAGAAAAGATCAATTCTGAAGTTGTTGAAAGCACAGCTCGCTTTCACCCTCATTCCCTTCATGCTGTGTTTCACTCATTGGCTTTTCAGTGTTTGAACACACTGTCATGAAAGCAGCCCACCGAGGACAAAAAGACCCCTGTCTTACTGATAACTCAGTTACCTAACGTTACTTTGAAAGCAAATTTAATGCAATTACTGATTTGGAAATTGTAATCTCTCAGATTTCAGTGAGTAACTGCCCAGCACTGCCAGAACAGAACCTGATGCAGACAGTGAGCTGTTACTTGCTAAACTTGGTTGTAATAGGAAAACTTAAACTGGGAGGAGTTTTTCTTTAAAAGGGGGGAAATAACAAGTATCGTAAAATAACTGTAATTTGTCAGATTTGATATTGAATAATGTGTTTAACATTCATATTTTTTGGTAACTTAATACAATTGTTCACAGACTCACTCAACACTGGATAAGCTTTATAATCTACCTCCATCTGCAAATCCAAATTATATCGAGCATTTATCTTGCAATGCTTGTTGCATTCTTTGGTGCCATCATGAATGTGTTTGTTATTCTCCCCATCTTTACAGAAATAGCTTCTGAAATCTTAAGTGTTGCCTGAGCAGAAAAGCTGCATGTGACTTTCCTTGTCCCAAAAGATTCATAATAGCCCTGAAACGAATATTAACAAGCTAAAGAGCGTGTAGTGAATCTGTTCCACTAGATTTATGAGGCCAAACCAGCATTCAGTAAACTAACTAGTGATTTTTCAGGTAGAAAGTTAAAAAAAAAAGTCTGAAGAAGAAAAAGAAACCTTGAAAAAACTGTGGATATGCTGAAAAAATTATTGAATAACTTCATTTGCTAAAAATATCAAACTGAATCTCTTAATTCAAAGAGGACAAAACGGCCAGGGAGCTTTGTGTCTAACAAACATGACACCACAAGCTCACCCCAGGCATGGGCGAGGGACTTGTTCTCAAGTCATGGCCACACAAACTCACACGCAATTTCTACCTCCCCTGCTCCTCCTCCTCTCTCCTTTACTCCCTTTTCTTCCTCTCCTCTCTGCTTGTCCTCATGTCTCTCCTGCACACAGCAGCCCCAAAAGCCCAGCAGATGCAGTCCTCTCCCGCTTGCCTGCCCCGAGAGAAGGGGACCAAGCATGCCGGTTTTAGAGCGCTAAATTATCCATTAGATGTTATCAAGTTGTAGCAGGGTGATGCCATTCTGCAAGGAGACATCAATCTTTCATAAGTCCCAGGCACGGCGAGCGTTGGGATGCACTACAGGAACCTCCCCACCACTCCCAGCTCACCGCCCTGGCCCCATCCCACTCACTCAACTGCACGCAAACCTGGACATGTACACACAGTCAAGAGGACATCCGCGCACACAGTCAACAAATACACATGCTGACATAAATGAAGCCAGGTACATGCTCGAGCACTCAAGATCTGCAGAGACCAGCTTGTTTAGGGAACATCCAGTTCTACATTTTCCTTCATTGTGTCTTTCATTTCCCTCTAGCTCACATCAAAACATTTCAGGCCGGGCATCAAAATTTACACTGCCTCAAAATGTGTCTCCCTTCCCCCCTCTCCACCTTCCTCGCACACTCTCCCCTCTTTTTTCCCCTCGCTTCCTCCTCCTCTTCCTCCCTCTGCTTCTTGCCGTGGCCTGGCAGGCAGGCAGGGCAGACATGTTCAGAATGCGCTCCGGTAATGGGCTAATCAAAAATGCAAAACAATTGGCAATTACCGCGCGGGGCCCTAATGGTCATTAGAATTTACAACAAGGTAATGAACTGAGAGTCAGCTCGGTCCATGCATATTCATAAAGCAATCAGGCCTTTGAAGATTAAAGAAGCGCTTCAAATTTAAATGAGGGCGCCAGCATGTTATCAGTGAGATTCAGCCTGCAAAAGTAAAGGGTGCCTGGGACAGGAGTGTGCATTTGCGAGTGTGTACGTGTGTTTGTGTGTGCTGTGAGGGTTGGGGGTCAGTTTGGCATGGGGGATGGAGTGGAAGTGCAAGTATGTGTGTGTGCATCCTTGCATAACTGATGAAGGTGTGTGTGTTGTTTGATGGGACTGCTAAGCCTGCTCAGGCTGCATACTTCACTGCAAAGAACAGCGATCCAACTTTATGGCCTTAAGTGATTCTAATAACCAAATTAACACTCTCTTAAAAATGAATGAGGCCCATATCTTGTGATCATCGTTTAAAAGACGTGGGATTTGAATCTAAGATCAAATGTACAGCTAACTTCAGCTATTAAGAGGCAATGAGCTTTTGAACGCGCTCCCCCGAGGACTACAGCAACCTATTAGTATATATTTATGAGAAAGTGCAGCAGCAGACAAGTTTCACACTAGGGTGGTGTGATTTTAGGAGAAAAGCAATATTAGGGAAGTCCTTACATTCTGTGATACATACAACAGCAGGAAGAAAATGAAGACAGTACCTAAATAAAGATTTTTTTCACATTAGTCAGAGAAAAACGTAGGATTTACTATATCTTTGCAATACTAACATTAGAACCAGTTACTGACACCAACCCAGGTAATCATGGCCAGTAAAACCACACAGCACTGTACTTGTCGCTGTTTTAAAGCATCATTTTTATTCGGCAAACACAAAGATGGACCACAAGGATAATAAAATGCAAACATGACACAAATCTGCAGTTTTTTTCTTGTAATAAGTCCACAAACACAAAAAGCCTCCTGAAAGTGTAACAGTTGATCCCCTCTGTTAATGTTAGGGCTGGGTTAAAAGATCGATTCAATTGATTTAAATCGATTTTCCTTGAACTGGTTCATAATCAATCCAGAAAATCCAAAGATTGATCTTTTAACTTGTGTAGTTTTTTCTTCTTTGGATGTGCAGAGAAGCAGCCTGTGGTATCAACCCTGCTAGTCTCGTGTGATCAGCGTTTAGCGTTGCTTTCTACTGAACAAGATCTCATGAGATGTTACTGCAAACAAACATGGTGGAAGCACTATATGGGCACCGCTGGCAAGTTTAAAGCTGATGTTTGGATGTACAGTATTTTAGATTTAACAAGTACAAAGGAAAATACGAGTTGGACAAAAAAAAAGTAATATGCAGAATATGCATTAATGCATATCATTAAACATGATTAATGTAACTGTTTTGGGTTTGATTCTTCAAGTTTAAACAATTTTTAATTATTTACCATTTTAAATGTACAGCACTATTGTAACTAAGATATCCCAGACTGAATAAATATCAAATTGAATCGTGGATCGAATCAATTTGAGACCTTGTAATATCAAATCGAATCGATCCAGAAAATCTGAATCAATACCCAGCCCTAGTTAATGTATTATGCAATTTCCCTAAATTGTTTCAATGCCACTTTAAGCTGTTAGAAAAAAGAAGACTCAATCCTGGAAAGACACCAGAAAAACATTCATCGTGGCTCATTTCTTCAAAATGGTAGATTCCCTATTTGACTTAGGGTCAGGATCCATCAGGATTCTTTTCAGATCTTTTAAAACCTCAAACCACAAGCCAACCACATTGCATACAAGTAGCTCTAAGTTACTTCTGACAAGAATTCTTTATATATATTCAAAATTTTAAGCAGGACTTTCCACAAGCGCTAGCTGGCAGCCAAATAGCCAAAAGTCACTAAGTTACAGTCAACTGCTTTTATCTACAGTTGAATCATTCCTTAAATGGGCATACATGTATTTTCTTAAATTAATCAATTGTTATTTTTTAATTATTGAAGCTGACGAACACACAAGTGTTCTTTTTCCAGGCATTATATTTATTTTTCATTTCCTGTTTGTAGCTCCAAAAAAGTCACTTTAGGTCACAAACCTGCTGTCACGTTTTTTTATGATTTTCTTTTTGAATCACATTACATATTGGCTGTTGAGTTTTTACATTTTCAATCAAATCATCAAGTACAAGTAATAAGACAGGAGGTTTGTGTTACCATTTAGGAAATGGGCAACTAAATGTTTAGCAATATTTTAGTGATTGTGTACCTACAACTAAAGTCTTTCTAAAGAAGTTATTATATTTTTTAACTTATGAAGAGAACCAGGCTCTCTGAACTTGAAGATGTCAAAATTAGTTTAACATACCCAAATAAGTAAACAGTGA
Source organism: Scarus forsteni (assembly GCA_036419115.1). Taxonomy (NCBI): domain Eukaryota; kingdom Metazoa; phylum Chordata; class Actinopteri; order Labriformes; family Labridae; genus Scarus; species Scarus forsteni. The sequence goes on from JAZDUH010000289.1 coordinate 6,356,405, forward strand.
TTTGAAAAATTAGCACATGCCTTCTTTGAGGATTTCTGACTGAAGCATATGTGTAAGCCCAGTTCATTCAGATTTTATCCATGAAAACAACTCCTTTCATGAGGAAAAGTGGTCAGAAACCGCTGCTCTAATGACAGTTTGCTAACATTTTGACCAGTGACAATGGAAATGCAAAGTTTCCACCTCTGACTAACGATGTGGCTCTGTCCATCAAACATGTGTTCAGTGGTGAATCAGACAACACAGCCTGTTTGGTTTCATGGGGGAGAATGTTGGAGTCTGTGGCTGGCTACTCTTTTTCAGCTGGCTCCCTCTTTCATTAATCTGTGAAAAAGCTCTGTTTTAAAGAGGCACTACTTTAAAATACCCTTTTCATGCCCTCTTTTTTTGACATCCTCAAAATATATCGGGATATCTGTCATTTTTGATTAGTGCACAAAAAGTGGTAAACCTTGAAGCACTGCAGCATGGTAAAGGGAATTTTGAGTGACAAAGAAAGAAACAATGATTCCTTTAGTTGTAATTGATTCATCTTTTTGTAATAGGCGTTGAAGGTCTAATCACAAGGATTGGTTAAAAAGAGGGGAAGAAAGAAAAAAAGAGAGGGGGCTCTGCTTTGGCACGTCTTGACCCACTCTTGCAAAACATTTCCTTTCTCAAGAGCAGACTCAAAAGAACACAGATGTATCAGTGAAAAAAAAAATACCACAGGGATCATTTTTCATGTTACAAATTTGGGATCCTATAACAGTTCTGAAAACAGATTTTCACATTCCCATAAATGTAAGACATACCGGCAAATGTAGGCTAACGGCTAAGCTAAAGATGTGTATGGTGCTTGTGATTATTTAACACCAACTTGAATGACAAAAAAGAGCAGGCAGCAAACTATGTGCTGTTTAATTCTCATGGGAAGGGGATGAGGAACTAAAAAGGAAATAAACTTTTTTTAAAGGACTGTAATAACATTACTGAGCATTTATACATGTGCTTAGTATCAGTGAGAAGTCAATGTACTTCTGCTTGGTTTTATAGGCCAGTGTTGTGCCTGAATTTCTAAGTAAAATCTGCTTAAATGTGATAAATTTAGTCCTTTGCAGCTGGTTTATTACAAAATCTTTAACTGCAGATAAAAGTGCCATTACTGTCCAGCTCTATCCCACACCGGTGTACATTTCAGAGACATTCACACACCCCTACAAACTGTGAGTTTTCACAAGAGTCAGACACAGGGGCCCCCTCTCCGTCCTGTATCTCTGTGCTGGAGATAAGGCTGGCGAGACACATCTGTGTAGGACCACCCACCCAACACACAAAAGGTACATAGACTCGCACACACCCATAGACGCTCTCGCACAGTCTGACAGGCCAAGCCCAGAGCTAGGACCTGCAGGGGCACAGATAGTAGAGGAAGAAACTCTAAAGAGACAGATAGTGACCAGGATCAGTAGGTTCAGACTAGAATGAAGGCCTCAGTATTATCACCACGAGAGCAAAGAAAGACAAAGCAATAATTGTTCAGCGCAAGATTTCTCCTAAACTGTTCAGTCACAACAAGAGCAGCAAAGGTTAACCTGACACACTTTGCAGTCAGTACGTTTACATGCAATCAGAAAAAGGCAAATCATGTCTCTAACAGTGGACTTTTAAGGTAGATGTTTACTTAATGCTTTGACTAGAAGTGTGTACGGATATTGGACTATTCTGTGTATTAGCAGTCTCCATGCTGGGTTTTGACCCTTAAGTCCAAAATGCTCATAGCAGCAGGGGTGTAATTGCTGTTTGATTTGAGAACTAGGTTGAGTGTAAACTGTGCACTCCATGTACAAAACTGTAAAGGTTTAATATTTTCACCATTTTACAAAAAAGTGGCGAGTTATGTTTGCAAGATCAACATAAATATGGTCCAGCTGTCAGGTATTGTTAATTATTCTTTTGAAATGGTGCTTGCGACTAAACAGTTACTGAAACTGTGGGACAATGTCAACTTTTGTCCCAGCTAAAGGCAAATTGCTTTCATTACATGTTATGTTTGTTACCTTAGCCAAAGGGCAACACTGAATTGTTCATTAAATAGAAAAGGGTCCAAACTTAAATGAAAAATGTCTAAATAAGCACCAAAATCTAGATTGTTTTGGATACCATCCCTAAAACATGCAGAATAATGGTTACAAAATCTTAATTTTATTCAATCATATTTATGTTTGTAATCCCAGTCAAATGCTCTGTCTCAACTATAAATGTCGTCCCCCACTTGTAATCACTTTAGCAAAAAGTAAATGTCCACTGCCTCGCCCTGCTGCTCCACTGAAAACGGAGATTATGGTCTTTGTAAGATGTGTCAGGTAATACTAGCATGCAACCACTTAGCTCCAGCACCTACAACCCTAACCAAATTTTGTGGTGTAAGCATTGCTATCTTAGTCACGCCTCACTCTGCAAACTGGTTTCACAACTGCAATCTAGAGCTGAGTAAAAAGAGCTCAGTGGTGTCTGAGTTGTAGTTAATCGAGATCCAATTAAAATGTGTGTTTTTACAGATTTTATCGCATCCTTAAAATAAAGAGCACATTAATTTTATTAACTATTATTGCAGCCAATGTGATAATGCTTTAGTTCCTGGAAATGTCTGCGTCTGTAGCTGAAGGGCAGCATTATGACGCTCACTGAACAAAGAGGCAGAATCCAGCATCTTTAGCTTTGACATTTAAGAAACGCCAGATTTCACAAGTAAGAATGCATGTGATTAACCGGCTAAATAATTTAAAAATAGAAAAAAAAATGACAATTTGTTATCTGCAAGTAAGTTAAACTGATTATTTAGAGGGGAAAAAAATGGCCTGAATTCCCGGTCAAGTCCTCTGTCTAAACTTCAGAAAGCCATCTGTCACTTTATCAGAATCAGCAGGCTGCATTAACAGAGAAGTTTGGCAGTGTTTCAAAATAGAAAAATGACACTTAAGTTTTAAAGTCTTTAAGGGTGGTATTTTTAGGGTGTAAGTTGGTCACACTTATGCAAGTCAGTTTCAGTTTTTCCTCCCTAAAGCTGTGTTCCAGTGTTGAATAAAGACCGAAACACTTTGGAATTATTCATAATTTAAGCTGATCTCATTTTAAAATTTGGGGTTTTGCTGGATTTCATATTATCTATTGTAGTGGATATGGAGTCTCTATTTATAAAACAGTTTTCCTGGATGTATGACACTGGAAAAGAACATCGGTCAACTGATCCACTTAAACAGGCTGCAGCTGTAGCTTGACTTAACCGTAAACATGCTGGGCTTCCACATCTAGATCTCAATCATGACCAAAACAAAAATTCTAAAAAGCATAATTTTAAATTTGAAAAAAAATTGTGTCAGTTCACATCTCTGCTCCACTCCAGAACCAAATCTAACCTACCAACGTCCTGAAACATCATGTCTGTTTCTGTTCACTCATCATAAGCCACTTCCTGAGCTGCAGCTGTATCAAAGACACTTTTTCTTCTCTGTTTCAGTTTCTGTCTAAAAATAAAGTCATTAACCTGCAGGTGGTGAAGCCGGCGGCTGGTGTGACAGGCCCTGACGCTGTCAGACGAACCCTGACCTCGTGATGTGACTGCCTGCCACGCTATTGACAGGACAGCGGCAGGACACGCTTATTTCTGAGGCTACTTTTTTTTCATCCTGCGTGACGCGGCTGTGGACAAACAAGGTTGTTTCTGTCGTATGGTGCCGTTTGACAGCAGATAGAGGGGATAGAAATGGGCAGCGATTGTGTCAGTGTGTGTGTTTGTGTTTGTGTGTCTCACAGCAGCCAAATCTGTGAGAGTGAGAATGAGCTCGAGAGTGGATGTTGGAAGCCTTTAAGAGGTGCAGACACGCTAATGTAGCCAAAACTCGAAGTTTCCAGTCCCTGGAGACAAACTACTGGAGCAATGTGCGCAGAGAGAGAGGGAGCGAGAGAGAGGGATCGAAAATGGAGAGAGGGGAAACAGAGGGGAGGGGGCTGAAATAAGTATCATATGTTTCTGACAGATCTCATCAACTCACAACACATCATGGGGCCTCTGCCGCAACACATTTATTACAGACAAAACACAGGTTCACAGGAGGGGTTCACACGCCGCATGTGTGTCTATTTATGCGCCTATATCTGTGGAAGGTGGAGGTGAAGGGGGGGCATTGTTGTCTTCATAAAACAGGTGTGTGTCTGTGTACATTTGTGAGCCTGTAAGCACATTTGTGTGTGTCCATGTGTGGGTAAGCATACTTGAACTAGCCTCCACCTGAATGGCCCGAGGCTGTGGTACCGGGGTGGTTAGAAGACAAACAGAGACACAGGAAGCTCCAGCCTGCAGCCCTGAGGATACACACACCCTCGCACACATACCCTTAACTACACACTAACTCTGCTGTCAGTCACACACGGAGCAGCCACCTCTCAATAAATCCTGCTTCCTAAACCCACAAAACATCCCTTTGGCACACACCTCTCCTACCTTCCTCAAACGCACACACACATTAAGGCCCAGCCCGTCCCTCAGGCGTAGCACTCTGTGCCAAGTCTGGCCTGGCATGGTCCACAGAGGGGTGTCCTCCGGCGAAGCTTGCCAAGTCAAAGACCCTTTCATGTTCAGCCTGCACGCCCAGAGTAGTAAAGCTTTAACAAACAGGCCGACACACACAGACACGCAGAAAAACGCACACACAGAGCGCTGTAAACAGTTTAAGTGGTCAAAACCACACTCGTCCACACACATATGCACATACATCAGTTTAACGCAGCAACCACGCAGGAGATGTAAACATCCACTAGACTTCAGCACTTGATTGCAGCCGCAGCCACTAACACTCCATCCAAATACAAAGGCCGGCGGATTTCCACTGACAACATTGGTGGGTGTTTAGAGCGCAGCTTCAGAATACAAAAATGTCCTCTATGAAAAATTTATTCAAAAACCATTCCTGCTCACCTTCATTAAAACTTAGTGGAGCGCATGTCCCAAAATAGGACTGCTTTTTATCAGAGCCCAGAGCAACTGTACGATCAAATTAGAGTCACTTTTTACAGACAATAGGCTGCTTAAAGTGAAATATTAGCCGGTGTACAATAATCACAATAGCATGCATCTGTGCCTTTTCACCATCAATTAAAGTGATCACCGGAACAAAAGCGCACATCGCACGTGAACTTGAAAAAGCAGCCCATATGCGCTCAGATGGGCATACACCGTCCACCACAGGAAAAGATACCAGGGATCCTTTGGCCCCACCACGCACACACACTTATAATGCACAGCCCAGCCCCCCAGGTCTGCCTTACAGACACCCAGTGTGTATACATGTGTGCTTATGAGGGGGGTGTGTATGTGGAAGGGGAGGCGGGGGGCTGGTGGTTTCGGAGAAAGGTGGCACAGTGCCAATACGGAGCCTGCTAAATACCTTTGTCTCTACAACACGCGGGGACAAACAGGACGGGCAAGCTGCTGCTGGAAGACAGACGCCGAAGCCACAGAGAGGTGTTACAAGAAAAACCGCTCCACTGTAAGAATGTTTTCCTCCTCATGGAGGGAAAAAAAGAGGGGGAAAGGTGGCCGCCATAATTAACTCAGTATCGATTCAGAGTCCAGGTTACAATAGAGGCAGTGCGCTGGAAAGAGGCAGAAGTGTGAGATGGTGGTCGATCGGAGTGGCTACAATGGCCTCATTAACACACATGGCTACACTGGTGAGAATGCAAGAGGTGCTAATGCCGGGGTGGATAAATACAGGCCGCAGTAATGTAACGAAGGAGGCATGAGAATGCTTTTCTCCTGCCATGAGCACTCTGAAAAGAGAGGATGTGTCTAAGTACTTGTTATCATTTCTGTCAGTGGTTCTTAGGTGGTGTTGCCTAAAGGCCTTCAGACACCACCTCTAAAAAAGAGACTGTGACCCACATCTCCGAACATTATTAACCTCTTAAATTTATATAGAGAAAAATGTTGCAGTATGGGCATTAGACTGAACAAAATATTTGGTTGAACAAAGACATAAGGTATAACTACCAGTTTAAAAAGCACATTTATTACTGAGTCCCAGTAATGCCGGAAGGAATTTTGAAAGTCTTGCTCTGTTTATTATGATAACATGTTCCTATTTGTAGATTTTATGAGGTTTTGGGAAATGAAACTAATTATGATTGGAAGAACAGATTTGCTATGCCATGATAACAGGATAAATAAGTCAGGTTGTGAAAAAACAAACAAATTTTGCCTTTTATTAAAGAAGACCTGTGCAAAATCACTGATGGTTTGCAGATTTATTTCCAGGCACACATTTGCAACCTTCTGAAACAGCTCTATGACCTACAAGGGTCCTCAACCACCAGTTGAAAACCACTGTAAGCATAAGGAGTAGGATTCAATAACTCTTGCTAATCCTACTGTATGCAAACAAAGATATTAAAACTTTATGACAAGTGCTGCTCATGGTCAACTAATGTAATGGTGATATTTGATATTAGCTGCTCAGCAAGGACAAATGACCAGAGTAAAGTTAAAAAAGCAAATAACAGTCAAGATTATAAACAGTTATGGGCAATTATCAGCTTTGTTTTCTCATTTGGTCAAAAAATACTTTATTTTACTGAGATGTAGATGTAGAGATGTATATCCCTGTAATAAAAGGGATTTAACTATCACAGTGCTCAGACTTTTAATGAAGACTGCTTCTTTTGAAAAGAACTTTAATATATAATCTGTTCCTCTACAAGATAATCAAGTGTTAACAGATCAAATTGTCTTGTTCTGTTTTACTGTTTTCTTTTAATTTGCTTTTGTTTCTCTTGTATGTTGTTATTTTTATGAGTGAAATAAATGTATCAATAAACTATTTTATAAGACAAAAGGGAGCTCATGGTCTGATTGTGCATCCTGAATCATGACAACAAGCCAGAAAGCTCCAAAGCAGGAGGCCAGACAGCCTTATTAAACAGCTAACGCTAATGAAAATAAAACTGAGTCGCCTCACATCAATCTGCTTATCACTGATTATATCCTGTGAAATATATCCACTTTTACACTCTACTGCGGCCCCATATTCTGTGTGAGAAACCGTCATCTGCTCTTTTTCTGGGCCATCCATAATCTGGAGACAAGCTCCGGTGTCCCTATGCATATCTTAAATTGTTTATCATGCAAATGATGGCACGCAGGCTGCTCTGCCCTCATCTAACGGCCCACAGCCCCAGACTGCACACCCCAGCCCCAGCTGCAGCCATGAGACTCCCAGACGGCCTCAGCTGTCCCAAAGACGGAGGCCGAGAGGCACACGGCCTCATCTCCAGCTCCGGGTGAGTTACAGACAAACTGCCCCCGCTGCCCCCTGGCTGGGTGTCAGCTCCTTTAGGCCTGAACCAGTTTATCTGTGGGACGAACTGAAATCTGTCAGCGTCGACTGACATTTCAAGAGGAGGGCAGGGAGCAGAGGAGTCATTTGGAGAATCTTTAACGGGTGTAACGTATAGTGCACTCCCCTGGAATAAACTGGACATGAACCAGTGTGGCAGAGATACAGCATGTAAGAACAGTATGTATCGAGATGCCTCATCTCAGTGTCAGCTTCTAGCCGAGTGGGGTGAGAGAACATGGCAGCGAGCATATGGGCTATGTGGTGGCGCGCTGGCACTGCCAGTCTGAATCCATCAATCTTACACCCAGAAAACAGTGGTGGGGGGGGAACTGGCTTTACCGCACATGTGACTGATGTTAAGCTCTCCTGCACAGAGCTGCACTCAAGGTCTAAAATCTGCTGCAGTCTTTGCTTTTCTTTATCTGTAATCTTGACCTCCCAGGCTTGTGTTGACATTCTCTCAGGTTAAGATAGGGCACAACCCAACTCCACATAAAATCCCTCGATTTGTTTCAGCACAGAGCAAAATCCAACTGTTACACAAAGCCAAGAGACATTAGCCATCTAAATAAAGCTCTGCTCACAATGTTAGTGACCTTAATGTTGTCATGTGAACTCCAGTGCATGATGATCTAAATGAGCAAAGAAGAGCATGTTCGAACAGCTGACAGGGCCAAGAGGCATGCTGGACTAAATGTGTGTGTGTGGATGCGTATGTCCATTTCTGTTTGTCTGTAGCTGTGAGTGTGTGTGCTCATAGAGAGGGCAGATGTTTAACAAACTGCTCACTAATGAACAGTGGTCATTCTGTGTGATAGAGGGGCTGACAGACTAACAACAGATAACAGTAGCCCCTTTACAATCCCATCTGCAAAGCAGCAGACTGACTAATGCAGTACAGTAGTGCACATTATCTGCCACTATTATTCCTGCATTTATCCCCAGTTGGCTCCAAATTAAATCAAAATTACTCCAACAATCAGTCCAATCTGCATCCTTGTATCAAATCTGCTAAAGGAAATGACTAATGGAGAACAAGGACAGGCAAAATCAAACTCTTCTCTGTTAAAGCAGTCATGAGGAGTGCACGCTTGTTTGCACGGCGACTCATGTTTTCACTCCATCCTCATTTAGCCCCAATGACAAACAACAAACCAGCCGCCTTAAGAAGTCCTTAATTACCCGAATCAAGAAAAGCACTGACAATTAGTGGCTGAAGGCTTCCTCAAATAAACGCTTCTTCCTTGACAGTTCGGCATAATTACATTCTTTTCTATCTCTTTTAATTTTAGCATCAGAGTGATGCTTCACAGGCGCATATTTGAGGGAAGGATAGATATGGCAGCGTAATAAGCCAGGGAGGGATGGAGATACATCTCTCAACACCACATGAGAGAGAATGTGGAGGCCACACGGTCAGAGCACATCTGTGATGCAGCAACAAACCAAAAGAAGTCCTTCTTTTTTCTGGCTCTCCCTTTCGTGATCTGTTTCTTTGTCTCTGTGAGTGTCTTTTTTACTCCCTGAAAATGTTTCCGCTTCTCAGAATCACTTTCAGGGCGGCTGGTTTTCATGTGGCTGTGGGAGATTCACATCTCCTAAATGCAGATGGGCATTTTTCACACTCTGTTTCTGTACTGTCTTACCACCAAATGTAAAAACAAGTATATTTGAGAGTTTCCTTGTATACCTAAACTTACTGTGAACCTTAAAAGTGTGCACCTTTACGCCTCAAAGACAATTCTCACATATTTCTCATTTGTTTACTCTTGTGTGGCAGCCTTGTGTTTACCTGTGATATTCTCCTGCTTGGGGATTATTCCTTGCAAGGGTGCAGATAAACAATCCTCATCCTGCGGCGACACCTGAACTGCCACCTCCACTGGGTGGTACACCCTCCGTGGGTGCTGATGGTGGGTCCGCGAGTGCGAAGAGGACGTGGATAGAGGGGAGGCGAGCGGAGAAGAGGGTGGCCTGTCCAGAGGTTTGTCTGCACAGAGGCTGCCGTGGCACTGCCTCCGTTTATGTTCAATGAATAGAAGGATGTCGGCCAGGGGGAAGCGTGAGTGACACTGGCCGCAGGTCAGCAGGTCCTGGTCCCCTTTGAGGGGCTCACCCTCATCCACGCCCAGCCTGGGGGAGTCCTGAGAGTCTTCTTCTGGTAAAATGCCTGACAGCGGCTCAGCTGGACAGGAAGACAAGAGAGAGGATTATGAGATATGGTTCAGCGAGAGGTAGTGATTCTGAAGAGCTGGTAAACAGATGTGTCAGGGGAGGCCACAGAGAATTACTTTGCTGAGACTCACTCTGGCACAATACTGTATATAAAGACAGGCTCAGGAATAAGGTCAGGAAAGAAAGAAGAAAAAGACATGGAAAGAAAGAAAGAGCACACAGACTTCGATAAGGACTGACATGTTCAGCTCGCAGGCAGCAGCCAAACGATTAAGTTGCTTGACCCTCTTTATTGTGCTGCCAATCTCGCTTTTTTAATGAACCTAACACCTCTGAGAATCAAAAAATAGATTCTAATTTGAGTTCAAGATGATTGGACCCCATTTCGTTAAAAGTGCTGGGATCTCGTGAACCAAGGTTAGACATTGAGGGGTTGGATGTGGAGTAGGTCCCTGAAGTACCGACAGAGACGGAGAGAGAGAGAAAGGAAAACGAGAAAGAGAGAGAGAGAGAGGGAGCATTTTTAAAAGGAGTAATCTAGCCACATGGTAAACGACATCGCCTGCCCCGACTGGGATGTTGAGATAAGATGTGATGAATTCTTGCTGCCGGTTCAACCTTTAATTCCATGTCAGGTCGGATGAGAAGGTGCTGAGGGACTATGCAAGATATGGCCTGTTACCTGGATGTTCAGCTGCATTAAAGATGAGGGACTCTCTCTCCTATTTTACCAGAGCTTATCTTAACCAGCTTATGCCCCGGACACAGGCGAGATGTGTGAGGCTGAGGTTAGGTGGAAAGACTTTCTTCAAACCAAGTAATCTCATTTTGATGCAAAGCAAGAGTGATGTGAATAACTTTGAAAACTGAAATATAATCTGTTTTTCTGCCATCTGAATTTAGAGTAGCTCAGTCTGGTGTTTCCCTTGGGGTGACAGGAGCAGGTCAGCATCACGTAAATCAAAAGACAGTCACAATAAAAGCCTTAAAACCTCACAAATATTATTTAACTGTCTTACTTTTTTAATATGCCAGAAGGAAATAATGCTTCTTTATGTAATTAAGAGTGTATTAATGTTTCTACAATGCTTAAAAAGATTTTTTTCTTGCACAAAAATGTTGTTCAGGTATGATTTTAAAGTTCAGATTAACAAAAGGAAGGTGTAAAAACAATCATTATCCCAAAGTGAATAGAGTTTGAAAGATTTGGGTCAGTGACGAAAATAGAAAGTAGGCTGGAATAAAAACATCTGCAGGTTTTGATGAAGTTCTTTCTGAATGTCTTTATAAATTGAAGTATCCAAACGGGTTTTTTAATAAATGATTGATGGGTTTTCAGTTAACAAAATCAATTTATATATTTTTTTTTATCTTAATATTGAAGAGATCAGAGGGAGTATCTCCATTAAAAAAAACAATGCCATATTTCTACAAATACTCTCCTCCACACGCGCCTGGTCAAGCAGCAGAAGGAAAATTTGGATCAAGTTCAAGTTCATAAGTGGTCTACATCACTACAATCATATTGCGCCCCCCACTGACAGACCTTTTGACAATTACCCGACAAATGAAGGCATACATGTTGTGAGAGCATAATTGCTTTAAAGTGAAATGAGAAGAGCATGCAGGGAGGCATTTGGAATAAAAATAATTAGGGATAAATGAAAAACAGCCCCAAATGTCCACTTAAGACTCAAAATTACAACCATCTGTGTGTTTACTCATGTCTTCACATGCGAAAGAGGGCATTGATAAAGCGCTTCCTCATATTACCAAACGCTCTGAGTGGACCATTCTCTTAAAAAACGTAAAATCCTGTCGTGAATTATCTTTTATTGAGGCGCAATATGATCAGACGCGCGTAAAAGCACTTCCCTGGTTTCTCCTCTTATAGAACAGCATTGCGCACGGAGATTCCTCTGCATTCATTCAAAATAAAGCACTCCAAGCCGCTAGACAACACACTGTTCATCAAATACCCCGTGTTTGAACAGCAGCTGTGAGGAATTTGTGGCACAGAAACTATATTCCTCCTTCTCGATAGCGCACACGAGGTCCCTGCGCTGTGGGTAAGTGGGTATGTAAACACCACGGCACTTCCCCGTGTCCAAACCAGCTCAAACCTCTGTAAACACAATCTAACGACAAAAAGAAGAGCGTGTGTTGTGTAGTGGAGCATATTTACATGCTGCACCTGAAATCTACAGCGCTGGAGGGGGAGAGGAGCAGTGTGTGCCTCAGCTGCCTCCATACAGCCAAAGGTCCCTGGTCATAAAGCCCATGCATGCCCTTTAATGGCGAAAGAAACCTCGAAGGCTGCCTCATACAACACATAAACCAGCATGGGGTAAAGCTGTCGCACTCTCTGTGCTCAAACTTTCATTAAAGAATCCCCTGTTCTGTTTTCAAGGAGCTGCAGCCTTGGAAATGTTTGCGCTTTCCAAATCCACTCCGGACAGTGCGTGGCTGAGCCCTACCTATTCACATTCCCCAAGGAAGTTTCCCCACACCAGAAAACACACACGAGGGTGCTCTGTGGCTCCGAGAGGGACAGGCAGAGAAATTCAATCAATATAAGAATCAAATCCACTTACGCGAAAACTCCCGTTTGCTCAAGTGCTGGGGTTTGCCTTGCTTGCGGCGAGACATATTGGTTTAAAGTCGGCTCTTCAGCTGAGTTCACATTGGGAAATCCTTTCCTACAAGGTAGACTCCAAGTGAAATATCTTCATTGATGCCTCTGTCATCCAAAGAGGGAAAGAAAAAGCAAAGAAGAAATGAAGTGCGGATCATACAGGGGCTGAGGCGGAGCGCGCGGCGGGTCGTGCGGACCTCTTCATGACTTTTTCGCAAAGAGAGAGTGATGGGGGTTCAGAGAAGCCCCCCTGAGCTGCAAGTTCAAGTGCGGACGTGACGTTCCTGCGAACTTGAACGTCAGGAGATGGACGGACTGAGACATAGAAAACATGGGCAGGGCGAAGCCGGTCAGGGGGAGGGGGACCAGGCGTAATAAAAACCAATGGACACTCATTATGGACTACCTACAGAAGGGTGGGGGAGAGAGGGAGAGGAGAGACCCCGAAGACACCAATGGACAGGAGAGATCAAGGGGGCTGGGCTAGGGGAGAGAGCGAGAGAGGGGGAGAGAGAGCGAGAGACTTGAGTTATCCACGGGAGTAAAGGAGGCGCAGAGAGCGCGTAAAGCAGAGATAGAGCCGAGCTGTGGCGGAAGATAAACCTGCTTCACTGCTTCATTCACTTCAATTACTCCATATAGACTTTAGCAGGGCTGGCCAACCGGCGGCCCGGGGGCCACATGTGGTCCTCCTCCAAACTCCAGGCAGCAACTTAGTTCAAATAGTTGATGAATTTCAGTTGTTCAAACATCATCATCACCCATAAAGGCCTGGTGCTCTAAACCTGATATTGTTTTAATGCATTTTTGTCTTTTTGCTTGTTTTCTTAAAGAAAATTGATGAACTGATTTTTTTATGTGGATGCACTTAAAACAATCTAAAAAATGAAGCTCTAAGAGTATGGATCTTGATTCCCGGTCAACATGCTGTTCGTTGTATTAGTGATGCGTTGATTGGCTTCAGTTATTTTTAGATCATTAATTCTGCATAAGGCCTAATATTTATATTGGATTTTGAAGATGAATCCAAATAATTTTGACCCTTGGATATGGGACTGAGACTCCCCACCTCTGAAGTATGGGCATTGTTAAGAGAGAATAAAAGAAACATTCATGCAGTTTTAAAAAGCACTGCAGATATTCATTTGTATATTATAGAAATAAAAATAATTCCTTTATATGTTTGTTTTTAACTCAGCTTAAGTTAATTTTGCAGCCTTGTCAAGAGAGAATTGCACATTTTCCAGATATTTTGCTCGATTGTTTTGTATAAATTGGTTTGTTTTGGGTGTCAAAGCATGCTCTGACAGAATAATGACAATAAAAACAGTATTAAAGTTGTCTTTTAGGTGTTTTTGTGTTCTTTTCACTTTTAACCTTGACAGCAGAGGTGTCTTCTTATCCTCTTCATTTTTTTTTGCACTAACAAAATATTTATATTCTTGCAACTGATTATTTTTTCTATATAAAAAAAACACTGATTCTAATCCTGTAATAAAAGCGTTTATTCACATAAGTGTTTCTAATTTGCTAGGGCACAAAATATTTGCCTGAACTCAGTTTATGATATTTAAGTTGTTTTTATTGTTGGAAATGCATTTTTGCACCATTTTTTAGAATCAGTATTTTGTCTTTTACATGAATTAATAAAATGGGAAATATTGTGCCCCACTGCATTTCCCATTAGTAGCCTACATAAAAGAAAGATAATATTTCAATCACACTGACACATACTAATCAAAACTAAAACATAACTTAAAACTTAAAGGACACTAATTAAAAGCCAAACAGGATTTTCATGTGAGATTGTCATATTCTTAAATTTCAGCTGATTACAGCAATAAGAGTTAAGAAAAAAAAGATTAAGTATTTTGATGCATTTCATATCTTTCTGGAATAACAGTTTGTTACATTTGTACATGAAAAAAATGTTAATTTATTAATCTGTATGTGTCTAAATTTGGAGAATTCTACCTTATTTGGTCAAATGCAGATTTTTATGCAAAACTGTAACTCACAGAGGTACAAATGTCATTTTCAGTGATAACTTAAATTTCTTACTTCACCTGTATCAGAGCAAACAACCACTCTGTCTTCGACTTTATTATTATTAGAGTATGATATTATAATTTGGAAAACTTTAAAAGCTCTGGTTCCCAAAATAAGAGTTTTGATGTCTTGAATGGATGTGAGATGTCCTTTAGGGTTTACAAGATGTCTTCAAAAGAGGAAAAGAACATTTAAATTGTTTCTCTTCACTATCATTGTAGAAGCATAATCATGTGGCAAGAAAATGTTCTGATAATGTGACAATAATGCTGAAATTAAAGTATAAGAAGACAAGCCCTTCACAGACTGTATTTTTGGCTAATTTCTTACTTTACACTCTTCAAAAACATCTGATCTACAGCAAGCTTAAGACAAAGTTTGACAACTACAACAACTCTTTCTGCTTTAAATACACAAAATACAAATAGTTATCTAGGATTGTTGAAAGAACAGTACATTGTCAGGAAAGATAATTACTGGGATACTTCACCATAAAATATTTTTGATACTCAATCAGTGCCAAACACTGGTCCAAGACCATAGATTATAGCCAGGAAATTCTAATTTTTTGGAGATTACATTTTTATTTCACTTTCTATTAAAATCCTACAACAATCAAAATGTCCATATTTCAACATATAGATTTTTCATATCTCATTTAAGACATTAGGTTTTTTTGGCAACTGATAATCCATTTGAGGACATTTTTATCATTTATCTGACTGTATTCAGATGGTTTTTTTGTAGTGTGTTGACCATATTGAGTAGAGGTATTATAAAAGTATGTATCAAATATGATACAATTGGCATTATAGGGTTAATTTTGGCACTGTTATTTTGAGGGTCTCGGACTAAAAAGCTTGGCAGCCCCTATAGTATAAAAAGCAGCAGATGAACTGCTCACACTGCTGTTCTTTTTATATCACCAAAAATTCTACTCAAAAATCTTATGATACTCAAGAATACAGCCAAATTTATAGAAAGAAACTTTAACTTGAGCCAGAGTAAAACTGTATCAGACTGTACCTTTACTTGCATGTAGTAAATGTGGTTTAATATCACTGGTCCATCACACATGAGGACAATTTGTTATCAATTTACCTTTTCAGCAGGATGATGATACAAGAATCCCTGGAGATAATATATGCATGTAAGGGCGTCAGTATTTCCCGCAGCACCACTATCAGTCTTTAATAACTCCAGGTTAACATTCTTTTACAAGGCTTTTTATTGAGTTTTCTGCTGTTAACAATGTAAGCGAGTCTGAATCTGAAAGCTATAACCTGGACTAAATTTACATCTTCCTCATGATCCAAATGTTTTCATCTTCCACGACGCCTACTGATAAGCGGAAACACAATAAAACAAGCCAAACATTTACAAAATAAAAACATAAAAAGAAGTCTCAGTTGACTTCAGACAGCCCTGTTGAAGAGTTACTGCCCTGTAATACTGCGGTGACAATGTACTAGACTGCACTGAGTCTATTCTAAAGATTATAATGTTTCTGTTGAGTGCTTTTATTGTTTTATTGTGATTTTACAGTCATTGGTGTGAAGAAGCAGGCTGTAAAGTGGTGAGACTTTACAGTCACATTCAACCAGGTAAATAATTTGATATTTAAAATAGAAGCAGAGAGAGTGCTCTAACCTTATTATGGAGAGAAAATGAACACTTGTGAATATTTCATTTTAATTTTACATTTTCTACGCTCCCTTGGCTCGAGCTACAAAGAAAAGGATTCATCTGGCGTAACAGCAAAATCTGCTAAATGTTTAAATCGCTCCGAGACACCACTGAGGAATAATGCATGAATGAGTGAAGTGTGAGCACACTTTAAACGAGAGGCTAATAACTGAGGAGTAATGCTGCCTCTAAGGAATATTAACAGAAAAAATAAATGAGAAGTGATACATGGTCGCACATGAACTCTATTATTGTTTCTATAATGTGTATGAAATCAGTCTTGACATACATAACCTGACAAAGATCTTTTTTTATAAGTTGATCACATTATTACAAAATAAAATGTGCAAATGAGAAAACCAAAAACGAATTTATCTGAGCTTCAATGTGATTTTTGTAAGATGTTTTAATGTTTTCCTGTTTAACTTAATTTTTAGTGAATGAAGTTAGCTTTTTTTCCTTAACAGGTCTCTATTACCTATTATTTGGAGTTTAATCCAGTAATTACAGAGACAGACTAGAGGGAATTAATAGAGCAAGGAAGTAATAAAGGTGTATATATCACTCATGGAATTAAGCTTATTTATCAGTACTCTCCTCTGAGGCTGCCATCACATTATCACAGAGAAAATAGCAAACAAACCTAATTTCCTTGTACCACTTCTTCTTATTTCAGTCCCACTTCAAGCCGTGATCGCTGCTTCTTCATATGATACTTTGGCGCCATCTTGAGTCACCTTTGAGAATGACCCCACTATCTGACATAAGTGAGGCTTTTATTGGGTGTTGTATGATTTTAGTCCAGGACCTGGACCTTTTCCTTTTCCTTTTCCATACTGGTCCGTGCTTTTGTAAAAATATCAACAGTTTTAGTTACAAATAATAACAACCCTGTCATTGCATCAGCATCTAGAAAGATAAATACATTTTTCTGTGTAGACAGTTAGAGGCTGTAATGTAATGCAGTTCAGGTGCAACTAGAAAAGCACTCGGAGAGCGCAGACCTCCACCAGCGCCACAGTCGTCACCCATATTGTGATTTTGACCATGAATATTAGTCCTACCTTTATTTAATCGAAATATTTAGATTCCTTGACCATGAAAACATAGCCTACTATTGGCAACTGGATTCATAATGATATCTATTTTAGTTCAGTAGTTATTCACGAAAATCGCATTTTTTGTCATGGCGGCCAGACGCTGATCCAGATCAACACCAAAATTAAATCATTTCTTCCTTTTCCCATGCTGAACAATCCCTGAAAATTTTCTCAAAATCAGTCCATAACTTTTTGAGTTATTTTGTTCACGGACGGACAGATGGACAAACAAACTCTCCCGAAAACATAACCTCCTTGGCGGAGGTAATAATTGAGTGGGTTTCCAAGTATGTGTTGTTTACTATGACTTCATTGTCAAATATCAAAGTTTCAAAAACGTTCATCTTCTTTTGAAGGATGCACTTCTAAAATATTTAAGCCAAGTGATGCACCATCAGGATCTTCTGCCTTCACATCTCTTGCACAGCCATGTGAGTCTTCATTAGCATCTTCTGCTACCTCCACCTCTGAAGAGACAAGTAAAATAAAGGCTGAACCAACAGATCCTGCAGATTGGCCATCTAATTTGTATGTATGATAGTTTTATTTTAGTATATGAAAATTGTTATTGGTGTAGGATCCTGCTGGAATACAAGGGGCACCAGATGAATTGGTTAGGGCCGGCTTTGGTCCAGGTTATAAAGAAGGCATGAAATAGTTCACAAAGACTGTAATCAAGGAAAAGTAGGTCTACGGTTAGTTTGAGGACATTTTACTCAAGAATAAGAAGTCTCAGACTGATAATTTTCTTTTTTCTTTTTATTTTTGGTGCTGCAGTACAGTACAAGACAATTGAAAGGATGGAGGCTACGACAGAAATAACTATTACACTGTGTGAAAGACAAGACAATATGAGTAGATACTTAAAACAGCAAAGCAGGAATGGACCAAGACACACAAAGACTGGACATGTGGAAGAATTATGTGTTGAGGCGATGAAGGTCAATATGTGTATGTGCACATGTGTGCATTTTAAAATTAGAGGAAGTGGTTTGAAAGTAGAAAGAATGGAAATATGAAAGAAAAAAAGCACCAACAAAAGGATCCAACAAGATCAGTGGGGTAAAAGTAATACATATTAAAAATATTTAAAAAATAAATGAAAAGAAAATGTCTGTTTTGCCTCAATTTCCAGACCCTCTGTGCCCTCTCCTCTGCATGTGAATAATGCACTTTTTGGGCAAAAAGCCTTTTGATAGAGACAATAAACAGATTTTGAGAAAAAAGGAGAGAAAGAGAGAGTGGGGGATAATTTGCTGGGTAGGGGCAACAGGTTGGATGTGAGTGAAAAGCTCCAGAATATCATTAATAAGTGGTCCTGGAAATGTCAGGACTGGCCACTGTTTTTTTTCTGTTTCTTTTAATTTAAATTTATCTTTATATAGTTATCGTATTTCGTATTTCATTATAATGTTCCCTAAATATTCTTTTACTAGCTATGTTATCAAAGTAGTAGTAGTAGTAATATAGTTTTATGTATATATATATATATATATATATATATATATATATATATATAGATAGATAGATAGATAGATAGATAGATAGATAGATAGATAGATAGATAGATAGATAGATAGATAGATAGATAGATAGATATAGATATATAGATATATATGTATGTATATATATATATATATATATATACATACACACATATATATATATATATGTATATGTATATAGATAGATAGATAGATAGATAGATAGATAGATAGATAGATAGATATAGATATATAGATATTGTAGCCCACAGGTGCAAAATGAAGCATAAAAAGAAATGAACACTGTACCTTCTGTGAAACATGGAGGAGGCTCAGTTATGTTCTGGGGCTGCTTTGCTTCATCTGGCGTAAGGTGTCTTGAATCTGTGCAGGTACAATGAATCTTAAGACTATCAAAACATTCTGGAGCGAAATGTGCTGTCCAGTGTCAGAAAGCTTGGTCTCAGCTGCAGGTCATGGGTCCTCCAACAGGATAATGACCCAAAACATGCAGGTTAAAACACGCAAGAATGGCTCAGAACAAAACACTGGACTATTCTGGAGTGGCCCTCTATGATCCCTTATCTAAATCCTATTGAACATTTGTGAAAAGACCTGAAACATTGAGGGCTCTAATTTCGTAGACCAGGCGCAAGCGCAGGCGCACCTGCCTGCGCCGGCCTTTGCCGCGCGAACTGGGTGTGACCTGCGCACTTTGCAAGTTTCCTGCAGTGCCAAGAGAGGCGCACTCATGGCGCAAAGGGGCGCAGAAGTTGCGCGTCCACGCCCACGTCTCTGCCTCTCCGCGCAAATGTCAGAATAGGAGGAGAATAGACATGAGTGGAATTGTCACAGCCGATCGCTGTCTTAACCAATCAAATGAGCACCTTTCCTCGCCTTTAAATGCGCAGCGTCTGATTGGTCTGAATTATCCCCGCCACCGTGGAAACAGTGTGCTGGAAAGACCCAGCAGTGGAGACGCTGTCCCTTCAACAGGAGAATGGACAGCGGGGCGCGTCACCGTGTGGGCCAGCTCCCGGGACAGATGTAATCTGTTCCTTTGTCATTAATAGGAGTAAAAAAAACCAAGAGACAGTTACACCACAGCTGACTTATTCATTCATTATGCTTGTGATCCACCTGCACTCCTAGTTTGTCATCGCCAAATGGCAGAGCCTTTAGTGATATACTGTATACTCTCCCGGTGTCTCCTCCTCATCCTCCTTGCAATAATGCTCTCCATCTTTTTAGAGCACGTTAAAAATAAAGACTAAAATAGAGGAATATGGGAAATCACGGGTAAATCCTGAGTGACAGACATTTATTTTCTCTCTTTTTTCTCCATCTTTTTTCCCCTTTTTTTCTTTGAATTTAATGAAATGAGAGAAGCCAGATATTTACTCAGTATCAGATGTTAAGTCTGTTTATTGTTGACTTATAAGATGTGCATCAAACTTCCAGCTGCCGTCAGGTGAAGTTTCCATGATGACAAACGGTTTTAATCCGACATCAGATGTGACGGGAAGGTTAATATAGATACAAATGTATATGCTGGTTTAGACGGTTACATTAAATAGTGATTGCTGTGATTGTTTATTGCATTAAAATGTGCCTGACACTTTGGACACCTGCCTCTGAGGCGTGCGCACATGTGCGCTTGTCACCAAATTACAGCTGCGGAGGGTGCGCTCCGCCCTGCGCCGAGGTGAGACCAGGTTGGAGCTGGCGAGCTTTCAGCGCACTTTCTGCACTGTTTTTGGCACGAAATTGTCACTGCGCCAACATGAATCTGCCGACACCTCCCCCTGGTGCGCACACACCCATCTCTGCGCAGACGGTCTACCAAATTGTCAAATTGGCAGCGCACGGCGGTGCGCCGCACGAAATTAACACTGCGCGGGGTGCGCCAGGCTTGCGCCCCCTGCGCTGCGCCACGAAATTAGAGCCCATAGTGTGGAGAAGACACCCTTCAAACATGGGACAGCTGGAGCTGTTTGCTCATGAGGAGTGGGCTAAAATACCTGCGGATAAGTGCAGAAGTCTCATTGAGAATTAAAGAAATTGCCTGATTACACTTATTGCCTCAACAGGTTGTGCAACAGAACATTAAGTTGAGGGTACCATCATTTTTGTCCAGGCCAGTTTCAGTATTTTTTTTTTAAATAATAATTCTGCTGAGCCCTAATTCAAAAGCGATGCCTGATTGTCATTAGTTGAATTTCAGTTAATTTTTATTAATTATTACCTTTGTCAATTTCATGTTATTTCAGTGACCATGTGGGTCACTGTGGGGTTTTTCTTTCTCGAACAGAAGGTTTCAAAAATGTTGTCACAGTAAGAATGTTGCTGGTTCAAACCCAGTGGTGGTTGGTCTTTCCGCGTGTGGACTTTGCATGTGTGATTTATTTCCAGGCACTCTGACATCCTTAAACAGACCAAATTGTTCACCAGTGACTCCAAATGAGTGTGAGCAGGTTGTCTGTCTCTCTATGTAGCCATGTGATTGGCTGGAGACCAATTCAGGGTGTACCCCTCCTCCCAAACCAGTGTCAGGTGGCATAGAATCCAGGCCCCTGTGACATCTAAAGGGCAATGCTGTATAAATAATGGATGGTAGATGTATTAATACTTTCATGACTCTGATTGGTTGGGCCCCTGTCAGTGTCTGTGGGCCTGGATGTGTGCAGACAAACAGATCTGCCTGAGTGCATGTAAACATGGTCCTTGATAAATCCACTTCAGAAAAGAAAAAAGTACAATATTGTACTTCATTAAATGCATTAAAAGTGCTACATATTTGTAGTACACTTGTCAGTGAGAAGGAAAACAGCTGTGATGAGTCAAACAGTGATTTGTTTTCTTAAAAACATAGATGGTTATAGAAGCACACTGTGAAGGCAATTTGAACTTGAATGTGGAAGCATTTTCAAACTTTTGTTAAACGTCTAAAATACAACTACCCCTAATTTATACTGTTATTGATCCATTAGGTTTCATGAGCTGGTTCTGTGTCAGCTTCAAGTGTTACTTAAAGATAGTAGACCATTATCCTAAGATCTTGCAAAACTTTGATCAACTTAGCTTTTTGTTTAATTGTTTTACTCAGTTCTAAGATTGGGAATGCAATTTAGTACAGTAAATTCCAAAAAAACATACAAACAGTACTTTTAAATCAGCATTTGTACTTCATCAGTAAGTAAAAAAACAACAGTACTGATTTAAAAACCCAACAAGCCAATAACATTTACAAGTAAAAGTGATAGAAAAAATTGCTTGGTAATTTAAAACTGTGTTGTTTATGCTGAAGGATCTGAGAAAATAATCTAATTGCAAATTTTTCCCCCAATATTGTGATTTACTCTGCAATAGCTTTAATGTTAGGTATTCTTAAACAAATATAAGCAGTAGATCTTTTTTCGTAAAAACAATATGACATTAAATCATTCCAAGGATAAAAGATTTGAGAAAAAATGGAGAAGTGAAGAACTGAAGCAATTATAAAATTGTAAAAACTGGGTAAAAATGGCATGAAAGCCATTAATAAATAGGCGCAAAATAGGCATGAAATTGCAAAAAAAAAAAAAAAAAGGGGGAAAATTGGCAAAAAAAATCCAAAAGTGGCTTAGGAAAATTGATTATGGCAGCAAAATTGGGAATAAAATTTGAAATTAAATTTCAAAAACCATGTAAAAATTCCAAAAACGGGTCTGACAGTGGCCAAATATCGATGAATGGGGGCAAAATAGGCATAAATTAGTAACAATGGGGTTAAAAAAAATAGGTAAGAAATGGTCCAAAAGTGGGAATAAAGTGTAAGAATAGAGGTAAAAAAAAAAATAGGCATGAAATTGCAAAAAAATACATCACAATGCCAAAATGTTCAACACATTTTGGCCTAAAAATATTGAACCTTCTGCGATTTGAAAATTGCAACAAGCCATATTGCGATTTAATCTAATTTGCAATTAATTGTTCAGCCCTAATTGTTTATCAAGCCTCATCACAGAGAATTTTTTTCAAGGGGGTTTAATTTCGAGCAATTTTGGCAGTTCATCTAAAGCTGCTCACAGCTGTCTAAGACGATGAAATACCTGAACGCTTTATCTTAAATAATTGATTGATGGGTTGATGATTCGCTTGTTGATTGATATCTTCATATCGAAATGCCAAACAAACATGTAGACAATATATGAGGAAACGTTTCTACAAAGAACATCATTGGCTAACATTGCAGCAAAAGTGCATGATTAAAAAGTCATGGGATAAGATTTATACTTTGTTGTATTTACACAAAATGTTGACCATTCCTTCACAGAGCATTAAAAAACCTTAATTTTCCCTGAAAATGCCAAAAAAAAAAGGGCCTCAATATGATTAGTAAGACCAGAACAGCTAGTTTGATCATTTTAACTAGGTTTGAAAGAGTTGTGCTAATACTGATGGATGACTACATGGAGACTTGAACTATGAGTGAGTGAATGTGAGAGTGAGCTGGTGTGAAGGGGCAGATGTGACCCACAAAGTAAAAGACCCGTGAAAGGAAAGGCTAGAAAAGCACTATGTGATCTCAAGTCCCTTTACCACTTGCCAATTTCACTGGTGTTAATCTTTGCTTTAATTCCTATGGCTGGTTTCAACAATTATTTTATTTCTATCCTACCTGTTGAGGTCTTAACAGATCATTAGGTCGAGATAGTGGCTGCCTTTTGAGCATTAATTCCTTTATGTACATAAAGTGCATTTCTGGTCTCAGTTAATGTGATAATCATATTTATTGTGAGCAGTTTTCAGACGTGGGCTAACAAAACTGACCATGAAAAATCCAAATAAAGCTTCACCAACTGGCACCAGGATAGCTTATGCCCTCATGTATTACCCAAGTCCAAAGGTTCTTCAGTTCTTATGACATATAAACTGTTTCTTTGATTGAGCCTGGGTTTATTATACTGTGTGGATATGCATTGAGGTTTTTTTTTTTTTTTTTACATTGCACTGTGCCCATCATTGCTGTTACTTGTTAGTTGGGGTGACCATAATCTGAAAACCAAAAAAGAAGACCCTCCACAGCTTGTGTTGCATCATGACACATGCAGCATGCGCGCTCAACGTCTTGACAGGTAGGTACATTAGAATAATACCAGTGGTCCAGTGCAGAGCTTTATTATAAATATTAACCCTTTACAACCATGAATAAATGGCCGCCTGGTCTTTTTGCTTTTATTGTCAATAAATGTGTCAGGAACTGTCCTTTGAGTAAATTATTTTGCCCTGTTTTTCAAGTAAAAATAAAACATTCTGGCAAGTATTTGTCATTATTCAGTTGTAAACCCTTAAAACAGTGTATAATTAAAAGACAAGAAAAAAAAGACATTTGAATTTTAAACCTCTTTATAAACAATTCTATTTGTAAAACATTGTTGAGAAGAAAAACAGAACTCAATATATTCAATATTAATTATTATTTTTTAATTTGATGTGTATAATATTATTGAACTATTTTTGAAATCCATAAAAAACAAATTATAATTAAAAAAAAGATGAAAAAAATGAACTAGAAGAAAAAAACCTGCAAAAAACAGCCATGAATGATACTAATGTCATTATTTACAATATGAAGCATTATTTTTGCAGAAAATACTGATAAACCACCGATAAATGATTCACATGTTTGTCTCTGTATCCTCTCTCTGCTTTTTAGCTCAGTCAGCTCACTTTCCATACCTCCCCCTTAGGCAATCCAATTTTGACCGTAATGTATATGAATTATTTGGATCGCATGGATACTCAAGGAGTTACGGTGGTTTGAGTCATGTATATCTTTGTCTGTCGTGGCAGACAGCTTTGTCTGTAGAACAACCTGAGCAAAACCCAGATGTTAGGAAATTTTATAAAATCCCCCGAGACATACATAAAGTAGGACATGTCTGGATCACCCTGTTCTTAGTTCATTTCTGATTCGATTCTTGAGCGTTATGTTTTGTTTATTTTATTCTCTATCCCTAATCATTTTCTTAGCGTATTGAATTTTCATCATATTATTAATGTATATTTTTTTGGTGATGAGGTAACAATATAGACATCTGAGCCGATATATAAAATTATGTTGAGAACCTGCATGCACCGGGGTGGGTGTATAGTTTTTTTTGTTTGTTTGTTTTTTGTTCTTACCAGGACAAAAGAGTAAGCAACCATGGTGTCTTTTATGCGCTCACTTTTTTTTTTTAACAATAAATCATAAAATCACGATTTTGGAATTGAAATTGCACTATTTGCATGCACAAAATGCCCATGGTGCATCCCAGTGGAAATTTGATGATGTAGTTTTTCATAGTTGATGAGATGTTTTAGTTATCAGACAAATAGCTACTACAGCAATTACAATGAATTTGGGACATAAAGACCAATTAACTATCTGTTTACAACTCCTTAAAAAAAACACTCAGTTCAATGTTTTAGATGGTTTTAGTTTGCATTATGTGAGCCTGCACTGATTTAAGTGAAAAATGTCTCTTTTTAAGCAAGTTAAATTTAAAATATACTTTTATCATCCAATTTGCATTTTACTGTAACACTGTACCAGTTTTGTCGAGTAACTTAGACAAAGAAGTTGTCCTGTTTCAAATACATAAGAATATAGGCTGCTGTTAAGCCAAAATTTGTTTATTTAGATTCATTTTGTCATGATTTCTGACCTTATATAATTTAAAGTGCATTTCAAATTAAGATAGATAGATAGATAGATAGATAGATAGATAGATAGATAGATAGATAGATAGATAGATAGATAGATAGATAGATAGATAGATAGATAGATGGATAGATAGATAGATAGATAGATAGATAGAATGATAGATATTTAGATAGAATGATCGATAGAATGATAGATAGATAGAATGATAGAATGATAGAATGATAGATAGATAGATAGATAGATAGATAGATAGATAGATAGATAGATAGATAGATAGAATGATAGATATTTAGATAGAATGATCGATAGAATGATAGATAGATAGAATGATAGAATGATAGAATGATAGAATGATAGATAGATAGATAGATAGATAGATAGATAGATAGATAGATAGATAGATAGATAGATAGAATGATAGATAGATAGATAGATAGATAGATAGATAGATAGATAGATAGATAGATAGATAGATAGATAGATAGAATGATAGATAGATAGATAGATAGATAGATAGATAGATAGATAGATAGATAGATAGATAGATAGATAGATAATTTACTTTTGTCAACAAAACATAATTGTTTGGCATTTCAAATGACATTTTGAATAATAAAATAATAATAAAATGACTATTTAAAAAAGCTCAAATTGAGTTTTCTACAAAAATACACAAAACAATAGTGATGCCATCTTTCTCTCCTGATTAAGATGTGAATTTATAAATATTTAGGCCTACTTGCATTGTTGGACAGAACAATTTGTTAGTGTTTCAACATTCTGCTTAAGATCTGACTTTTCAGAACTTTCTCAGCCGACTCAAATTTGTTTATAAACGTGAATTCAGTTTCAAATCAGGCCTACTAAGTCATGTTCAAGACATAGGCCTACGTCCAAAAACAGCATTTTTAGTTTAACACAAGGTTTTAAAGGAAACTGAAATGTGTGTTTTCTCGTTTAAGAACAGGCAGTAGCCTAGTTCAAACATGTCCAGCATCATATATTTTTAGGCTAAAACGCCTCGTAAAGCCACTTGTCCACATCCTCATGAATTTAGGCCACTCACGCTTAGCTGTCAGTCCAGTATTACGTAACGTCATGTGTGTAACTTTGGGCCCACAGCGCCACCCTGAAGCAAACACGGAGCACTGCTGTGGGAGCTGGGCTGGGCAGCAGGCTCACAGGAGCAGCAGCAGCAGCAGCAGCTCATAATCCTCCTCATATCTGATGCTGGATGTCGGGAGAGCAGCCGGTGAGTGATGTTTACCTTTTCCTGTGTCCTGTGTGTTCATGGCGGCTCTGTTCAGGTGTGTAGCGCTCCCTCAGCAGCACGGAGGATGGACTCGGCTGTTTGTGCGACAAACCTCGGCTTATATGTCGTCCATAGCGGGGGAGCCATGGCTGCACATCACCAGACAGGCTCCCATCCTGAATCACAATAACACGTGAAAACTGTTTGCGTCAATGTGTCCAAATTAGCCTCTGTGGAGGGAGAGCGCGCGACATTGACGCGGGCTTTGGTTGAATATCAATGCGCTCCAGTCAGATAGGTGATAAACATGATTCTGCAGACATGCTCCTCTTTACATTTTAAAGCACAAAGAGCATGTCTCTGTTTACCATAATTAAACAGTCGGACTGAATATTCTCGCTCAGGCTGCTGTCATTAATTGACTCCATGATAAACGTTAAGATGGCCTAACAGGACTCATTTTCAGGCTCTGTCATTGGCCGACTGTTCGCCCATGGGCTGCCTCCGCCTGTGAGCACACATGATGTGTTTCCACTTGCAGGGATTGATATCAGAGAGTGGACGGACAGAGCCGTGTGTGATCAAGCGTCTTAAAGGCAGATCTGGGCCACTAGTAGCCCGGCCAATAAGAAAGGTTAACCCGTCCATCCCCGCAAACAGGACGAGGGGGTGATGTCAGGTCCCATCGGCGTCTTGTTGGTGCACAAACAGGATCCCCCAGAATTGACTAAGAGTGCGTAATTAAAGCCCACATTCATATTCACCTATGGCTCGTTGAGCGTGAGTCAGCAGGGCCTGTGTGCTGATGATGCTCCAGTAGGAGGAGAGGACTGCTGTGCTGTTTCATGTGTATGGGAATTCTTCACGCTCGAAGGGAATCATATGAGACCATCATTTGAGCAGAGATGTAGGTTTTCGATGACAAACATCACTGCTCTCTTTGTCTGCTCTATATCTTTGACTTCCTGCCTCTCCCTGGCTTGTGTGTGCTTTCTCTGTTTGACTTTCTGCAGAGCAACCAGTTAAATTAGCTGATCTAATGTGCATGTTTCATAATATTAACCACTGGAGAAGTATGACAACGATTATTAGACAGAGCAAACAAACTGCAGTAATGTAAGGATGAGAGTGTAAGGGTGGAGGTAACACTTAAGTTAATTAAAGAAAGGGGACACAATTAAGGGAGTGGAAGAAAGAGGTAAGATATGTTTCCTCTAGGGCTGGGTTAAAAAAATTGATTTAATCAATTTAAATCGATTTTCCTTTAACTGGTTCATAATCGATCCATAAAATTCAAAGATCGATCTTTTAACTAAGTAATATGCAGAAGTAATATGCAGAATATGCATTAATGCATATCGTTAAAATATGATTAATGTAACTGCTTTGGGTTTAGTTCTTCATGTTAAAACAATCTTTAATGATGTATCAGGTCAAAAGGTCACGTTTTAAATTTACAGCACTATTTTAACTAAGATATCCCAGACTGAATAAATGTCGAATTGAATTGTGAATCGAATCGATTTGAGACCTTGTAATATCGAATCAAATCCATCCAGAAAATCTGAATCGATACCCAGTCCTAGTTTCCTCTAAGGAACACATTTTGAAGTATTTTTGAAGTGGGTTTGCATGAAGTTCATTTCAATAGCTGCAGGGTTCCCACATTTCCTGGAAAACCTGGAAAATAATTTTTCTTCCTTCTACCTGTTTAGTAAACAAAAATCAAACATAGGAAATGAAGTAAAAATAAAGCTAATGCACAAAAAATATATATAAATGGCAGAACTAAATGAAGGCTGCTTAAACAGTAAATCCAAAAAAGAAATTTGTTACAGAAAGAAGATTAAAGAGACTGTGAGGAGTTTTTAAGTAATTACAAAAAAGTCTCACTTTCAGATGTATGCCTGATCGAAATACGCACTTATCAATGGGTTTTATAGCATCTAAATAGGTTATCTATAAATGCTATTCTTTAGCCTCCTGGTCGGGTCGTACAGGGCTGGACTGGCCTGGATACTCAACTTCAGGAACAAGACAATTAAAACTAGAGCAAATTTATATTATTTTATTATTTATATTACACGTCTGAGAGCGCCGGGCTGTAAGTAGCGATATATAGCCGGCTACAACTACGATAATAACTTTTCCCGCATTGCTTGTCGTCACACATCAAAAACTACCACTACGTAACTAGAAAGAGACACATTACCTCGTCGCTTTGCATCCTGTAAGTTGTTGAAAAAGAACTTGTAAAGCAATGCAGAGTTCCGAGAAAGATCCATGCAGCATTCATTAGCATCACAACAAACACATTTGGCTTCACGTCTCCGGTGCGTTCAAGTTATAGTCAGAAGTAGGAATTTCTGGGTTCCGAGTGGCAAACTAAAACTGGAACGTCCCCCGAAGTCGGAATTTCCCACTGGGAACTTGGTGAAACCTCGCCACCCCGAGGTGTCAATCGAAGATGGATGCCCCCAGTGTGAACAGTTATTTAGCTCCTGTAATAATCAATTTATTTGCACTTCTGACTGGGGTGTGTTGCTCTAGATCAGCTGTATACATAGTATTGCTAGATTTATATTTACAAAAATGCTGCCATAGTGATAATCACATTCTTCATACGACAACGCAGGGCGTGCTAACAACAGTTAACAATAGCCTGGTAGATCGGCATGTTTTTTTCTGACTTCAACTGGAACGCCGATAAGTGGGAGATGATGTCAATCCCACTTCCGAGGTTACTGGAACGCAGCATTACGCCGGCGATAAATTCTCCTCATAGCACCTTTAAATAAAGATAAAAATAAGTATGAACCATAAATTTCAATCAGTCAATCAGTTACTTTATTGCCATTGCACATGTCACAAGTACAGAGCTACAATTTTTTTCTTTACGGTAGAACCTGTCTGAGAAAAAACGTCCTGGAAAATCCTGGATAATGGTTTCTAAAAGAGTGGGAACCATGTGCTGATACATCAATCTGCAACAATTTAGAATTTTAACATCAGGACAGATGTGCAGTCAGTGTTAGTCACACATCAGTGTTTGTCCCATTTACTTGACCATTTAGCTCAGTGATGGGCTACTGCAGTCGTGGGGGCAAAGCATGGCCCCCCCACCTTACTAAATGCAGTCTGTCAGTCATTCCCAAAAATCAACAAATTGTATGCTTAAAGAAAAAAAAAGGACAGAATCCACAAATTCTGATTTATCCTGAGACACCAATATGACACCATGCACACATTCGGACATGTAATGCAAAAATTTCTATGAAAACAAATATTTGGTAAACCTTTTTTTCTTTTTTGTAAGTAGTTAAAGACATGAGTAATATTATGTTTTTCTCTAAATCTCCATTATAGAGCATTAACAATGTAATATTTAGTCAGCTATTAATAATATATTTAGATAATGGCAAAGGTAAAATAGTTTTGCTTCATAAATGACACACTCATTGGTTTGCATGAAAAAGAAGCTTAAATGGATTTAATTCTGTGTAAACTGGCTCAGTTGGCTTTATTTTTTGTCAATATTCATCATATGTGTAATTATGCATTATTATTTGTATTTGAATTGTTGTGTACAACTTGTGATTTTTATGACATCAAGAGCATCCGACTATTTAAAACAATTTTTCTTGACGGTTGTATCAAAGTTTCCCATTTTTGCTGAAGCATGAAATCACCATCTGTCAGCTTCTACAGCCAATGGACCCTAATGCATGCAATGTTTGTGTTCTCTGCATGTGAAAGGTAGAATCTACATACACGACATGTCACAGATACAGCGGTGATGACGTTCAAAGAGTGGCCTTGTCAAATGCTCATTTTATCTTTTTAAAGTAAATTTTAAGTCAAAAGACATTTAGCTGCATCATGGTGAGCTGTAGAGCAGGAAGTGATCCAGGGGCCACATGCAGCCGTCATTGCTCACAAGTTAATAGAAAAGTCACAGTAAGCATTGTCAGAAATTGTTAATAATGTAGACAACAAATTATGCATGTGCAAGTTTATCTGGAGTCAGTGAGGAAGCATATCTCTCCTCTGCATGTGTGTCCATATCACAGTCTCTCTAAAAGAGCAGCAGTGTGCTGTGGAAGAACTGCTTCGCTTAGTGGGTTAAAGAATGCAAAGTTTTAGGGCCAGTTCAAATTCCTGTGCAGACAAATAGTTCCTGCGTTTATCTGGAAAGGTTACTTTAAGAATACCATATTTGCAGGAATAAAAATATTGATATAATCCTTTTCCATTTGTGGTCAGCCCTAATGTAAGCTCAACTACTGTGCCAGTATTCGCTCTCCTTTCAGGGTCAGAGCTGATCAAAGTCATTGTGGATAATGTATTTTCCATTCAAATAAACCTCGTGCAATGTCACTTTAAAAGTATTTAGCTGTTCATTCAATATACAGTATGTCATGGTATCTGTTATTATGCTGATGACACTGAGCTCTTTCTTTCTGAAAATCACAACATTCTATATAACCAAACCACCATTTATGGCTGTGAAGTAGCTTGTACACCTTTTTGACAATTCCTTTCACGTCAGCTCTGACAAAACTGTGGTCAGCCCTGAGTGCTTTTAAAAATGAGGTCAGGCAGCATATGGGTCCACTAGTAACATTAAGTCCATGTCTGGGACTCTTGGTAATCTCTTTGACCAACATCTCAGTTTTGATGCTCACATTAAGAAGACTGTTAAGTCTTTCTATTTTTTTTAAGGTGTATATCACAAGAAAAGGATCTCAGGAAAGTGTAATTGCTTTAAGGTTTGTTTGACTGACACCTCCACAATGTGGAATGGTAATTAAGAAAATCTTATGCCCCAGTCACATATCCCTGTTTCTCTTGGCGATTGTCCATGACTGTACACGATTGGCAAGGCTGGTTTGATCGGCATGCTATGGGAAGAAATTACGCTTCTACAACACTTCTACAGCGCTTCAGGGGCATTCGTCCAACTTCAGTTTGGTCAGTTCAACGATATGACAAGGATTCCTTGAATTTCCATCCCACTGACATGGTGTCAGCCCCTTTTAAGCCCAGTTTGTGTCATGTAAGCCCCGATTGAGCCCCGTTGCTCGCGTCAACAGGACAGGACTTGAACAGGACACAGTTCGGGGCACAAACAGATACGTCCTTGTCAGTCGTCCTCAGAAAGCTTTCAGGATTGAACCAAGATCAGCCGGATTGAGGCCTGTACATGCCATGCTAATACTGTTCACCTTAGGACTGCATCAGGCTTCTACTCTATACTATACTCTCTCTGTTCAGCATGTTTGAAAGGCAGGTGCAAACTGGCACAGTGCTATGCTTAAGGCTGTGACCAAGAAATGGCAAGAAATAAAAGTAATAGAGACATATCTTCTATCCAGCAATGCCAGTTTTGATCTGTGTGCTTTTCAAAGATGGCCCCCCAAATTGTGTTTCTCTTGGCAATGCTAAGATGTCTCTGTTGGAATTCACCAGTGTGATTATTTTCCCCCAACTCCAGGACTTCAGACTTCATTCTCACTTCACTCTGTTCTCCAAAACTCTCCATGGTGAGAGCCAGTCAATCCTCACTTAAAGAGGGCGATCCACACCACTTTTGCGCCTGTTGCACACGCAACACGCCCACTAACAGCACATGCAGTTTTTGGTTCGCACATGCAATTTAACCCTCACAATTCAGGACCCTTGATGTTTTTAGAGCTGTTTTATTATACCGCTTTCACACTAAAATTAACAGGTCAGTGCAGGTTTTTCAATGTAGGTTAACCCACTAACAATTGGCAAGTGACTCCTTTCCCACTGCCAGCAGACCTGGGTCTAATCGGCAGCATACAAGGTGCGTAGCTGTGTTTCACCGTGATGACATCAGCATCAAGCTGATGTCATCACGTTGATGACATCATCAGTGCAATGATCCTCCTCCATGTAAAGAATGGAAAGGAGTCTGGAGGCTGTGAACACAGTTTTCTTTACTTTGTACTTTTGTCCCTCTTTAAAAGTGTACAAATAACGACAGATTGTATTAGTTGCTGAGATGGCAAAGAGCCACGTAAGTTACAGATAGAGGGGACGGGCACAATATTATGCTGTGGGAACGTTACCCTAATGTCATCCATAAATTAGCAGGGGTGATGTTCTAACTGAAGCCGATCAGAGGCAAGCCCATTAAAACCTGTGTCGCTTGCAGAGTCAATCGACTCAGGTCAAAACCCCTTCAAGTTGTAAACAGGAGCTGATTGTTACCGGGTTTAAACTGCTTTTTTGACCAGTCTGAAAGGGGTATTAGATTGCCTTGTTTGTGCCCGTGGCCATCAGTTGTCAAAACTGTAAGTGTTGTTGGAGCTCTCAAAATTCTTCATAACTCTGTTGTCCTCCATTCACCTCGAAAATTAGTGAAGTTGTACAAAAACATGACTTTTCTTTTATTGTGTGAATCCAGGCAGAGGTAAAGGCTCTCAAATCATCATAGAATATTAGTGTATGCAGCGCAGCGTTTAACATCAGGAATGCCCTGTGTTTTATGTAGATGACCCAGACAGCCTGTGTAGGCCTACTTTCCCCTCTCAGAGAATCAACAAGAATTATCAATGGTATTTAGCTAAGCAACTGGTCAATAAACAGAGCCAATGACATTGATGTAAATTAGATTTACTAGTAATTACATTACATGTCATAATTTTGCTTGTCAGGCCCTTCTACATAGTTTAATGTGCTTTGAAAAACAGTAATTTTATGCTCCTGTTTCTTTAAAAGAAACAAGAATCAGTAAAGGAAGTAATTAACCACTGGATCCACAGGCATAATGAATCAAAGTATTCAAATCAGTAAAATCAATTCGGTTGGCACCCTTAGTCAATATTGCCCTAATCTTCACAAGCTTTCTGTAAAACACAGAACTTTAAAATCTCATTTACCTCCTTCCTCTCCCTCTCTGTCTCCCAGCATAGCCTGGCACCCTCATTTACTACTGAGCCGTTACAGCCCTTCCATTGTGGTCGGCCTCTCAGTTCATTTGATCAGCAGCCAATTTTATTTCCTTGCTCCTTGTTAGATAACCAAGCATTAGCAAATAATAGCCTTTAAACTCTGTAACAGGCTTTCAAATCAGATTGGCTGAATCTGTGACTTCTTGTTAAAGGCTGTGAAAAAGTCATTCTTATAGACCACATTCACAAGCACTTCCTGTTTGACTGTTTTTTCTTTTGTCAGGATAAAATGTTTGCCAATGTGCTGTAGATGTTTTTGTACATGTTAAACTGTCATTTATAGCTTCTTATATAAGTGTTTAGTGTTGTGTAAAAGTCATATATAAATAAACTTAAATGTTGTTATTGTCTTCCAATCATGGAGAAGTTTAGATTATATTATATTATGGTTGCCTTCTTGCACCACTTTGGCCTATGTGTGCTGTCTTTGTCTGACTTCTTGCACAACAATTAGATTATCTGTCCTACTGTGCATGTACCCATTTTGCTCTAAACTTCTCTCATTATTTTCCTCCATTCCATTCTCATGTTCATCTTCATTTGCTCAAATATCTCTTGTAGGTGTTTTGCTGCATTTGCTGACCAGGCGACTCTGCTGATCTGTTCAATTTGGGAGGGCAAGCAGGATGCCTGGATTTCTGTGAACCGTCAGTATATTTTGTTCACTTGTAACCTTAATTTAATGTTGTTTGCTGCACAACAAGGCATGCCAGTGTCCTCGGGTGATGCCTGAAATAGCCACTGAGCATATGACACACACGCACACACAAGCACAGATGTTTAAGACATGGCTCTGTAATTATATGATGCTGCATGCTTCGTTCACGCCTCTTAACGCTGTACTTATCTATTTATTGATCCAAGCATGTCAAGGGCTGGTAGATAAATCAAGTCTAAAGATATGTTGGTTTGTTTTCAAATAAGATAAAGGATAAAGCTACATATGTTGGACATTTGAAACAATTCATGTCTGATGTTGATTTGGCAAAATGTTAATGCTTTGTATAAAGGCTGTTTACAATAAGAGCCAGTAGGCACAAGATTACTTTAGTTATTATTCATTTATTTACTTATTTGAAGGAAAGTCCCTTGAGATGGACTATCTCATTTTCAAGGCAGTCTAGGACATATATACAGTACAAATAATACAATACAAAAAAACAACATACAGAACAGAATACAAACACACACTAGGCCTAGAAATAAAATCCCCGATTTTTTTTCCACAACACTCGATTTACAATTTTAATCGATTTTTCCCTCCCTAAAAGAAACAAAACTCCCAGTGACATAAAATTGAAACAAATCAAGTTTTGCCTTTATGTTGTCTAAATGTTTCCCTCTTAAAGTCAAAGTCTGGGTCATAAAAGGTTGATTATGTAGTATAAACGTAGGCAGGTTTGTCTACATAAATACTAAAAGGCTGAGGTATTTTTACAGTATCAGCATGAAACTCTTTGATCAATATTTAATCTACTTAAATAGCAAATACAAGCCTATAAAAGTGCTTGTGCAAACCGTACAAGGCCGACTACCATGAAAATTGTATTTTTTTCTCAAAAATTGCAACTACTTACAATTGGACTAAGGCAAGAAAAAAATCTTGATTTTTAATTTTTTAAATCTTCTGCAGAAAATAATTTGAATTAATCGATTTAATCGATTTTTTGCCCAGCTCTAACACACACATACACCTACACAATGCCCTCAAACAGTTTAGCCCAGCATAGCAAATGGTGAAATACAGTCTGTGGTCACACACATAAACCTGCAGAAAGAAGTTACATATGTTTACATTTGATATTTTGTTGTGGGCAGATAAAATTGGAACAACAGAGCCCTTTCTCAATGAACCAGTGATAACAACATAAAGGACATAAAAGATAAAAGAGCAATGAATATGTAGATGAGTAAATATAAATAAAATGATCTTGCAGATGTTGGCTAATAATGGAACGTTATCATTGTTTGAAATAGGGATGTAATGGTATGAACATTTCATAACACGGCTATTGTGACCAAAATTATCACGGTTATGATTATTGCAATGTGCTCAAAATGTTCAAAAAGTACTTTCACACAGTCTTGAATCATTTAACCCCTTTAATATTATTATTTTAACAGTTCTTTTGTCTTTTTTGTCAAAAACTGTGTCAGGAAATTTTCTATAAGTAAATTTGTTTAAACTTTTTTCATTAAAAATAAAAGTTAACAATTCTGGCAAGTTTTTTCATTATTTTGTTATAAATGATTAAACTGTGTGTAATTACAAGAATAAAAAAACAGATTTGTACTTTAAACAGGTTTCTCTTCATAAACAACTGTAAATGAACATGTTCAAAGTTTTGAGATGTAATGTTGCTTATGTGCTGAGGTGTTTTTCTCCAATTCCACACTGTGCTCCCCTGACAGGTGCCGAGCGTGTAATTTTTTTTTCCCCCTCCCCTGACCTCCTGTTTTCTTTTCTGCCTGCACTTTGAATTACATATGTTGTAGGCAAAGTGCCATATAAATAAAGTTTGATTCAATGATTGATTGATTGTTGTATTGTTTCACCATGAAGGACATTGAGATAAGATTTGTAGTTCATATTTTCCAACCCTAAGTATGACTCATAAAGAGAGTCTTGATGCAGAGATGAATAACTGACGTCTAACTGTTCCTCCATTTTCAGCAGGATCCATTTAGGGGTCAGCTCGAGACGTAGAGATGAGTCTGACCTCCTGGTTCCTGGTGAGTGGTGGGGGGACGCGTCACCGTCTCCCCAGGGAGATGATCTTTGTCGGGAGGGACGACTGTGAGCTCATGCTTCAGGTATAATGACTGACACGCTTGATCCAGATGGATTATAATCTGATGTGCTGAGATTAGCGTGGATTACTATGATTGACTGGATTTTGTGTGGTTTAGTCCCGCAGTGTGGACAAACAACACGCTGTCATCAACTACGAGCCAAATACTGACGAACACAAAGTCAAGGACCTGGGCAGCTTAAATGGGGTGAGTGTTAAATGTATCTAATACTCTTTATGTTTACTGCTTCACTGAAATATCAACTCACTGACAGACAAAGAAAGGCTCTTTATAATTGTTTCTGTGTAGAGGTGGGGCAAAATGTCATGATTGTGGTATACTGTGCTAGTGCTTATACGTTACAATAATGAAATTGTTGTCATATATCGGCAATTTTAGGCAAATTTGACTCCTCATTTCAACACCATTCACTCAATGATGGTTGTAGTTTCCATGTTTACTAGAAACTACAACAAGTGTTTCTCCCATAGTTTATTTTAGAGCCCCCCCCCCCCCCCCCCCCAACAAAAACCCAGACACCCCATTCTTTTTATCAAATAAAAAAAAAGCCAACTCTATTTTTAGAGTCTGAAGGTTGACCGGAGGTTTCCCAGCCATTCGCCACCTCAAAAATCTCTACATTTTTTAAACTAACCGTACATGGTGAGGCGAAAAGCTCAGCTAGCTCTACAGCCTGCGCTAGCC
Organism: Scarus forsteni; assembly: GCA_036419115.1. Taxonomy (NCBI): domain Eukaryota; kingdom Metazoa; phylum Chordata; class Actinopteri; order Labriformes; family Labridae; genus Scarus; species Scarus forsteni. Next base: position 6,393,331 of record JAZDUH010000289.1, read on the forward strand.
AAAGTGAGGGCATCTCTCCCTACCCCGACCACAGTGAATTGATTAATTTGAATAGATAGATAGATAGATAGATAGATAGATAGATAGATAGATAGATAGATAGATAGATAGATAGATAGATAGATAGATAGATGGATGAAAAATGATAGATGAAAAATGATTACCATAAATAGATAGATGTATGAATGAATAATAAGCAGAAATGATTAATATAGAAAGATAGGCAGATAGATGATTGAAAAATAATGATTAATATAGATGGATAAATGGATGAATAAACAAACAAACAAACTGATTACTATTGATGATCTGGAATGACGGACTACCTCATTCCAGCCCATGCATACCCCTTTCCAAAACAAAAAAACTAGGAGAAACACTGACATCTACAAACAATAACTCCATGATAAAGTTACCATCATAATATAATTTCTTGACCCTGAAGACCCACAACTTGCACTTAGAATGTTGTTGATATCATTATTAGTTTGACAGTTGTTGAGCAAAAACGATTGTTCCCAAATGGCAGTTACCTGGATCACCACCAAAATCTATTTATTCAAAGGGACTGTGAGGAGAATCTGTTTCCGGCGACATTAAGATTCTGCTAACCCATGAGCACACGTGGGGACGGTCGTAATGCTGCGTTTCAGTAACCTCGGAACTGGGAGTGACATCATCTTCGACTTATCGGCGTTCCAGTTGAAGTCAGAAAAAAAACATGCCGATCTACCAGGCTATTGTTAGCTGTTGTTAGCACGCCCTGTGTTGTTGTATGAGGAATGTGATATTTTTTTAAATATAAGTCTAACAATACTATGTATACAGCTGATGTAGAGCGACACCCCCCAGTCAGAAGTGCAAATAAATGGATTATTACAGGAGCTAAATAACTGTTCACACTGGGGGCATCCATCTTCGATTGTCAACTCGGGGGTGGCGAGGTTTCACCGAGTTCCCAGTAAGAAATTCCGACTTTGAGGGACGTTTTAGTTGCAGTTTCCTACTCGGAACTTGGAAATTCCTACTTCTGACTACAACTTGAACGCACCACAAGCCAAAGCGTGTGCTTGTTGTGATGTTAATAAAAATGCAGCTCAGACGTTCCTCAGAAACTCTGCATTGCTTTACAACTTCTTTTTTCAACAACTTACAGGATGCAGAGCGACGAGGTAATGTATGTCTTTCTAGTTACGTAGCGGTAGTTTTTGATGTGTGACAACAAGCAGTTTTTGGAAAACTTAATATAGTAGTGTTGTAGCTGGCTATATATCGCTACTTACAGCCCGGTGCTCTAAGATGTGTCCGAATAATATAAATTTGCTCTAGTTTCAATTGTCTTGTTCCCGAAGTTGAGTATCCAGGCCAGTCCAGCCCTGTCCGACCCGACCGGAAGGCTAAGGAATAGCATTTATAGATAACCTATTTTGATGCTATAAAACTCATCTTAAAGCGTGTATTTCGATCAGGCATATATCTAAAAGTGAGACTTTTTTGTAATTACTTAGAAACTCCTCACAGTCCCTTTAAGTAACTATATATTTAAGTTGGGCCATTACCATTATCCCCTGAAATTTTCAGCAAATTCTGTCCCATAGTTTTTGCGTAATCTTACTAAAAACAGACATATGCCACAATAACACAACCCCCTTGGCTGAAGTAATAATCGTTCAGGATTACCAAGCATATTCAATCACGTTCATGCCTGATTGCACATCACTGATGCAGCAGTGGGAGTTATTTAGGATTACGTGTCTTACCAACCTGTGACAGTCAGAGCTGGTTTGAACCTTCAACTACCCGATTGACAATCAACAAATCTCAGAACGGACCCACCTACACCCAGTGAGCCCAATTTATAATAATTCATCATCATAACTGTGAGTGATAATATTGATAATATATATTTTCCTTCACTGTCACTTTTTCTGTGTTTGCAGACATTTGTCAACGATGTCAGAATCCAGGAGCAAATCTACGTCACACTGAAAATGGACGACAAGCTGAGGTTTGGATATGATATCCTTTGAATGTGTTTTTTTTTAAATCCATCAAACTGTATGACACGCAGCACAAGGTCAGTGACCATGGACACTCTGTAACTTTATCTGTTCTTCTGGGCTGTGAATGCTCACTGCCCTCAGCCTGCTGCATTATAGATGAGGCTATCAGTGCACATTTCTCAACCCCAGCAAAGTCTTTCACCTTAACCTGCCGCACATACCAATCTGTTCACTGTGGTTCGAGGAGAGCTGCACATTCCCGAGGAGGCTCTGAAGGTAAGACCCATGAGGGGTGCTACATTTACTTAAGTAACTGGATTTGAGCAACTTTTTTTCTGTATTTGTAATATTTTGAGTTTTTAGTGAGTAGTTTTTCATGAGTGTATTTTGAGAGATGTGTTTCCTTTATTGACATTTGTCATGGCACTTGATAAAAAATAGATAACTAACCTGCGTGAGGTTTTCCATTAACTGGTTTTGTCTGGATACCGAAACCTTAACTTTACTGTCAATGCGAAGACTAATATCACAATTTTCTGTGCATAAAGGATACGTTAAACTGATATAATAATCAATATCTATTAGATCAGAAACAGGAAGTCTACAGGAAAATTTCACAATTGAGAATTAATAGTTCAAAAGAAAGATTAGATAGTTTGAAAAATACAAGGCTGTTCTGTTTCAGTAATGAATGATCTATCAGGGCTCACTATTTTTTTTAACCACTAAGTGTACAAAGATGTTTTACTGAATATCATTAAAATCTATTTTACTCATTTGACAACAAACTGATACTGTAGGGTTACATCTTATTATTTGGGCAAGGTGCCAATATACCTTACTGTCATAATGAAACACCTCAGCTGCTGTTCTTTATACACGACACTGACAAGTTTATATAAACTACTTTGACTGCATGTTATTTGAGGTATTTTTTTACTTTATCTTTAGTAGATTCATAGACTGCTTCTTCTTCTTGTACTTGTGTAAAGTTTTATCAAAATAAATGTGCTTTTAAATTACAAATAAAGTCTGGAGTGCTACCTGGACTTAGAAAAGAGTTTTTTTAGGTGCTCTTTGGACTGGGATTCATATAATCATGAATTCATAAGGAAAAGACTCCAAGGTGTTTTCTTTATTTTGATGACTTGGCATGTAGAAATGGAGAATCACTTTTGAGATAGCATTGTGCTGTGCTCATCTGTTTGTTTGACATGACTTTGCACATCAGCTTGAGTTGAAAGCATATCTTTACCCTCTTTGACCTGACTTACACCATCTGCTGGATGTTCTGAAGTTGTCACCGTCTCCAGTCTTTTAAAACAGCCTGCAGTGACCCAGCATCTCTTAGTTTGACTTCCTGATGAAGAATCAACTCATCAGAGTTTGTGACAAAGAGCTATACTTTTACTTGAGATCATATCTGTGCACTCTGTCCACCCCTGACTTGACCTTGTGACATACATGCATCCTGAGACTAAACGGCATTAGATACGTCTGCTGAAAACAGCATGTCTGTCAGGGCTTTCCACAAACATTAAGAGAGGTCATTCAGTGTGAAAATGTAGCTGCATAACTAAAACAGTGGTAAGCTGGGGGGTCCAGTGGTCCCTCCTATAAAACCAACATGTTTGTCCCCGCCGTAAGAGCAAAGCTTTGCATGGTCACTTATCAAAATGCTGGAAAATGACAGTACTGGATCACCACAGGTATGAAATAATTCAAGAATTCATACAGCATTTTTTTTCTGGGAGGTACAGACTGCAAAGGGGAAATAAACGTCTCGTTTGAAAAGATATATTATTTTCTTATCTTAGACACATTTGAACACATGTATAGTTTATTTATTTATTTACATTCATGCCTACTAAAAGTTTTAGATAAAGGCCACCTACTTTTTCCTATAAAAATTGGCAGGGGTATCATTAAAGAATAATTTGCTGATTACTTTTTCTGTTATAAACAGCACAGCCTTTAGTCCTGAATAATGATTGTATATTTATTTTATTTTTTTAATGGTGTAGCTTTTCTTTCCTTTTACGATGGTGCCAAATGATGCCACACAACAGTAATTTGAATCATGCATAGGCCTGTCACGATAATCTATAAATCAATCAACCAAACGATAAATAAAAACGTCCTTGGTAAGTTTGCCAGCCTCAGTAAACTGACACTTCCATGCATGTTTCTTTCTACCAAAGAGGCTGAGTGAGAAGATGGCTCACTCTGTCCATCTTCTTAACACCAGGGTGCATCGGTTCTATAGCGGATTTATAGCGGAGTGAGCGTCTGTCATTTATTCAATCTTTAGGGGGGAGGCGGGGCTGCTCACGTGTAAACACGGAGAGAGCTGAAGTGAGCATCCTGAGGAGTAACGAGGAAACAAACACTAATATGAAAGATGACATGAAAGTTACGGTTAATAAGCCGGCTGCCACAGCCCCAGTGTGGGAATATTTTGGTTTTAAACAAAATGAACAAAGTGTGAGCCCATTAGCACCGACGAGCCGATATGTAACATTTGTGCATTAGCGCTTACTGAGGTGTTTGGTCGGCCAAAAATAAAACAGGAAAAAATGGTGCGCTCACAGACAGTGTTGTTCACTGCATTGCAAACTAGATGCAGCCCTTCAATACGGTTGAAAAGCCAGCAATGTTACAAACATTTGACGGACAGTACTAATTGACTGGGAGAAAGTACATGTCACAAACAATTCTGGAACTGTATAAACTTTATTTTATTTATTGTTTTTTATTGTTGTGTGGGTTTTTATTGGAGTTTCGTTTTTTTCTTTACAGAGACAGGGTCTATTTTTTTATTGTTTTTTGATTAGTATAGTTATTTTTATTTACACATAATTTTTCCTAGAAGAGAGCCCATTTCATTTTCATTATTATTTTTTCTCTTTTTTTGTTTGTTAAATCTATTATATTGTTTGTTTAATTGATTTCATTTAAAAGATATTCACCTTCCAATTATAGTTTAATACTCTTAAATATTTTTTATTCCTTTTGATATGGTGTACTCACTTTATTATGACATATATTATGATTACATTAATGAGAAAATGAAAAAAAAATAATAATAATATTGACAATAATATTGTTTATTGGCAATAATTTTTTGGACAAATATCATCTAGCAAAATGTGTTATTGTGACAGGCCTTATCATGCACGTCTTCATCTGTCACTGTCAAAGCTGAATAAACACTGAAAAAGTGCACAGCGCCCCTCACTGGCCAATAGATGAACCTATTTAGATGATATGCTGAATCTATATTGAATTGAGAGAGAAAATTTTGAAATGCACTGATGAATAAATATTTTTATTCACCCCTAATTATGGTGTCCAGATCCAGATGATCCAGATGTGGATCTCAAAATGTTTTAAAGTATTTGTTAACGGTGCAGGATAGAGCAGTTTTTCCCATTTTTTTGACATAACTCTCACCTGACAGCTTTGGACAACACTTTTCAACATTTACTGGAAAGCGTCTTTTATATTTCTGGGGGAGCAAACATATGTTTGCACAGATATACTAAAACACCCTGGCTCTTGAATATCCAACAGCCCACTCCTAACATTAAAGCCTCCTGTTTGGGCAAGGGAAGTATAAAAAGACATTTTGATTTTTTTAAGATTTATTTTCAGCTCACTGTTGTCTCTCTCTTCATGGAAAAAAAAAGGAGGCTGTTGAATTTCTCTTCCGTCCGCAATAAATCTTGTGGAGGTTGGAGGTTGAAGTCGAACAGAGGAAAAAACTCTGCTGAGCGAGGCAAATTATTGATGAATCTGCTGTTTCATCACAGCAAACGGTCCAGGTAGCTGAAGAGAAGGAGTGGATTTCATCTTAATGAGGGAGCTGAAAGTTCAGGCGTGATACTCAAAAAGTCTCCTCAATTTCATGCTCCGACTGAGATCAGAAAAGAAAGAAAATGTGCAATAAATGAATGTTTTAATTAAAACCCAGCTGCTCCTTTATAGATGTAAATGCCTTTGACAGTGATGTGTCGCTAAACTCTCTCTGCACATCTCCTCCATCAGCATGAGAAGTTCAGCAGCCAGCTCCAGCTGAGCCACAAGAAACCTCCAGAGGGGGAGCGGGCTAAATCCGAGGCGAAGCCCTCTGAGGCAGTGGCAGCAGCAGTGTGTGAGGGGTCTGCGACTAAGCCCCCTGAGGCCAGCAGAGTGGAGGATAAGGCTACAGGTGAGACAGTCTGAGCAAAAAAAGAAAAAATAAATCCATCCGTCCATTATCCACACTGCTTATCCCTTTAGGAGCCTATCCCAGCGGACATTGGGCGACAGGCAACCTTGAGAACAACTGCAGGACCACATAAAAGAAAAATCAATTTTTACACTCTGATGTTGTTACATGCTGTACACATATAGGCTGACAACAGTGTTGTGTGTAAGGCGTTACAAAGTAAAGTAACCCGTTACAGTAATGTAACAACTTTTTCGGGTAAAAAGTAAAGTAATGCACTACTATGGAGAATTTGGTAATAAAACGTAGTTCCTTTTTAAATGTGGCGCAACATTACTTTTCCCACTGACAGATCTGACACCTATGCTGCCTTCTCAGCTGCTCACATTAGACACAAGCAGCGTTGCCAAGTCCGCTCGTTATAAGCGTCTCAGGGCTGCAAATCTCGTGAGTCATGACCGCGGGTGTTGTTTCTAAATGTGATTCTTGCTTCTTGGGGCTCTTCTGTCTGTGTGAATCCCCCGATTACCTTCCAGCTCCCAACAATAAATCAAAGCACGACTGTGGTAGGCAGTTTTTCCACTTTCTCGTTTCCTGGTTATCGTGCACGCCCCCAAAACACACTCACACACATGGCACATGCTCCAGAGCCAAAGTTGCCAGGTCTGCTTATTATAAGCAACATTCTTTTCTTGAAATAAATGCTTGGTACCGGGATATTGAAATGTAATGTAGACAAAAATTAAAACACACTTTATGTAGATTTCTCTTTTCAAAAAGTAAAATATCACATTAGGAAAGGAAATAGCTGGAGGTTTCTTATTTTGGGCTTGTTTTTATCAACCAGGTTGCTTATTTTAGAAGCAAAACGTGGAAACACTGGACAGGAGCTCTCATTGGGTTTTACAGAACCGATACGGCCTCAATGTTTGAACAGTTGTTGTAAATACACTTAGGTTAATGTTAAATATGGCACAGTTCAAAGTAGAAGCCAAGCCACATGATAAAGCACATGTTCAAAATTGAAACTTAAGTCTATGGGGACCTGAATTAAAGTTAAATAATTATCTAAAACTCATGCTTGTTCTTTTTCTTCTTGTAATAAAACAAAAGTTGCTGGGAATTCTGTTAAAAGCGCAGTCAATGTTCACAACTTATGTGAATCGGGATACGTTTCATATCATGGCCTCAGTATCGGGATACGTATCGAATTGTGGGATTGCTTGAAATTCCCAGCCCTACTTTCAATAGCACTTGAGTGATCTGTTTCCATGCTTTTACCAACAGACAGTTGTTTTTTGACAGGGGACTTAGCAGTGCTGCACAGAGGTACGCCCCTCTATGGTCAGCCGGCCTGGTGGGGTGATGGAGACACTGATGACCAGCAGCACGGGCGGCCCGAGGAAAAGTGCTCAGAAAAAAAACGAGAGAAAGTTGAAACAGGTATGAGCAGTGCTGAAAAAGCATTTTATGTAATCATTGTGTAGTTGTGAAGAAAATAAATGTATTTGAATAGCTATTTCACAACTGCACTGGTCATTAATGTGCTTTAAGCTTTACTGGTAAATTATGGGGTAACAGTGTTTTGTAAGAGTTTGAAAAGCTGCTTAAAGTGTTTTCTATATTTCTACTAGACACAAAGAAAAACACAGATGGCTCCAAGTCTACGCCACAACCAACCTCCAATCAAGAGCCAAGCTACTTTGAGATCCCGACCAAGGACACCTCCTCAGTGGGTAAAGTCAGCAGCGACAACCCTGCACGAGAGCAGGACACTGGAGCGCCCTCTGCTGCAGAGCCCACCCATGGCCACGCCTCCTTCACCATCGAGTTTGACGCAGGAGCTTCAGGAAAAGTGACAGTCAAAGATCGGGTGGCTAAAGTAGGACCAGAGACCAGACCGCGTCCCAAAAGGCCTGTTGGGGAAGAGTTGAGTCCACTTCAGACGGCCATGGTGGCGGCAGAGGTTAAAGTTGCTGATTGGCTGGCTCAGAACGAGCTGCCATTGGCCCTGAAAGAAACAGTCGCAGAAGAAGATGGAGAGAGCGTAAAGAGTGATGTACCTGTGCAAATGAAGAGTCTCAAAGGTGTGTATTTGTATTGAATCATTCTAAGCCTAAAATTGTGTGATAATCACATTCACTACAGCTTATGAAGAGAGATAGAGAGTGTAAAATGTTGTTACTTTGTAGATTTAACCAATTTTACCCCATCAAAAGCCAAACATAAACGGCAGATATTTTTAAATAGTTTGACAGCGTTGGAAAGATCGATGCATTTTTTATTTCTAGCAGTCAGAGATATGTAAATATGATTCACTGCTATAGTGACCATCACCAGCCCACCCTGTAGGCTACTCCATCAAATCAAACTTTATTTAACCCCTGATGTGAGCTGAAGAGGAGGGCCATGCCACACCACAGTGTGAAAGAAGGGGAAATAGTGACAGATAGGACGAGATAAGACAAACGGAATGGAGGACAAACAGGTACTGTTATTGATTTGAAATAGCAGTCCAAGTGCTGTGCTGATCTAAGCTCATATGGGAAGTAAAGGCTGTAAGAAACTAGGAACACCAGAGATGTGGGGTCTTGATAGTAGGGGGGGTGGGCCCTCATGGATAAGGTGGATCTAAATGAAAACCTGTTGTTACCAGTCAATCAGTCTTTATAAATTGTGTTAACTGGTCAAAAATATGTATTTATGTTAAATGATGTCATTCCTGTTGATGTTTGATGAGGGATAACGCATTTGAAACTGAGCAGGTCCACAGCAGCAGGTCATTCAGGATTATTTGTCAAGGTCGTACTAAAATTACTAATACTGAATGTTGATTTTCCATTAAAACCCTCCACCGGAGCTTATGGCTGATGCGTGTTTCAAAAAGTGGATCCTCCCCTAAGGTTTGTCTTCTCAGATTCATTGAACCAAATAAAGATATCAATAAACACAGGTCTCATCATTTCTTCAAGCTACAGACTATTATATTCCCTTAACACTTATCATTAATATGTAATAACCAATACTGTAAATCATAGTGATGCAAAGATTAATTAAATAATAATCATGCAAGACCTTTTGAAATACAGTTAAAATTTAGAATTATTAATAAATTGATAACTGAACAGAGATTGCGTTCAATTACACAAAGTAGGCATATGGCACGGCATGTGTGCTGTTTATAGGAACTACCATGTATTTAATTTTGTTTATCTCACTTGAGTTAGTATCAGGAATTGTAATTATCGTGGAATGGGTCTAAAGGAAAGGCCGAATTTTGTCACTTGAATATACATATAGATAGATAGATAGATAGATAGATAGATAGATAGATAGATAGATAGATAGATAGATAGATAGATAGATAGATAGATAGATAGATAGATAGATAGATTTCTTCCTTACTTCAGCCTTTTCCTAGAAACTTTTACGTTTCCTTCCCTTAGATGTGGAGGGTAACAGAAGCATCCTCCCGCTTTTGGTAATGGTCTTCTCCAGCTCCGTGACACTTCAGTAGCTGTGCAGCTAGCTGCTCACCGGTACATGAGGGAGGTAGTGGATGGACTCACGGACCAATCCGAACAGCTGTTCCCCGCGGTTTGGATTGGTCAACTATTGTGCCGCTTTGCAGCGGTTATACTGAATGGATTTTTTTCATTCTTTTTGGTCTTTATATTGTGTAGATCGGACCATAGCACCATAGCGGCCAAATCCTGTGTTGGTCAGGACCTCTCTGTGTGGAGTTAGCATATCCTAACCATTCATGCATGGGTTTCCTCTGGGCACTCCGGCCTTCTAATACTGAGCAAATACATGCCCATTCAGTAACATGGTCACACCAAATTGGACTTAGGTGTGGGTGACTGTGTGAAGAGTTGTCTGTATCTTTATGTGGCCCTGTGATTGGCTGAAGACCAGTTCAGTGTGTACCTTGCCTTTTGCCCAGTGTCAGCTGGGATAGGCTCCAGCCCCCCTTGATCCTGAAAAAGGATACGTAGAACAGATAATGGGTGGATGAATAGAACTTTGAATAAAGATGATATACAGTGATAATCAATAATGGGTTTTTGGTCTCAAGTACAGTCTCCACTTCACTAAAACTGACCCATTTATTTTATTGTGACTGTTTAGTTGTTTCTGTGTAACTAGAAAAACATTATTTTCATCTCTAGAAATGATAAGTTTGTGTTTTAATGTGGACTTACGGTGGTTATGAGCTGAAGTAACATATTACATTCATGCATTATGCTTATATTTCAGCTGGTAAAGGTATAAGGGATGTACTGTTTATGGCCAATATGTATGGCTGATGAATTTGATGTTAATGTTAGCTTAAAATTTCGTATCTGCAAGTATTGATTTTAAGTTTTTAAGCCATCCTCTGCCTTTACCAATATCTAATGTCCTGTATCAATAATTTACATTAATTTACATTTATTATGTAATGTAACTGAGTTAATATTTTGAGTCTAGTTGCCTTTTATTTATTAAACTATCTACAAACTTTGGCGTGTTAAATGATCTCAATTTATCCTTTTATTAGCCAACAATCATTTTATTAATTTACAGACACAAACTCATGTAACGACTGAATTGTAACGTGGTGTAATTTAGTTTTTGTTATTGTAGAAATATGGTGCGTCACTCCTTAAGAGCTTTTTGTGCTTCCCCTTTGCGTCACAACTCAACCAGTTGTTAATTTTTTAATTTTATTTTTATTTTGTATTTCATTTAAATCTATTTTATATTAATTGATATTTTTGTTTATATCCCGTTTTATGTATCTTTCTATTGACTTGTCAAGCTGGAGTCCTAACTTCTTTGGGGGAGTTTTCCAAAGGGATTGATAAAGTTGTATCTAATCTCATGTGTCTTATCTAAAACACAACACATGATTGTTATGACTGTTAGCTCTTCTGACTAACAGGTGAGCAGTGGTCAGTATCAGCCACAGGAAGCCAGATCGGAACACCCTTTCTATAAACAATAATGCCTAAGTCTTCATTTCATTAAAAAATGTATCTGTGTATCTAAAAAAAACATCATTATATTGCAGTGCCTGAAGTGACTCTAGGTCTACTAACTTCAATAAATTAAACTGTTACCATCTGTTTTTTTTTTTCACTATCTCCCCCATTTTAGGCAGCAAGCATGAAGACGGTACTCAGAGTGACTCTGAGAATGCACTTGGAGAGCAGCGCAGAGCAGCAGCCCTGGAGGAGCGCTCGTGGGGGCTCTGGGGCGGTGCAGGGATGAAGATCAGAGAAGGTCGTGCCAACGTACCGGAGGGGCTTTTTGCAGAAGAGGACAGCCCTGCACGCCGTCGCAAGTCTTCAACTTCCAAAGTACCTGCTGGATTTGTAGAGAGGCGGCGCGGCTCTGCTACACATCAACAAGGCGGGCGGGATGAGTGCTGTCACCAAGGCGATGACTACAGCGACAGAGGAACCTACACCATTGAGCTGGAGAACGGAGATAACGAAGAGGAAGAGGCCAGGAGAATGATCGACAAGGTTAGGAAGAAGAAACCTGTAAGAAACGCTCTTTTTATTTGGCTTCCAATTACCTTCAAGGCTTCCCATGTACAGTTGGCTTTTGTTGTTCACTTATACGTGTTCACTTTTGTTGCAGGTGTTTGGTGTAGATGAGCAGGAGGCTGTGTGTGTGTCCAGGTTGGCAGGTACTGAGCAAAGAGAGAGACTAAACTCCCAGAGGTCTGGTACTGGAAAGCCTGGGCGTATGGAGACAGAGGTGATTAAACAACACAGAAGAAGACAGAAAAGTCAGACAGTTCCTATATTGGTGACATAAATAGATGCACTGTAAACACCGTTCAGTTAAAACCTTGCGTTAATACATTCTTGTATCAACTCCTACTGGACTCATTCATTTGAATGTTGGTCTGTTCCAGGTTTTACCTGAGGATTTGGTGGTGGGTGGCCCTCGCTGGGTCTCTCAGTGGGCTACATTGGCTGCCAGTCACATCAGGACAGATCCTGAGGGATCAGGAGGGGAGAGTCAAGTTATGGTCGCCGAGGACAGAGGTGAACATAACTTTAACTTTAATGATGCTATGAGGAGTTTCTAAGTAATTACAAAAAAGTCTCACTTTTAGATCTATGCCAGATCGAAATACACACTTTAAGATGAGTTTTATAGCATCAAAATAGGTTATCTATAAATGCTATTCCTTAGCTAAGTGGTTGGGTCGGACAGCTGGCTACAAAACTATGTTACTAAGTTTTCTAAAGATTGCTTGTTGTCACGCATCAAAAACTACCGCTACCTAACTAGAAAGAGATACATTACCTCGTCGCTTTGCATCCTGTAAGTTGTTACAAAAAGAAGTTGTAAAGCAATGCAGAGTTCTGAGGAAGGTCCAAGCTGCTTTGATTAGCATCACAACAAACACACGCTTTGGTTTGCGTCACATCTTTTGGTGCGTTCCAGTTGTCCCCCGAAGTCTGAATTTCCTACTGGGAACTCGGTGAAACCTCGTCACCCCCGAGTTGACAATCGAAGATGGATGCCCCCAGTGTGAACAGTTATTTAGCTCCTGTAATAATCAGTTTATTTGCACTTCTGACTGGGGTGTGTCGCTCTAGATCAGCTGTATACATAGTATGGTTAGACATATATTTACAAAAATGCTGCCATAGTGATAATCACATTCTTCATGTGATATTTGTGAACAACAACACAGGGCGTGCTAACAAAAGCTAACAATAGCCTGGTAGATTGGCAGTTTTTTTTCCGACTTCAACTGGAACGCAGATAAGTTGAAGATGATGTCACTCCCAGTTCAGAGGGTACTGGAAGGCAGCATTATGACAGTTGCTGCACGTGCTCATGGGTAGCAGAGTCTTTATGTCACCAGTAATAGATTCTTGTCATAGCACTTTTAATGTATTTTTTTGGGGGGGGGCATTTTGTGCCTTTATTGATAGGAGAGAGACAGTGGATAGGCTTGTGAAAGGGGGAGAGAGAGTAGGGGAAGACACTCTACAAACTGGTCACAGGCGGGATTTGAACCTGGACCGGCAGAAGCATGTACATGGGGTGCTAACCACTACGCCAAACCAGCACCCCTGTCATAGCACTTTTAAGCTAAGCGCATCAAGTGATACAAAAATCAAGAATCAATGTCTCTGATGCAGAGACTAATGCTATTAACTCCATCAAGGAGGTTATGTTTTTGCTGCTGTTGGCTTGTTTGCTAGCAAGATTACACAAAACTTACTGGACAAATTTGGCTGACATTTTCAGGAAATGTTGGTAATGGCCCAGCTCAAAAATGAGTAGATTGTGGTGGTGATCCAGATAACTGTCATTAGCTAAAGATCATTTTGGCTTAATATCTGTCTAAATAATAATAATACTATCAACATGATTCCCAGTGCTAGGTGTGGGTTTTCAGGGTCAAGGAATCACATTATAATGGTAACTTAATCATGTAATTATTAAATGTTGCATTATATACTTATAGATGTAACAGAAATATGTGAGCAACCCTGGCCGAGGTTTGTGCTCTCTGCTTTCTAGTTTAATGTTATGGTGTAATTTGATAGTGTTCTTTTCCCCATTGTTCAGACTAAATGATTCTGTTGTTACTGTCAGTAAAAGCCACACACTGTTAGTTAAAACAGCACTTATATCAAAGTGGACAATTTATTTTACTTCCCTTTGAAATCTTCCAAATTTGGCTTTAAGGGAGAAAATCATTTTAAAATCTTTTAAATGTGATTTTTGTATTACATGCTGGCATTACACATATTTCCTAGCACCTTAAATAAAGGAATTATTTTGCTCATAAACCTGGTCCACTTGCATTGTCTTAAAGAGTAACAAAAACTGTTCTGATTACTTGTTTCTTTGTCCTTCCAGCCGACATAAGTGAGTCCAGCCTCTCAGTGTCCTTGACCTCGTCCGGTTATGCAGAGCGAAAAAGGAGAACACTGCCCCCACTGCCGGGTGAGGAGGGGATTTTAGGTAGGAGGACTCCAGGGTCAGGCCTGCGGGCAGATATGGGGGAGAAACAGGACACAGAGCTCCAAGAGAAGGAGAACCAAGAAGAGAAGATGAGCAGGGTAAGAAGCAGGCCTGGTCATGGAGGTGTGGGCAGTCATGGTGGCAGCCCCAGTCGCACATCACCGGCCAAGTCACAGGACAGCGGAGGAGGAAGATCCAGTCAGTCAGGTGTGTTGGCCAAACTCCCCCCGCGGCCCCTGACCAGTGGAGAGAAGAGGATGGAGGAAGCACGTAGGAGGAAAAAGGAGGAGGAGAAAACCAAGGAAAGCACTGGGAAGCCATTACTGAGGCAGGAGAGCTTTACGGTGGAGAAGCCGAGCTCCAACGTACCCATCGAGCTCATTCCTCGTATTGATGGGGTGAAACAGAGCAGAACTCAGAGTAAAGAGATGGGCATCGACAGTGCCACGATACAGAGAGACACAGAGGCTGTGGCAGCCTTTTTAGAAACAACTGTGTCAGACCAAGGTGATCCACCAAGTCAGTCCATTGAAGGGTCCATGTCACCAGAGTCAGACGTGGACACAACCAGCACCGTGAGCCAGGCTGACGGGGCAAGGAAAGTGGTCCAGAAACGTCGGACTCTTGCAGCTCAGCAGAAGGAGAGAACAGTTGTTTGCACACCTGGAAAGGGTCAAGCTGGGGCACGAGACTCCCAAGACAGGAGAGCGAAGACCAGAACATCAGGTCCCCCTCCGCCAAGTCGGCCCTGGACCTCCCTGGACCTAACAGATGACGACATCAACTCCAACTCGCTCCTCTCTGACTCTCAGCCCACCTCCACACAGGAGTCCAGAAGCTCCCACACCAGAGGACAGCCTGGAGGCACCACAGTGGGTGCTAGCACAAAGTCCAGCCGTGCTAAGATCACACAGGCCTCTGTTTCTGCAGCCAGTAAAACCAACAGTGTCCCCAAACCCAGGCCGACCAGGGCATCCCTGCTGAGGCGGGCACGGCTTGGGGACTCCTCAGACACTGAACCTGCTGATCTTGACCGCATGTCTGTGGCCTCTGAGGCCTCCACCACCAGCTCTGCATCCAGGACAGGGATGGTCAAAAGAGGAATGTCCAGGATAGAAGCTCTGGCACAGCCGCGGAGACCGAGGGTGGGCTCCCCGTCAGCTCAGAGTGACTCAGAGGCCACGGTGACACGGCACAGGGGTCTGGGGGCTCGGAGCGTTGCTGGAGACTATGCCCTCAGACAGGGACTGAGAGGGTCTAATGTTGGCCCAGTGTCCGGACCCAGAGCCAGGGCCAACAGCGCCTCAAAGCTGCCAGACAAGAGTAAAGGAGCATCATCCTACGCACACATCACACCTGCATGTGAGTAGATTTCTCCACGGGAAACTATTTCTAGGGGTGTACATTTAAGCCAAGAACAAGTAAAAGTACTCTGATTGGAGGTTTTTACTCTCTCTACATACAAACATGGAAAATTAAAAATGAAAAAATTTGGCTGATACAGATGTAGTTCAAAGGTAACAGTTGTTTTTCATTGCTTTTTTTAGCTTAATGATATAATATGCAGTTTATATGTTTAATTCTCCCACTTTGCAGATATTTTCTCCAATGTTTGACGATGAAAACAGATCACAGTGCCCAAAGAGTAAAAAAATCTGATCTTAATCAGCTGTGTTCCACTTGTTACTGTTATATTTTGATAATGATGTACACGGTGATAGCCAGTCATTTCCATTGTAACTCTTCAAATTTTTTAAAGTGAGTCCATTCACAGTTGATGTTCTTCCCCCCTCCTCAAAAATCACAACTCTATATTATGTGGCATGTTCTGCTTTCTTTTAATCTTCTTTTATGTATAAAGGTGGAGCCTGTAGAGCAGGGGTGGGCAATTGGCAGCCAGGGGACCACATGCGGCCCTTAACCTCACACAATGCGGCCCACCATTCATTTCCAAAATAAATAAATGAATAAATAATTGGAAATTAAACTGCTAAATGATTCATTTTGAGTTATCAGTACTACATAATGCACAAACTAGGATAGGTGATGAAATATTTCTCCTAACTCGAGATTGCTGCTTCATGCTTTATTTTTAAAAGTCATTAAAGAACTTACTTTGCTATGAATGTATCATAAAATATATCTTATGAAGCATTAAAATATATAATATTCTTAAAAGCTGTAGTTGAAAACAATGATAAAGGCAATATGTGTGTCCTTTTATTGCATTTAAAAGATGCTTTTATTGACTATAGTTATGTGTCATGGTCATTTAATTGTGAGTTTTTAATTGTGATTGAATTAAAATGTGTAATGTTGGTATATGAAGCTTTATATTTCCTATTTTTAGTTTATTTATATATACTCATTGATGCTGGCCCTCACGCTCTGATGAAAAGATTTATGTGGCCCTCTTGGACATCAAAGTTGCCCAGTCTTGCTGTAGAGGTTGACTGTATTTACCTGTACAGAAACGGTGAATAAAGGGTATAATGTTTTTATTTGTATGTTGTATGATTTTTTGTTCTGTAACTTTGATCATACAACTCTTATTACCTCAATTAGACAATATAGCAGCCTCAGTATTTTGATTGCCCAGATTGTTCTGCCTAAAAGGATGACCTTAACTTGGTTGTCTTTGGAGTTGCAAGGGTTATCGACAAGTTAAGCTACATGCATACAACAGAGGATGAAATACAGACCTTACATTAATCATGCTGCTAGAACAAAAAGACTGCAAATGAATAAAACTGTTGTAAAAGTTGAACAGTACTGTTAATGAGAGGAAGAAAGTTCACTGGAGCTAGTTATAATACTTCTGATTTTCTTGACTCAGAGTTGTAAGTTAAGGTCAAAATGTTGCCTTAACTTTTCATATTTTTGGGCAGAACTTTAGGACAAAAAGTCCGAATTTGGTCAATTAAAAAAGGTAGCACCCTTAATTGTACACATTTTCACACAAATAAAACAGTAAAACATCACAGTAACACAGTTTCCCTTCTTATCCTTTCTTTAGCCGGCACTCGGTGGCGGCGCGTGCCTGTGGAGTACGCCTCCACCTCAGAGGACGAGTACGGCTCAAACCGTCACTTATCCAAGCAGGGACAAACACGGCCTTTTCCTTCCACTCGGGTGGCTCAGCTGGGAGGGTCGGCACCACCGACTCCTAATCCTGCAGGCCTGTCGACTCTGAAGCAGCACTCCAGAGAACAGGACGAGTACATGAGAGACTGGACGGCGCACAGCGAGGAGATAGCCAGGTGTGTGGATGAGAGGTTTCTGAGTGCTGTTTGAGAGCACTGATGAGTCATGGTAACTGTTATTGGACTAAGAGGAGAGAGTATCTCCTCCTTTTAATTTAATTTTAGTCTCTATTTTGTTTGTTGGGGTGCATTTATTATCATTATCATGATGTTTTATGGGGACAGTTTGAAAATATCACAAGCAACTTAAATATAAGACATGTTCAACATTTGTGATGTTGTAATTTTATGCTTGTATGTTCATCAGGATAAGCCAAGACCTAGCCAAAGACTTAGCCATGCTCGCCAGAGAGATCCATGATGTGGCAGGAGAGATTGACTCAGTCAGCCCTGCAGCCACTGACCCTGGAGCTATGGTATTTAACACATTTTTCTTCTGACTGTTTATCTTTTAGATTCAATTACCGACATCATGTACAAAACCCAAAACCAGTGAAGTTGGCACGTTGTGTAAATCGTAATAAAAACAGAATACAATGATTTGCAAATCCTTTTCAACTTCAAGATACTTAACGTTCGAACTGGTAAACTTTGTTATTTTTTGCAAATATTAGCTCATTTGGAATTTGATGCCTGCAACATGTTTCAAAAAAGCTGGCACAAGTGGCAAAAAAGACTGAGAAAGTTGAGGAATGCTCATCAAACACTTATTTGGAACATCCCACAGGTGAACAGGCTAATTGGGAACAGGTGGGTGCCGTGATTGGGTATAAAAGTAGCTTCCCTGAAATGCTCAGTCATTCACAAACAAGGATGGGGCGAGGGTCACCACTTTGTGAACAAATGCGTGAGCAAATTGTCCAACAGTTTACGAACAACATTTCTCAACCAGCTATTGCAAGAAATTTAGGGATTTCATCATCTACGGTCCGTAATATCATCAAAAGGTTCAGAGAATCTGGAGAAATTACTGCACGTAAGCGGCAAGGCCAAAAACCAACATTGAATGTCCGTGACCTTCGAACCCTCAGGCGGTACTGCATCAAAAACCGGCATCACTGTGTAAAGGTTATCGCCACATGGGCTCAGGAACACTTCAGAAAACCACTGTCAGTAACTACAGTTCGTCGCTACATCTGTAAGTGCAAGTTAGAACTCTACTATGCAAAGCCAAAGCCATTTATCAACAAGACCCAGAAACACCGCCGGCTTCGCTGGGCCCGAGCTCATCTAAGATGGACTGATGCAAAGTGGAAAAGTGTTCTGTGGTCTGACCAGTCCACATTTCAAATTGTTTTTGGAAACTGTGGTTGTCGTGTCCTCCGGACCAAAGAGGAAAAGAACCAGCCGGACTGTTATAGGCGCAAAGTTCAAAAGCCAGCATCTGTGATGGTATGGGGGTGTATTAGTGCCCAAGGCATGGGTAACTTGCACATCTGTGAAGGCACCATTAATGCTGAAAGGTACATACAGGTTTTGGAGCAACATATGTTGCCATCCAAGCAACGTCTTTTTCGTGGACGCCCCTGCTTATTTCAGCAAGACAATGCCAAGCCACATTCTGCACGTGTTACAACAGCGTGGCTTCGTAGTAAAAGAGTGCGGGTACTAGACTGGTCTGCCTGTAGTCCAGACCTGTCCCCCATTAAAAATGTGTGGCGCATTATGAAGCTTAAAATACAACAACGGAGACCCCGGACTGTTGAACAACTAAAGCTGTACATCAGGCAAGAATGGGAAAGAATTCCACCTGAAAAGCTTCAAAAATTGGTCTCCTCAGTTCCCAAACGTTTACTGAGTGTTGTTAAAAGGAAAGGCGATGTAACACAGTGGTAAAAATGCCATTAAATTCTAAGTTGATGATTATTTGCAAAAGAAAATAAAGTTTCTCAGTGCGAACATTAAGTATCTTGTCTTTGCTGTGTATTCAATTGAATATAAGTTGAAAGGGATTTGCAAATCATTGTATTCTGTTTTTATTTACGATTTACACAACGTGCCAGCTTCACTGGTTTTGGGTTTTGTAAATGCACTGCTGTTCAGGATTAACATTCAGCTTCTTCATCTTTTACTGGCTTAATGTTTGGAGCCCAGACCTGATGTAACAGCCTTACTGTGTATGCACTGGTACTCTCTTCCAGCTGGAGGAGCGTGTGTTTGATGACAGCTTGGACCTCAGTGGTCCCACAGAGAACAACAGCGCGGGAACCAACGGGAGGGCCGTGGAGCTTCGACCTCGAGTTTCTGGTGGACAGAGCTCTCGGTCCATTCGCAGACAGACGTGGAACAGAGATGATGTGAGTCACTATGTCAGCATGAATCATTATTCTGGCATCTGATATGTAGAAGAATTGTCCTATGATAAGACTACATAGGATTCAAATTTTAGACATTTATATCATCTTATTTTAAATTAACTGAGAATCTCTGTAAACGTAGGCTGAAGAAAATGACTTCATCGCTCCAACTCTGTGGTTGTTAAATGATCTAGCAGTGCAGTGTAATGATGAATTAATTATGAGGATAAGGATGAAAATGTCTGTCAGTGTCAGCGTCTCCAGCAGAGGGCGCTCCTGCTAAGCCCAACAGTCACTTCACAGCAGAGACACAACAGGCCTCATTTTCTGATGATCCTGAAGTAGATATTTAACCTTAAATCTGAGAACATTGTGTGCATTTTTTTCAAGCTTATTCATAGATTCACTAAGGTTATCTGAGGTTTGCTCTTAGTTTAAAAGAATTTGAAAAAGAAAAGCAGCAGTCAACTCACATTGCTGGCCTGCCAGTGTTGAATAACATCATAATCTATAAATGCTCTGAGAGCACAAACCTAAGCCATGCGTTTCCAACATTGTCTGGAAAGCAGTGGTGGACAAAGTTTTTCACTGCATTTTTTGACTGAAAGTATAGATCCCCTCTTGTCAAATATTACTCCTATACACAAGAAAGCTGTTCAGTCAAAATATGCTTAAGTTAAAGTACCTGCTTTGAAAATACTTCAGTATTAAAAGCACATTTTCTCTTTAATATCAGTGTGTTATTGTGTTGTTGCCACAACAAGTCTACAAAAATGACTGAAACAACCTACTGAAAGCATTAACCTGCTTATAGAACCTGTAGAATAAGCAGCTTGTAGAATATGATATGAAGCCTATAGAAATGCATATTGAAACACTATTGGAAACACCTGCCCAATCTGAGTAGTGTATGTGCGAGGGATCAGCATTTTTTGAAGGTCAAACTTTAGAGGAGAAAAGAAGATTTAATCCTCTGAATTAAAGCTATACTTAAAAGTAATAAAACCATTCATAGAAATGTAGTGGAGTTAAATGTACAATACTTGTGTTTAAAACGTAGTGGTGTAAAATCCATGAGTTTCCAAAAAACATAACACTAAGTAAAGTATGGCTACTTAAAAAATGTACTTAACTACAGTACTCAAGATAATCTATTTTGTTACTGTCTAGGTCTAGGTTAAAAAAAATAATTTAATCGTTTTTAATCCATTTCCCTTTAAATGGTTCATAATCGATCCATAAAATCCAAAGATCGATCTTTTAACTTGGGTAGTTTTTTCTTCTTTGGACGGTCCGAGAAGCAACCTGTGATATCAACTCTGCAAGTCTCGCGTTTAGCGCTGCTTTCCACTGAACAAGATCTGGTGAGATGTTACTGCAAGCAGTCAAAAAAACATGGTGGAAGCAAGTAGCACTATAGGGGCATCACCGGAGAGTTTGAAAGTTGACATTTGGACATATTTCAGATTTAACAAGCATGAAAGAAAAGACCAGTTGGAGGAAAAACAAGTAACTTTCAGAATGTGCATTAATGCATATCATTAATATGTGATTAATGTGAATGCTTTGGGTTCAGTTCTTAATGGAAAAACTGTTTTAATAATGTGCCAGGTCAAAAAGTCATTTACAGCATTATTTTTATTGAGATAAGCCAGACTGAACAAATTTCGAATCGTGAATCGAGTCGATTTGAGACCTCGTAACATCGACTCAAATCGATCCAGAAAATCTGCATTGATACCCAGCCCTATTACTGTCCACTCCTGCTGGTAAGTCATCATCAACACTGTGGTCTAACTGCCTTGTCTCATACTAATAACAAATCCTGAGAATAATCCCTGGATCCACATCAAATCACCACCAAAACCTAATAACTTGTCGCTTTTGTCATGACCAGCATTCCCTTAATATGCATCAAATCCCACTGGGAACTCATTGGATCAACAAATATGTGGGACACTGTCTGATCTCACACTGTTAACTAAGTGTTATTAGAAATTCCTGAATCAACATCTGTATTCAGATTACCACCAAAATAAAACTGATTGTTCCTTGACCCATCCCTGACCAATCTAGAAACTTTCATCAAATTCAGTTTGGAAATTTTGTTTTCCAACTAACCACCAAACTAGCAACAGCTCGCAAAAACAGAACTTCCCTATCAGAGGCAATCACATCATTTAGATGTGGTGAGCTTTTAGTTCAGTGCTGCAATGTATGATGTAAACAGGAAAACGTAACATCATGAATGTAATAAGCAGCAAGAGAAGATTTTTTTAAAATTTTACCATATGAAGAATTAAACTTAGGAAGCATGGTGGTGCAGCAGGTGGTGCATGTGCCTCACAGCAAGAAGGTTGCTGGTTTGACTGTCGGGGCCTTTTTGTGCCCAAGAATTATGCTAATTTAGGTTGATTGGTGAATCCTAATGGCTCTTAGGTATGAGCGTGAGTGGTTGACCATCTCTCTATGTAGTCCAGGGCTTTGAATTGAATTGAATTGATTTATTTATGTCGGTCACGCCAGCACACTTATACGACATCACACATTGTCAATAGTTGATCACATTGTACATGTCCGAAAGGGAAGACGGGAGAAGCAGAGCTTATCTAGTCCCGTCCACATTTTCTCAATATTTAGTCTCCTCTTTTCCACATATCATCAGATTATTATAAATTTTTATTCCATTTACAGAAGTGTGACATAATTCTTGACTGTCTTTTATTGTCCGTATTTGACCTTTTATGACCAATCCTTTGTTCCACGTAAGGCATAATTCATGAGTGTCTTTTGTTTTTTATTTTTTATTTTTTATTTTTTGTTAGTCCCGGTTAGTGATGTTGGGGTGGTGTGTCCGCGTTGCTTTTCTTTTTTCCAGGTTTCAAACATGTGTTAAACGTGTGACTCGTCGTCACCCCACCTCCTGCCTGATGTCAGCTGGGTTAGATTCCAGCGACCCTAAAAGGGAAATGTGGTATAGAAGATGGATGTTTAATATAAACAGCCGAATGATAAGTTATGAATATAAACTCAGCACTAATGTCAGACTTTTTACTTTTATGCCTTTAATCAGAGGAGAGAGTGGGAAACAGGGCAAGAGTGGGGGAATGACGTGCAGTAAACGGGCCTCAGGCAGGATGCGGACCCGGGCCACCTGCTCAAGTTATATTGACAGCCACTTTGTCAGTATAAAAATAAACCTCCTCTACTAACATGAAATTAGATTACTCACATATAAAATTGTTTTCATTGTCAACTTTCAGAATAACTGAACCATCAAATTGTAAATTAGTAAAATAGAATTTGATGACCTGACTTTACATTAAATCATGTGAGAGAACAAATCTGCTGCTTTCATACAGGTTTGTGTATCTTCCCTTTGACTTCTCTTTAGAATATCTTCAGAAAAGAAGAATGAGACCCACTGACTCTGACAAGTTTCATAGTTACTTGAAGAGTATGTTGTTTTAATTAGATCATCATAAACTGGGCAAAATAAGGACATTTTTCAGTCAAACACTGGAATAGTTATGCTTCCATTTATCTTTATAATCCACAATGTCTCTGTTGTTGCTGTTATGGGGACATAATGTTGCTTCTTTTTTTATCACCCATCAGGGTGTGCTGGACAGTTTACTGCTCACATCTGTGACTCAACTCTCCACGAGGATACGACAGTCTGTGGACAAAACAGCCTGCAAAATCAGGTGAGCTGCAGCAGGACGCTGGACGTTTGATTTTAATGCTGACATGCTGTTGCTGTGTTAACATCCCTGCATGTGTTTAATGGAAGAACTGCTGTAGGTTAATTTGAGTGGCACACAAAGGTTTACACTGACAACACGCTGCGTATATTCACTCTTACATGCTGGGTGATTACTTTTTTCATGCCTTCACGTCTCTGCAATCTAAAGACAGTGCATGGATGATTTTACTTTCACAGCTGCTCTCTTGCTCTATCCAGTTTATTAAATATTTTCTTGGATTTACTCAAATATATTTTTGTACCCATGTGGCTTCCAGGATCCTCTTCAAGGATAAAGAAAGAAAATGGGAGGAGATCGAGAGCACACTGCAGGCGGAGCACGACTCCTTACTGCTCAAGAGCTCCAATAAGGTAACGTACCTTAACACTTTTCTTTCTGCTGTGAATAAGACCAGACAGGAATATTTTCAATCTAAAAAAATGCTGGTGCAGATGTTAATGGTACCTAGAATGACTCTAATATTTGCATTGATGTTACTTTAACCCTCAATCTGTTTTAGGATGTAGCTCACTTTGTTTTAAGCAGATTTTTTTATTCATCAGTAATTCATTTGACATGATTTTGCAAATTCAAACTCCACCTGACATTATAAACTTATCATGCTCAAAGTGGCTAAGGTAGTCCCACTTTGCCCATCAGGACTAAAACTATCCTCATTTTACTCCAGTATTACTGTAACTTTTCATGCCAACATTTTTTTTTTCTTTTCATGTCTTGTCTCACTTCCGAGTCCATGATAAGGTAGACACCATCCTTTTAACTGTGCGTCCAGTTATAAGTGAGAGACAGACTAAGATCGCCCAATGTTAAGTAGCTTAGCTCAAAAACTGGGAGTATAGGGGTAGTACTTTAACAAGTAAGTGGGGGTAAGTGGATGAGACTGAAATGAAAGCTGTACTTCCACCTTCCTTCCCAGTTTGCTCTCCAAGCTTGCATTCCCTTTCATTTGCTTTCATGAACAGTCTGTGGCATGGACCATATTTTCAATATAGCCACACAACACATATGTACTTTCATGAGTACATCAGCTTCAGCGAATTAACCTAACGGTCAGTACAACTTGGCCACATGGCCTTATTGGACTGTTAGACAACATGCTCACACCTGTTAGACGCTTTCCCTAACCTGAGCTCTAATTGGCTCTTGCTACACTCTGTGAAGGCTGAATAAAAAGCCAAGAGGGTGCAGACATCTAAAAGTCTCCCAGATGGCTCAGATGGCATCATCCTGACAGGTTAGAATGTATTTTGGAGCCTTGTGTTGTTTTTTATATGGCAGTGAAAGTTTTATTCAGATAAATTAAACTGTTTCTACTTAACTTTGGAGATTTTTATACACCACAGAGGCCAAAAAGAACTGCTTAGTCCCGGGAAGAAGATAAACAAGGTCAGCACCTTGAATGAGAGCAGGACCATATATAGTTTTAACATTGCAACTGGAATGTGTGCATGTGATGTGTGTCATCACAGGACGTGTAATATCTCATTTCAGACACAGTAAGTATGATGACTGATGATTACTATTGTAATACATCATTCATTATAACCAATGCTAAAAACTATGATTATACTGCATTATAAAAACAGTATAATACTTTTATTTTATTATAATAGTTAGTGTCACCCAGAATTCTGCTCTCAAAACTGTATTAGTAGCATTAATCAGTTTTTTCTGTTATGAAGCAGACTGTATTCATGAAAGTTTAATAAGCTGTAGAGGTTGTTTTTCTTGTTTTCTCTTCAACCTGAATGATCACAGAAAAGGAGAGAGAAAAACCTTCTGATATATTTACTGAAATAAACTGTTCTTTTGAAGAATTCTTGTCCATTCTATAATCACTCTGCTTCATGAAGGATGGAGTTAATGTGATATAGCTATAACTTCAAACTACATCATGATGAGGTCAAATGTACATGCACACCAAATGTGGCAATTTTGATGAAATGATGATGTCTCTTTGAGTTGTTGTCTTGATTGTTAAAAGTTTGAGTCTATTGAACTTCACTGTAGTCATAAATTCTGTCTTCAAACTAGTCTGACCTCAGGTGAACCCCCGAGGAGAACCGATATATTTCCTCTAACCGGTCAGAGGGCTCATAAAGCACCTCAGGGTGTACAAGGCTCAGCTCCAAATGTATTCCTGCACTTTCAAAGAGATGCTCTAAAGGTGATTTACTTGGTGTTTGAACTTTCAGTTATGTAATCTAACTACCTCTTGTTTTTCATTCATTTGAACAGGAGATTTCGACCATCCTTCAAGACCTGAAAAGAGTGGAAAGACAGCTAATAGGTACGAATGTGATGCTAAAGACTTTAGAAAACTGTCATAAAAAGGAGTGATGTTTCATATTTTTGTTTAAAGCTGTGTGAAATGGTGAAAATCTGGGAGGGAGTGGGTCAAAATCTAAACTACAGCAAGAGACGATATGTAGAGAAGCACTATTGGCGCTGCTTTTATTATTATTGTAGATGATTTGAAGGTGTGTCTAATCAACAGTGTTCAAACATCATTACATCCAAGATTAAATCAACAACAAAGAAACAATGAAGGCCTTTTTCAATGCAGTCAATCACTGCATTGAAAAAGGTGGTGTACTGTTTTATGGGCACACCTTATGGAGTCCAGCTCTGTTGAAAATAGACTTGAATCCAAGAAAATGAAATGCACTGTGGAGGTAAGCAAAGCTAGGCAGCAAGCCTATCCCAAAATTTGGAAATATTTGATATAACCACATTGTAAGTGGGAGCTGTGTGGATGGACTTCAGGCCACAGATCACACTGGAGACGTCAGAAAGTCATGACAGTCAACTGCTGCCATATGTAATTTCATTTAGTTATTTTATTGTTGATGTTTTACACCATAAAAATGCAAAAAAGTTTCTTGGAATGTTTTTTTTCTCATCAAACCATAAAATCACATCACTGTTTTCGGACTGGAGCTTAGCATAAAGAAACAAGGTTCCTGTGCGTCCTGAAAAACCTGGAAAGTGATTGACCAATTTTCCAGTAAAGAAAAACATACTGAATTGAGAAAAAGAAAAAAAAATGTCCTGGAAAACCTTGAACAATCCTGGAAAATATTCATCTTCCTTCAACTTTATTCCTGTACAAGAATCAAGCATAGGAAATGAAGTAAAAATGTACTTAGTAATTAATGCACACTTATCCATCAAATATGAGCAGATAAACTGATGCAAGTTAAGGAGTTAAATGTAAGAACTCAAAACAGTGGTAACAAGAAGAAATGATAAAAAATGTCAAAGTACAATGGAGGCCGCTTAATCAGTAAATCACCAAAATATATCTATAAAAAAGCAGAGTAGATAAAGTTTTAAAGACACTACCTAAAAGCTAGACTAAAAAGATAGCTAACAGACACTGTTCATACCGAGAGTTAAATTTTAAGTTCAATTTGATACGTTGAAGCTAGCTAGAGATATTGGTCATTGACCTTTAATCTTGTTTTTCAGAAGGCTAGATTAACCTGAGAATTGAACTTCAGCTGGATATGTGACATGAATCTGTGGATGTCATTGTGCTGTTCTATGATAAATTTGTCATCATTTCTAAGAATGTCAGACAATGTCTGATATTTCATAGATTTGTTACAGTCATAGACTGCAAATCAGACCTCTGGCTCAAAAGAGGCATAAATAGCAATCTGGGTAAATTTACAAAATGTGAAGTACAACTAGGCCTGTCACGATAATCAATTAATCAATTAACCATAAATAAAATTATCCTTGGTAAGTTTGCCAGCCTCGATAAGTTGACACGTGCATGCGTGTTTGTTTTCCTCCTCTCTCTCTACTAAAGAGGCTGAATGAGAAGATGGCTCACTCTGTCCATCTTTCTTAACACCGGGGTGCATCGGTTCTATAGCGGATTTAGCAGATTTGTAGCGGAGTGAGTATTTGTCACTCATGCAATCTTTGTGGGGGAGGCACACACGGAGAGAGCTGAAGTGGAGTAACGAGGAAATAAACACTAATATGAATGATGGCACGAAAGATACAGTTCTTAAGCTGCCTGCCCCAGTGTGGGAGTATTTTGGTTTCAAACAGAATGAACAAGGTGTGAGCTCATGATCACCATTGAGACGTTTGCTCAGCAAAGAAAATATAAAGAAAACAGCACAAAATGGTGCGCTCACAGACAGTGTCGTTTGCTACATTGAAAAGCCAAATGTTACAAATGTTTGAGAGACAGTACAGGTTGACTGGGAGAGAGTACATGTCACAAACAATTCAGGAACTGTATAAAGTACATTTTTATTTTTATTTTTTTTATATTGGAGTTTCATTGTTTCTTTACAGAGACAGGGTCTATTTTTCATTGTATTTGATTAGTATAATTCATAGTATTGCCATGTAATTTTACCTGAAAGAGGGTCCGTTTCATTTTCACATTTTTTCTCTTTCTTTGTTTGTTAAATTTATTATATTTTTTGTTTAATTTGTTTTATTTAAAATATCTTGACCTTCCAATTACAGTTAAATACTCTTAAGAAATGAAAGATTTTTTTTTGATATGGTGTACTCACTTTATTATGACATATATTATATATACATTAATGAAAAAAAAAAACAATAATAATATTGTTTATCGTCAATAATTTTTTGGACAATTATTGTCCAGCAAAATTTATTGTCGTGACAGGCCTTAGTACAACTGTAGAAAAGGAAAGTAGCTTATTTTTAAAAGTGGGCTTGCTAGAGACTCGTGGCACTACTGGATGATTGGCACTAAAGCTCCTGGCTGGTTTTGTCCCTGGTTCGAGATTGCCAACTCACAGTATTGGGGGATTTGTACAGTGTTCAAATCCCCCAGCACTGTCTATGTTGCCTTGACTAGACTGAATTGTTTTAAGTTTTGTCTTTAACAATTCTGCAGTAATCGACATGATGGTGGACCCAGACGGCACCCTGGATGCCCTGTCCACCATGGGCCTGACCAGCCCTCTGACGGACCAGAAGATCAGCATTGGGACTCTGCCGGTGGCCTCAGTGTCGCACCCCGGAGGTGGAGCTGGAGCTACATCTCAGCCTGAAGGACCGTCTAGTGAAGCCTGCAGACCTTCAGATCATGCAGGGGCAGAGAGAGACCCAGGACTGAAACAAAGCTCTGGACCTTAAAACTGATCCAGTAAGGACATCATTCAGATTGCATCCTTCATGTTTGTCATGCTGAGGACATTTTCAGTGTTCAATATCAGAGCCAAGAAAGGAGAGTAGAGTGCGTCCAGCGGGAATGCCTGACTGCCTTGACTGTCAATCAAACTTTAATGTGACTGGAGTTTGTAAAAATCCATCTCTACCAAAAAGCAGCTCTTCAAATGTGAAATATACAACACAAAGCATTAATCGCTCAGTCTGTTTGCTTATGCAGAGAATATGAAAGAGCATATGATAACCCATCTATGTTTTTGTGTTGCAGCTTGTCATCCTTGAATGCATTTTATGAAAGAACAGATGTAACAGCTGGGAGTTTACTATCAGAGCTCCTGTTTATGATCCTCCATTTTGTTTCTTCTTTTAATCCAGGCATATCTGACTTTACAGAAGTGAGGTCCTTCTTTTTAATTACAGCCTTATCATCTTTTCTCTGGTCAGATTAATGGCTTTTAATGAAAACTTGAATAGTGCAACGGTGTCAAAAAAAGTATTCAGCAGAGACGTATGTCAAAAGTGTTCTTCTACCCTGCCATAGACTTATTTATAGAAAGAACTATAAGGGTTGGCCTGTTGCCATTATAATCCCTAAACCTGTCTCAGTAATGAATTTCCACTGAAAGGCAGCATTGCTTGTTCTCTTGGAAAGAATTGAGAATGTACAGTTTAAATATTTATTATAATTAAACAACTGTCCTATCCATGCCATTTTATGTTGCAATACCCTTGAAATCATGTCCTAAAGAAACTTTAAAATCAAATGTAGCTCCCACAAAAGTTCTCCTCTTCCAAATGTATTTTGTCACAAGTGCCCTATTTCAAAAAAATCAATCAGACAGAGCAACGCCGTATTAAAGATGAGATGGTGAGGTAGAGGTGGTCTTTGTTTTGCACAAGCTGATCTGTGTTAACATCCATTTCTAGGGACCAGAACATTACTCGCCCCTGTGACGCTCCTTTATCATCTTGATGTCATCAACCAAAAACAAAGCAGGGTAACATTCAGCTACCTGTAGACAGTTTGTCAAATTATTTTATGACCGCAAACATGTCTGAACCAGCAAAGACAGGGGCTACCTCCTGCAGCTGCATTTTATCATGAACGATGCAATGGACCGATGGATGGTTTAATGACTGTAGGGTTTTTTTCCAATGTCTTGCCTCATACCAATGTTTACACATGAATGTAACCTGATCAGAACTGTTGAACAATTTTAGCCAAAACTTTAATAATGGTTAATAACTGCATTTTTTGGTTCTACGCCTACAGTACTTTGTTTTTTATTCTGTTGAAGCATTTTGAGGATTTTTGTTTGGATGTTTTGTATGAAGTTTTCTTTTCTTTGTAATAACGTTGGGTTTAATGTTGACCTTGCAATACCTGTGTACTGTTTGTCTCATTTCCAATAAAATGCATGATTATCATGAGCTATTCCCGATTGCTTTATCATCAGTTTTACTTCATTGTAAGTCCATGATGATCAGATTTGGGGTAATAGGTTAAAAGTAATCATTTATAAGAGGTAACATATGTGATTTCGATAATTGCGTGTTCACTATCACAACTGTTCTAAAGTATCCTGTAGTTTTCACTAACTAAGCACCCCTGATCTAACCTTGCAGTGCAGCTGGATCTGCCATAGTCAAGGTCTGTAGACAGACAGATTCATCTCCCATCATTTAAAAAGTTACAAAGTCACTGCTCATACAGATCTAAGCATTGGTGCTAACAGTCTCTCAATCAATCATTCTTTATTTGTGTAGAGCCAACTCATAGCAAGGGTTATCTCAAGGTAGAAAAGCAGAATGAAGACAAACTCTTTATTTTATTGATACACATATATGCAGATACATATAAAAATACATACATCAAAGGGGTTTACCCCTTGAGATGAAGCATCTAGTCAGGAGGATCCTCATGTCTTTATGATTGTAGTGATAGTTTTAATAAAAGTATAACCAATAATATTTAGGAAAAGTGTAATCTAAGATTTACATTAACTTCTATAATGATTATATGGTAAATGGTAAATGGACTTGAGCTTATATAGCGCTTTTCCAGTCTTTGACTACTCAAAGTTGCTTTACACCGCAGGTCACACCTACCCATTCACACCCATTCGCTCTCACATTGACTCACTGATGGTTCAGAGTTTCTATGTTAGTTGTGCATCAGTATTTCTAACACATTCACGCCCTTTCATTTCCATTTACACACCACTGACGCAGCAGTGGAAGCAAATTGGGGTTAAGTGTCTTGCCCAAGGACACAGGCATATGTCGCCCGGAGCTGGGCTTGAACCTGCAACCTCCCGATCATTTACCAAGTGCACTATCCATCTGACACATGATGATGTTGAACAACACAACAGCATCAAAATGATAATTTTCAGAAGATTCAGTAGAATTTGACCAGATCTGGAATGCATTTCTTAAATGAAAAACAAAAACACTGAAAGCATTTCTCAATAAAAAGGATATACTCATGACATGTGGCTGGAGTTTATGATATAGCTTATGTTTTGAATTTTACACCATCACAGTAGCACCAGCTTGCCCTGTCATAACCTCGCTCAAGGCCATGACAAATACGGGAGGAACACATAGTTTTTTCAGTAAATAATGCGATTTATTACCAAACAAAAGAAAACATCCAAGGCTATTAATCTGCAAATATGGGTGTGATAAGTCAGTGGTGAATGTTGGGTGTGTGTCATGAAGTATGGGATGTTGATAAGAAGAACAAACTAAATCAAAAGATGCATCTGATGGCTGAGGTGAGTCCAGATGAAATGAGGGATAGAACGAGAGCAGCAAACGGCTTTGGCTTTTATACCTAGAAGGCATCAGGCGATCCAATCATAGCTGCTTACTCAGGTAACTCTAAGAGAGAGGAGATATTAGCCTGGTCTTTGCATGAGGAGCTAAGGCAGAGACCATCACACCCCTGATCCACCTTTATTCCTACATGTCTGAGTTGCTTTGTTGGAGCTCCTGTCACTTTAAGGTCCCCTTTCCCATGTGGGTCCAGTCTGTTCTGTATGGCTGACCAGTTTACTCTGTGGTTATTGGTCAGTCCAGCACTAATCAGGTTCTTTCACAGTCTATGCTCTGCACTGGCCAGTGGGCTTACACAACAGGTGATAAGACATCACACTGGTAGGTCTATACCCACCAGTGTGATGTCAGCACGTTTCAGGAAAGGAAGCACAATAAGATCTCTTTACAAGTCAAACTATTCAACTCAGAAACATCTTTCAGGTGCTTCTGCAATGAAAAACACACAGGACTGCAGAGCTTCTTGAAATAAGTAGTGTTGATTTAAAAAAAAAAAAGTCCTCTAAAAGGAGAAGCATGATGTAAATGCCATTGAGGGTCACCTTGAGTTGTAATTGTCTGGTTTAGCCATTCTGTTAGAGGGTAAGAGAGGAAGAGATACATATTATTGATATATGATATTGAAAGATTCTGCCCCTTCTCAAACAGTCTGTGGGCTCTTTCCCAGATGGACTAGTGAGATTCTGTATCGAATATATTAAACTGTCTATGATTGTAGTGTTGTGCTCAAGACCACACTATCCAAGATCAAGGCTTGCCCAAGATCAGAATGCACAGAGACCAAGACCAAGACCTTCAAAATCAATTAAAAAAACTATGACAAAGTTGAACAGTTAAGAGGGGTGTCCCTCAGTCACAACACAGGGAAGGTTTCAGTCATCACCGGGGGAAATAACACATGAACTGGTGCTTTTTGTTGTTTTACCAAGTGTTCCTCCTTATTGACATTAATGATGTTGAAGAACAGCAAGATCAGTGCTGGTCTTGATCGGTCTTGACAGATAATCCCAATTTCGGCCAGTCCAAGACCAAGACAGAGTAAAAATGTTCTAGAGTCCATGACAAGACCAAGACCTTCAAAATCAATCAATTAATCTTTATTTGTATAGCGCTAATTCATTAAAAGTGCTACCTCAAGACACTTTACAATAGAGCATAAATCTCTTCATTTATGGATACACATATGTGCATAGATACATATATACATATATAAAATACACATATACATATATATATACAAATATATCCATCCAAAACCCAACATGAATCCATATAGGCAATTATGAATCCCTCCATCATGGCGGCAAGAAAAAACCCTCTGTTAAGCAGCAGGAAATCTTGAATGTGGATCCCAGTCTCATGATGAACAGCAAATCCACACGATGCTGTGTTGGGTGTTTGGGCAAAGGAAGGGAGGTAAGAGGAGACAAGTGGACTAAAGTAAGAACTAAAGTTAGTGACAGATCCATGAACCATAGACCTGTCGTCTGATTTATTAGAGGTTTGCCTCTTGAGATGCTACATCATCTCAAAATGTGGTCTCGAGTCCAGGACTGGTCTTGAGTAACACAACACTATATCATTGTGTCTGGTTATCACGTCAGTCCTTATTACACAAAAATATTGATGAGTCTTGGTAGTCAATGCCCTGGACATGTCCTCAAAAAACTACATTTCTGTCCTCTCAGTACAGCTATTGGTCAAATAGAAATTTGATTAGTTCACTTTCCTGTCTAACTGTAACAATCAGTTTACTGCATTCTTGAAAGAATGGGTGCACATTATTTGAGGTCAAAATGATTTGAGTTCATCCTGTTCTTCAGGACCTAGTGTCAGAGTGGACATTTGTTCAAAGTATGACAAAAGTCGTACAAAGCAATTTTAGTTGCATCGTCATATGATCTAAACAAATTTTAAATCCAGCAAACATTTGAATGCATTTATTATTAAACTGCATTACGATATTGTGATTATTGTTGAGTTTAATTTTAAACCTCCATCTTACCTCATCATAAAGGTTCAAATTCAAATCTCATAATCTAAAAGTACCTGCCTTTCTGCCCTTTCTCTCTTTCTGTGCAGAGACAAGTACACACCACAAATGAGGTTTCCAGGACCCCTCTGCCAGGAGCCGCTGCACAGTTAATTGTATGTCTCCAGATATTCTGCTCTACTTCCTTAATCCTCAAAGCTGTGTCAGGGTTTTTCTCCCCTGCGAACAGCGTTCACTGTGGCTCCTGGTGCACATCAGCGCCTCTGCAGATATTCACCTACGAGAGAACAGTTTGTCTAAATTATTCTAAGTTTTAATAAGTTAATGTTCCCACCAGACTTCACCAGCACATTCAGTCCTGGTCCACTCAGAGGTGGGTCTTTCTTAAACAGGGGCTTTCCTCTCCTGTTTCTAATATGATTAAAGTCCATGCAAAATAAACTTCCTGTCCTTCTGTGATTGCATAGTTATCCCAACATCATGTAGTCCATAATTTCAAAGAGATAGTTCAGGTTTTTAAAGCGGGTTGTGTTAGGTACATGGCATGAGCATGAACGTGTACCACAGTGCCACAGTGTCACAGCTCAGTTTCCTCTCCATTCAGAAATCTCAGGACAGATGCTAATGCCATGCATTGCAGTCCATGGTACCAAACTCTTCATGCAATAAAAGAATTGTGGGAGAAAATAAGCCATAGAAACAACATAGGTTCAGCATAGGGATGTAACGATCACCGGTAAAATGGTAAACTGTGTTAAAATTTGCCCCGGTAATCATTACCGTGTCCTATTAAAATTACCGTTATGCCGTGTTTGATCACCACACTGCCTCAGTAACGCACTGTGATGCTGCTCTTTGACTGGAAAAGCCTGATCTATGTATCTGTCCTCAATTAAAGGATAAGTTCGGTTTCTACAGTTTTCACATTTTTTCATAGAATGAAGTAGAACAATATACTCACCCAGAAGGCTTTCCTGATCCAAACAGTGCTTCGGGAGATGTTTAGATCCAAAATCGAGCAACGGACATCTGTATAATGGCAGCACATGGGGCATGTATAGCGCTGCTCCTACAACTGCATTAATCATCCAAAAACTCATTAGTTTCACCAATATTTCATCATGGTCCGCTCGGACTACACCTCCATTACAGTCTGTGTCGCGTTTTGTGACTGTGCTGACCTCTGAACTGAAGAAGAAGAGCGCTTGCCTCCGCGCATATGCAGTATGGCTCATTGTTTCAGGGGCAGACAGCTGGCAACACAACGACTTTCTTCTTCCAGTTTTGTGCAAAATGGACGAATATCTACCAGATGAAGATGTTGTGGAGGAGAACTTTGAATATGATGGGTGTCCTTACAGTTTTGAGCCAGAGTTTACAGATCGAAAGGAGGACACGGAGGCAAAGAGAAGAACAGCTCTCCAGAGAGTACTGCGCATGCGCGGAGGCAAACATTCCTCTTCTTTATTTCAGAGATCAGCACAGTCACAAAACAAGTCTGGAGCGACACAGACTGTAATGGAGGAGTAGCCCGAGCGGACCATGATGAAATATTGGTGAAACTAATGAGTTTTTGGACGATTAATGCAGTTTTAGGAGCGGCGCTATACATGCCCTATGTGCTACCATTATACGGATGTCCGCCGCTCGATTTTGGATCTAAATATCTCCCGAAGCACTGTTTGGATCAGGAAAGCCTTCTGAGTGAGTATATTTTTCTGCTTCATTCTATAAACAATGTAAAAGCTGTAGAAACCAAACTTATCCTTTAAGCAGCCTCATGCGAGGCGCACATGCGCAGTTTGCATTATTTGTTCTCTGAGTCTGAGAGCGAAAGTTATAGACACTACAGTGAAGAGTTCTCCTCTCAAAACCAACTCTGAAGTCTGGTTGAATTTTGGATTTTACAAGAATGCTGAGGAAACATTGATAGAAGACAGTCTCCCTATCTACACACGAAGCTGCGGCGAAAAAAAAAGACGTGCACGGTTAAAACTGCCGTAAGTCTTCGAGTAAATGAACTGACCGAGCCGTAGAGGTAGAAAGAGAGAGATAAGATCCAGTGAGCCATACCTGGGGGAACAGCAGGTGGTTATCAGTATTTTCTGTCTAAATAATGTATAAATCTTGTAGTTAACAGCATTAGTATCATTCTGGAGTGAGTTCTTGATGTTGTTTTGCTGCATATTCACCGTATTATGAAACAGTCTTTTTCCGTTAAAGTTCATGTTTTATGGATTTAGTCAATCACAATTTTTTAAATATTAAAGGAGGAGATGTTGAGGACATCTGCCATTGAAAGGGGAGACCAGAGGAGGGTCGTGAAGAGGGCTAACTGCTTCAGGGACTATCATCGGTAAAACAAAAAATAAATAAAAAGACCTGGACACGGTCTAATATAACGAGCTGTGGACACTAATGCTTCAGGCAAACTAAAATGTATGAATGTATGCAAAATAGGTTACATTTATTTTTGGCTGTCTCAAAACTTTGAACATGTTCATTTACAATTGTTTATGAAGTGAATCCTGTTTAAAGTTCACATCTGTTTTTTCTGGTCTTGTAGTTACTCACTGTTTAAGCATTTATTACATAATAATGACAAATACTTGCTAGACTTTTTTACTTTTATTGCTCATAAAAGAAAGGTAAAAATGTACTCAAAGGACATTTCTTGACAAAAAAGACAAAAAGAACTGTTAAAATTATAACATTAAAGGGGTTAAAGGATTTCAATTGTGTGTAAAAGTACTTTTTGAACATTTTGAGCACACTGCAACAATACAGAGATAATAATGATAACCGTAATAATTTTGGTCACAATAACTGTGATACAAAATTTTCATATCGTTACAGCCCTGGTTCACCTTACACTACAGTTTGTTTTAATTTCCCACCACTGAACTGCTTTAATTAGGCACAGTTTGAGACACAGCACAGCCTACTGCTGCATTCCATTTACCTCGGAACTGGGAGCTGGGAAATGGGAGTGACGTCATCTCCGACTTATCGGCGTTCCAGTTGAAGTCAGAAAAAAAACGTGCCGATCGACCAGGCTATTGTTAGCTGTTGTTAGCACGCCCTGCGTTGTTGTTCACAAATTTTACATGAAGAATGTGATTATCACTATGGCAGCATTTTTGTAAATATAAGTCGAACACTACTACGTATACAGCTGATTTAGAGCAACACACACTAGTCAGAAGTGCAAATAAATTGATTATTAGAGGAGCTAAATAACTGTTCACACTGGGGGCTGCCATCTTCAATTGTCAACTCGGGGTTGGTGAGGTTCCCCCGAGTTCCTAGTAGGATATTCCGACCTGGGGGGGCGTTCCAGATTAAATTTCCTACTCGGAAGTGGGAAATTCCGACCTCCGACTACAACTGGAACGCACCATACATGCTGGAATTCTTGAGCAAAACTCATCTTGAGCAACGATTCACCAAAGCTATGTTGGGTGTTG
This sequence comes from Scarus forsteni, assembly GCA_036419115.1. Lineage (NCBI taxonomy): Eukaryota > Metazoa > Chordata > Actinopteri > Labriformes > Labridae > Scarus > Scarus forsteni. The sequence continues at coordinate 6,430,270 of JAZDUH010000289.1, forward strand.
GGTGTGCGGGTGGGCGGAGTTGGAGAGGTGGGCAGAGATGAAGGAACTAAAATAAGAATTGATGATTACAACAAATGTATGGATGCCTGGACCATAAATGTTTCCTAATCATATTTGTGTCTATTTAATTGAAATGTATTTGAGGTTAGCCCCTTGAGATGTTGCAGCTCATTTTCAAGATGGTCCTTCTCTCTATATGATGATAAAGGTAGTTATTATGGCAGTATAATTAACCACAACTATGGAAAAAGAGAATGTTCAAATATCAGCATTAGCAGCTATAATGAAAAAAAACAAGGTTGGGAGGACTAATGATGATGTTCTAGCAACACAGTCACTCCTCCATGTTGGTAGTTGTCCAAAAATGAATTTTCAGTCTCCCAGAATGCTGTCTGGATTTATGCAAAAGGACAAAATGCACAGAAAAAAAACAGTGTTTTCAAAATAGGCATTGTGTGTAGGCATGGCCTCAAAATGCCTGTTTTGATTGCTGAAAATAAATCATCGGTATCACTATAATTCAGTGTCGGGACCTGCTTAAAATAAAAAATAGGTGTTTAGGTATCCCTGTGGACACATAAAAATTTAATATGAAAATGAGATATTTGCAAGGTGATGCAAAGCCTGCATCTTAAATGCTATTCGGTGAAATTGGAGTCTTCATTGATTAAGCTCCTTTGCAGAAACAGAGAAGGATGCAGATACTAATCAGTGGATGCTAAAGGAAGTATATTCTGCAGTTTTTCATTGGCTGGCTGTCATTGTTTATGAGGGAAATAACTGGAAAAGGGCAGTGAATGATTTGTCGGGGCCGGGGGAAAACTTATGTTGAAAAATATAGTCTTGTTGGACAGGACGGGCAGTAGGGTGTTCAGCAGCTGATTCACTACAATGAGGGTTAGCAACACCAAGTCTGAGGCTATGGATCTCTGCTGGAAAACAGTGGATTACTCCTTCTTGGTGAGGTGTTAGTCCATGCCTCAGGTGAAGGAGTTCAAGTACCTCAGGGTTTTGTTCAGGAGAGAGGGAGGACAGAGAGATTTACAAGCAGAGGGGTGCAGCATCTGCAGTGTTGCAGACACTAAACAAGACCGTCACAGTAAAGAGGGAGCTCAGCTGAAAGGCACACTTTTAAATTCAGTGGTCTGTCTTTGTTCCTACACTCATCTATGATCATGAGCTCAGAGTAATTATTGAAAGATTAAGATCCCATATACAATCAGATGAAATACAATATTTCAAGATGGTGTCTGGGCGGCTGCCTCCTTTTGGAGGTATTTAAGCAAAGAGACTCCAAAGAAGACCCAGAACTCACTGGAGTGATTCTGTCTGACCAAGGGACAGTATGGGACAGTATGGGAGTAAGTTTGTTACTCGAGGGGGGGATGTCTCGGTCAGCAGGGGGTGCTTGGACTACTATCCCCTGATGGCCTTAATAATACAAATGGTCTTTCTAGAGGAATAGATTGTCATAAATACAGTATAATTGTGAGCTTACTGACTGTCTTGGCTGAGGTCCCACAAGAAGACAGATCATCTGTTTCAATTGACTTTAATCGATATTTTCAGCTTTGGCTTTGCTTGAGAGCCTTTGCAAAGTTTGTGTCATTCTGTGGCCTGGTGTTTTGTGGTGTTTTAAACAATGAATCCCCAGCAGCAGTGTCTTAAATCAGACAAATGATTCATTAAAGATGCTTCAAAAGTTTGTTGAACACTTTCTAGAACCTACTACACAAAAGCCACTGTAGCCATGAGTCTCTTTCCTGAGTTGAAATACTGTTGTTGATGTTTTTTCCTTCTTATAGTCAAGGTCTAAAGAACCCATAATCAGACATGATCCATTTCTTTTGGACCTTGGACGTGAAAAGTGGAAATTAAGTCACATCACTCAAATGCGCTCCAGCTCCAAGCTGGTACAGTCTCAGTCGTTGAAAATCATTCAACTTTCCTGCAGAAAATTCTAACTAAAGGGGGTGTTGCCTAACCTTCCTCAGCAGCTGCATTCGCCTGATAATTTATCTGTAATCAGGCAGATCCATTTTGCCAAGCTCCAATCTACAATGATTGTGAGCGGCCCAAAGAAACATGACTCAATCAGAGTCCTTAAGAGCACTGAGAGGAAAAGGTGAGATGACAGCAGGAAGTGACCACTCTGACTGAGTCTAGCATAGATGCTAACAGCTTTTGTGACAGTGTAATCAGATTTGACTGAATTTCATAATGAAATGGAAAACAAATAAGCACTGCAAGCCTCCATAGAAAGGACATTTTTGCTCTACTTCTGACATGTTTTGAAAAAAATTGGTCGAAAATGTAACTCACATTCTGTAGCACAGCACCAGATAATCCGATTATAAATAAATGAGGTTGACGGAATGATCATCAAATCACCTGCTGAATGTGTTTCTGAAAAGGTTTGCCCTCCCCAAACACTTTCTATGGGCAAATATATGGGAAATATACTAATCTGCAGAATCTGACCACTCCAACCACCTGGAATGCATCATTTCAGCCTAAGGCTCGGTTACACAGCGTCAAAAACAGTCAAATCCAATACTTTTTCATTGCGTTTTGGCCTTGCATTTACACTGAAACATGTTGCATTTTGTCTGAAAATGGAAACTTTCGAAAACAGACTCCAGAGTGGAAAGTTTCCACAACGCTCTCCATTCAGCTCCGTGTAAACCCATATCAGAGCGTTTCAGGGTGAAACGCTGACATCACCGCATGACCACTCCAACCACCTGGAATGCATCATTTCAGACTAAGGCTCGGCTACACAGCGTCAAAAACAGTCAAATCCAATACTTTTTCATTGCGTTTTGGCCTTGCGTTTACACTGAAACATGTTGCATTTTGTCTGAAACTGGAAACTTTTGAAAACAGACTCCAGAGTGGAAAGTTTCCACAACGCTCTCCATTCAGCTCCGTGTAAACCCATATCAGAGCGTTTCAGGGTGAAACGCTGACATCACCGCATGCGCAGTACTCATTCACATGAAGGCTGCACATGCATACCAGGAACAACAACAGCTTCGCCCGTCTGCCATGTAAAGTGTGTGAGCCTCTTACCAAGCTCGGTTTTTTTATCCAGTCAAAACTATCCAGACAGATTTGTTGTCCGAACCGATTTGTTGTCCAGAAAATAAACTTCTATGTCTCTGTGCGTCTACTCACCATTGTTGTTTGTGAAAAGTTTTTCTTCTTTGTACGTGTACTATAGCAGCGCTGCCTCTGTACAGACCTACACCACCATCTACTGAACCGGCATGCATACTACAGTGGGTCCATACGTCTCCAATGTCGTCGTCTGAATGCAGATGAATTTGAAAACGCAAAGGAAAAATCTTTACGTCGTTAAGTCAAGAGTGTCCATGTAAGTGTAGCCTAATACACAGATACAATGACTGATCAGACTTGTTTCTCACTTGATGGGTGGTTAAAGATCCTGCAATCTGCATGATAGAGAAATACCCTGAAATTCTCTCTAAAACTTTACTAACAGGAACCCAACAGTATGTTTAACAGGGCAGAGAAAATCTGGTCCAGTTTGGGTCACAGTTATTAATCAGTTTTGATACACTTGACTAAGGATGGTTTCATTAAGATGACAAAGTTTATGTGTTTTAGCGAGAATCAGAATGTTAATCTTTTTCTAACTGAATGAAGTGGCATAAGTTAATAGCCTCTACAAAACGTCTACTGCCATAAGTGTGAAAATGTCACGTGTTGAGACATGTTGTGAAAACTAGTGTGAATGGTCAGAAGAACTGTTAAAGCTGTATGAGCAAAGCTTATTTCACGATTTTACCACCTCTCCAGTCCCAGAACCCACTGGCTATTGTCTGACATAGATAAAGCCTCTAGGCCTGTGGCCAAATTTCGGAAGTGTCCAGTATAAGCAGCATTATAGTTGCAAATGACTCTCGGCTGAGTCTCCATTGTCCTTGCCAGCAGTGTTTACTGTCCTGCAAACAATGTGATGAACAAGACGGAAGTTTGAGCTGAAAGGAAGCTGGTTGCTTTACTTGCAAGTACAGTATCTATGTGTTTCTGTTTAGAGTTCAATATTACTGGAAGACTGTCTGTTGAATCTTTCAGCTTTCACTGTTCTTGATGTGTTTGTCAGGTATTATTTTATTACCTCCGCCAAGGAGGTTATGTTTGTCTGTCTGTCTGTCTGTCTGTCTGTCTGTCTGTGAAGAAAATAACTTAAAAAGTAATGGATGGATTTTGATGAAATTTTCATGAAATGTTCAGCATGGGAAAAGGAAGAACTGATTCGATTTTGGTGTTGATCCGGATCACCCTCTGGATCCAGGAATTGTTCAAAGGATTCTTTATCATTGGGAGATAGGGAACTGTGCTGCTTGGTGGAGGTCTGCGCTCTCCGAGTGCTTTTCTAATTGTATTTGTGGCACGCTTTAAGCACACACAAAAGTGTTCAATTGTACTGATATGAAGAGACTATTTAGGGATCAGAACAAAAAAGAGACATTAGAGAGACATTAGATCAGTTCATACTGATGACCAATGTACGAAACAAACACCTTTAGCACCATGCACATTCATTTTTTACATCATTTTCCTTCATACTCAGAAGGTGTTGTGTTTTTGATATTTAACATGTCAAGTGGTAAGATATCAAAAGGGCCATGCCAACTGGGTTTCAAAATATCATTATTAAGGTGTCATTTTTAAATGACATCATTATTTGTCATTATTGAGTGGCATATGAAAACAGAATGAGTCCCCATGAGTGTCTTTTTGATTTGGTTTCTGGCTCTGATCCTCTATTTTGGTAAATATGTTGTGCACAGTACTGTATGTTTGATTCAACGAAATTAGGCCTTGGAACTAAAAAGGCTCTCCAGTTTGATGTCCAGTTCTAAGTCAGCTGTGGCTGTAAAACATGATTCACAGTAAAGGTGTGTTCACACCAAATGCAACCTGGTCAACCTATGCAACAACTCTCCATGTAAAATCAATGTATAGTTGCAATGGGGCAAGGCCAGCCCTCAACCAATGCGTCATTGGTAACTAGATCATCCTAACAGGTCACTTTGGACATTTGGCAAGGTGTGGGAGCATTAGTTAGTGAGTAGATTAGTTCCACCTTATACAGAAGAGGTGATTCTCTGCAGTCCTTTCCTTTCTGCTGCAGTGTTTTATGGTTGGTAGATGAGTGCAAATGATAAAGTTGGAATAATGTCAGCTAACACATCCTGTTATATGATTTGATATGATCACAGTGAAACTCAAGCAGATATGACGTCAGCAACACAACAGCGACTTAATGAGATTTTAGGGACAGGTGACGTGACTTGGAAAGGCAACATGATCTTGGAGATTAAGTTGCGCTCAGTGTCATCTTAATGTCTTCTGGGGCACATATTTTTGACAGGCTTGGCATCCAGTCAGTTTCTGACATGGAGCAGGCTTACCAGCTTAATGGAATATTTTGTTGTTCTTTTTTTAAATTGAGTTTATTAAGGTCTCTGGCATTTGTAAATATGGTTGCCAATAAAGCAGCTTGCAAGCTTTGTCCCTGGAGACACAAGGCGTGTACAGTGTATGGTGCCACCAATTAACTGAGTTTTGGATGAAACTACATAAAAATCAACTTGAACTGAAGTACACAAAAACAGAACATCACACATGGGGACAACGTTAGAAAGATAAATGTTAAACTGTTAAGGAAACTGAAGAGCACGATTGAACAGTTACCTGGTGGTGCAGATGCATACCCATCGCTGTCATGAATGGCACTTAGTAACACACCTTCTTCTGGACCTTTCATCAGAGCTCTTTAATTTTTCACTGCAGAGGGCCGAGTCCTGATCTCTAAATTTGAAACAAAAAGTCCAAAGTGGTGAGGGCCCACATCATGAAATGGAATGCGGTGACATTGGAATTCTGGCCATTTCATTATTAGTTTTTTTATATATATACGCACAGGATAAATACAAGAGTGAACCATTTAGTGATATCCAAGGAAAGAGATTTACATCAGTTCATGCTCCAGTGACTGCTACCTCTCCCTACTGCAGCCTGCAGACCTCAGACCTGAACATCTGATGAGAGGAGTTTCTGGCAGAAAGATACCATATGTTGCATCACAAAATAGCCCTTAACCCTTTAACTACCAGCTCTACTGTTCGACGGGGGTAAAAAAAAATCTCAGGGATATTTGATGTTTTATAAAACAGAACAAATCCAATCATTGTTTGATTCCATCAACATTTCAGGGAACAGAGAAAACTACAAACAAACCAAAAAACAGATATTTTCATGATGTGGGATTCAAAGGTTTATAAGTTAAAAGGTGATTACCTGATGATGAAAAATGCTCAAATATTTGATACGAAATCAACAAGAAAAGGAATAAATGTTTGCAAATACAATAGCAATAAAAAATAACCTAAAATAGATTAAACTGAGTTTGACAAACACACCAAAAAAAGTTTTTTTGATGAATAACTGTATTACCTTATTAAAGTTAGGTATTTAAAAAATAATGAGGGTGATAGTAAAAGCTTTTCACTTTTAAACATTTAGATCCCACACAAAGGAAATATTAGTTCTTCCTGTTTGTTTACAGTTTTTTCTGTATCCGAAAACACTAACAAAAACAATGATGTTATTTTTTGACACATTAAAAATGTCTGAATTTATTGACCCGTTGCCAAACAGTTGAGCTGGAAGTTAAAGGGTTAACAAAGGAGGCTTGTCCTTAACAAAGTGAAGTGCTATAAAGAATTTTACTGTAGCATCTTGTCTAGCCAACATGATTTTTTGTGGAGTTTTAACCTACAATGGGTCAATTGCCTTTGTCAAAGAGGTTATGTTTTTTGTTTTTGCATATGTTTGTTTGTTGCTTTTGTTAGCATAATTACACAAAAAACTACTGGTCATATGTTGCTGAAATTTTCATGAGATATTATTAATGGCCCAGCTTAAAAAATGATTGGATTTTGGTGGTGTTACAAATAGCCACCATTAGCAAATAATTATTTCTGCTCAATAACTGTCTAACTACATGATTTCTAGTGCTAGATGTGGTTTTCAGGATCAAGGAATCATATTGTAATAGTCACTTTATTATGGAGCTATTGCTTATTAATGTAACAATAATATGTGAGCTACCTTGGTGGAGGTTTGAGCTCTCCAAGCGTTTTCTAGTTACATTATGAGGTTTCGGTGGCACTGTGTACTGAAATATACTGGCTGCAGTCCAACCGCGGCTATACCCTCTGGGAAAAAGCTTATGAATTACTTTATTGGCAATCATCCTCACAAGAGCATAGGCCTTGAGCAACTCACCTCAAAAAACTGATCCATCTCTTTAAATTCTGTGAGATGGATCTGGCAAAACTGCTTTGTAAGGTTAAAGTGACTTATAAATGCAGAGGTAGTTCTCTCATTCTTTCTTAATTAAACTCGATAACTGGATCTGATTGTAGCATTAACAGTTTGGAGTGCACTCGAGGACATTTCTCAAATATCAAGATGCTTCATTTGGAAAACTCACCACAGTGTTGGCACAAAACTCCAAGCAGGGGCTGAATTAATGAATGTCACAGACAATGTATTGTAGCTCTGCTTGTATTGACTCAGTGGCCACAGGGGTGTGTGTGTTTAGAATTAGATCAGTGCAAAGTCCATTTTTCTCACACAAGCACCTTTTCCTATCCATAAAGTTGATTATGCAGGCTGTAAAAAAAACTGAAGTCATCTTGTATTGTGTGTTTGTGTGTGTGTGTCTCCTTTAAGAGGCATATGGTGCCTTTTTTCGACCTTTCGAAAGGTTTCTTAAGGTGAAGCTTCAGGACTTCAGGATGCTTTGTCTCTGCCAGGTTCAGTATTCAGTATGTGAGCTACAAATGGGAGAAATTAGATTTCATACAGTCTGTGTGTATCTCTGTGTGTGTCAGAGTGTGTGTGTCTTCGTCTGATCATCTCCTTACACTTTCTTTCTCAATCAGATTACCCTCCTTCCTTCGTCCACTGCTTTCTGTCTTCCAGCGCCGCAGCTCCTGTTGCACCTCCACCTCGTCCAGCCCCGGCCCCTCCCCTCCTGAATTACATGCATACACACACAAGCCACGCACACACACCCTCCCCAACAAGTGTGATGGAGCTTTGGTGCTCTGGCCACAAACAGGCGGGGTGCACACTGTAGCTCAGACGGCACAGGGACCAAAAGTGGCTGATTCAGCTCCTGAATGATAGATTGAGAAGAAAAGAGGGGAGCAGAAAGTGACAGCATCGCTTTGTGTCCTCGCCTGTGAGTTTGTGTGCGTCTGTGTGTAATTCAGACTGTCTGAACCCCAGCAGACAGGGTCATCAATGGAACTGTCAGATGATCCAAGGTCGAGGGGGCAAGAGGAGGCCCCCCCTGCACCCCCGCCCAGTGGGTCCCAAATGAAAGGCAGCAGCTTCAGTGCCTTCCAGCAGCATGGCTACTCTGCATCTATCTTCCTGCAGCGCAAAGACAGGCCGGAAAAGGTGAGTTAAGTACCACTAACTGTAATGTACTTGTGTGCTGCAGCAGGTTACTTAAAAATTAAACACTGGAACAAATACAAGTGGGACATTGCACTGCAAACAGGTCGTCCAGAGGCTGCTCAAACATGTAATGATATTTTTAGGGAAATGTATTCACCAGTAATACTATCAGATACACAATATGTCTTCCCTCAGCCCAGGAGACACATTAGTTGATTATACTTTGTAAACTCATTCATTCTGCATGGCTGTGCTGCTTTAGTCTCTGCACAGGATTGCTTCTGGAGAGGATTGCAATTGAGCTTTGTTGCCTCCAATAAGAATTGATTACCACTTACTCCAGTGCTGCCACACACTTTGTACACACTACTGCAAAAACAAGCACACAAGGATCTACAGACAGAACAAATTAAAGTTATGGTTTCCTGGAGATATTTTTAGATAACCGCACCAGACAGACAGTTGATTATGTCTGATAGGAAAGATCCTCAACCACAGGACCACGGACTGGTACCAGGCCATAGGGAAGCAAAAATGAAACACTTTTTATTCCAGTTTTTTGAGGGTAATAAAAAGTGTATAATTACTGATTTACTACCTTCATCATCGAGGAGTGTTTTCAGAGATGTTATTTGTTTAATGAAGCAGTGTGGTCTCTTTCTATCTTTTTGACCATTTGCAAGTGTCATTTCACCTGGACATCATAAACTATGGTTTTCAGCATGTTACTCAATGGATGTGTAGGCTAAATAGATATAAATGTCCTGCGGTGAACTTTTACTGACATAAAACAACTGTAATTATCTACTGATATGTTGTGGAAAATAAAGTTTTAAATGTCAGTTTTATGTATCTGCAGGTCATTTCCATTTTTCTCTACTCTCTCCCTCCCCTTTCAAACTTTAACCACTGTCTCTACACTAACATAAAGACAAAAAAAGTATCTTTTTATTAAGTATCTTTTTTATGCCCAGCAACAGCAGAGTCATAAAATCCTGATGGGGGACTGTAACTGTCCTGTCTCATTCTCCCCTCCACATGCTAACGCAAACCAAAATTGTGTGTTTTATTGGAGTTAATTTTGTCCAGAATATTACATTTTTATCTTTTTCAATACCAATCTAAAATGAGGGGGAAGGGGACGATTACATTGATGACTTTCTTGAAATACACTAAGACTCTCCTCCATGGACCCAGAGGTCCCTGAGGGCTCCCCATGATCACAAACAGGCCCTCCCAGAGAAATAGCAGGGTCCCTCAAAGGCACAAGGAATGGGCTCCTCTCCATTATTAAATAGATACATGTAAATGAATGCACTCCATCAATAAGCCCTGTATCCTCCTGCTCCTGGGCTGGCATTCTTTCACCCATCTGCCTCTGCTGCCTCTTCCTCCATTTGCTGCAGCCTCCTTGTTCTTATTTGGCTTATGTGTGACCCTCAGATCAGGTCCTGAAGCTGACTGAAAAAAATCATCAGAAGGTTTATTGTTTAGATCAAATGCCCTTGCAAGTCCCCTCGTTTTCTTCTACTTTCTTTCTTGGCATCCTGATTTATGTTCAGGTTCTGGCATTATTAAAATAAGTCTGGCAGTGAGACTGCCCACAATGATCCAAAAAAGAAAAATCACCTTATACGATATAAGAGAGGCAGGGGAATGGTTTAAAGATTTCATACTTTTATAGATTAAGAATCTAATGCTGGGTATTTTGGTTCAGAATGTGTTTAGATTGTCATTGCTCAAATGTAGTTGACCATTTCCTTGCTGACCTCCATGAGTCCCCTTCTAGGGCTAGGGCCCTGACAGCATCCCTTAACCTAACCTTATACTTGGCCTTTTAATTTATTAAAGATGCTACGAGGAGTTATTACAGAAAAGTCTGACTTTTAGATATATGCCTGATCGAAATACACACTTTAAGATGAGTCTTATAGCATTAAATAGGTTATCTATAAATGCTATTCCTTAGCTTCGCGGTCGGGTCGGACAGGGCTGGACTGGCCTGGATACTCAACTTCAGGAACAAAACAAAACTAGAGCAAATTTATATTATTCGGACATGTCTTAGAGCACCGGGCTGTAAGTAGCGATATATAGCCGGCTACAAAACTACAATATTAAGTTTTCCAAAAATTGCTTGTTGTCACACATCAAAAACTACCGCTACGTAACTAGAAAGAGATACATAACCTCGTCGCTTTGCATCCTGTAAGTTGTTGAAAAAAGAAGTTGTAAAGCAATGCAGAGTTCTGAGGAAGGTCCGAGCTGCATTCATTAGCATCACAACACACACATGCTTTGGCTTGGGTCACGTCTTTACGACAGTCGCCGCGCGTGCTCACGGGTAGCAATTTTGCTGTTTAAGCCCAAATGACAAACATTTGCAGGTATCTTATCATATTTAAAGTAATAATGATCATATTAAAGCAAGTGAGAAGATGTTAGTAGTTGGACATATTCTAAATAGCATGTTTTGTTAAGCTCTGATCTGTCTCCTCATAGGTTTTAATGTGTATGAAGGAAATTTTATGTGTGTAAAAAGAAAGAAACCCATTCAAAGATGATTTTGAGATTCAGTTCTAGTTTTAGAGGGTAACACTGGAAGACAGTTAAGCTCTCCATCATTATTGCAATGGATATTGGTATATTATTTGCAGACTCTCCAGTTACACCTCTTCTCTCCACTCAAACTAAATTCCCATTTTCCATTATGATGAGAAACAACCAGCACACAAGGAAGAAAGTCTCTATCTTAAAATCTTCTTAGGTTTATCTTGTGGACAGCCCTCAGAACCAGGGGCCCTCAAACATTTTCATTTGGCCCCAAAGCTGTATTTTAATACTCCAGCACCTGTCCAAGAACTGGTGGTTTATGCAGCTGTACAATTTGTCTCTGTCTAAAGGAGACAGTGAAATATTTGAGGGTTTCGGAGCAACTGGGCAACAAAATAGTCACTGTTGAGAAGTATCTTGGAGCTGCAAAAATTGTGACAAACAGCTCATAAGATCCTCTGACAACCCTAAAGCAGAGGTTTATGTTACAGTGTGCTTACAGCTGGACCCTCTCTGATCCGTCCACTTAATCAGCTACGTAACTGCACAAGGACTCTACAAGTCCTTTCTCTTCAAACAACACTTCCCACTCATCCCAAAGCAAAACACTTTGAAATCCACTGATTAATTCATCATTTGGTACAATAACAAGGTTCAGAGCTGATTTCAGGCCAGTGTAATCATCATTGTTTGTGTTTGTGTATGTGTGTGGGCACGAGTGTGTACTTCCATGTCTGTGTGTGAATGTGAGCGAGGAATCAAAATATGACGAGTTGATGATGTTTTAGTACAGCCTGGATGTTTTTTACCTCTGTAAATAATCTAAGGCTGTGTCCGAAATGGCATACTAACGTCCTACTCATACTAAGTATGACATCAAAATGAGTATGTGGTGTGTTCACATTAGATTGTATGAAAAGATTGAGGGTGCGAGAAATACCCGGATGTATACGAGATCGGAAAAAATGTTGAGTATGCGAGGTGGGCAGACTAGTCACACTCAAACTCTCTTTGATAGCATAATGGCACGCATAACGGAATGTCTGAAGTGCCGAAATGAAATTTGCATCCATGCGTTTTATGGCTCAAATAGCCACATTCTGGTATTCTACGTGGTGACTTTCTCACCTAAAATGCTCTCTGAACTTTCAAATGTGACGAATCAACAGAGATATTTGATAGCCTGGTGTGCTTCTGATTTTTGTCGTCGGAGGTTTGAAATGCATCATGGGAAACTTAGTAGTACACTACAGTGTGAACTGTTGGCATCCTAATCATACTTACAGTATGTAGTATACAGTATATACACATGAGTTTGTAGTATGTAGTACGTTAGTATGCCATTTCGGACACAGCCAATGTGTGGAAAAGTGAATTAATCACTGTTAGTATTTACTTGATGTTTCCCTTTATTTGTGCAAATATCACCCAGACAACACCAAAGGAAGTCCAGAAATGTCCTACCAAAAATTTTAGTTGAAGACCAGGAAATTGTTCCCCGAAAGATGAGTCAGATCACTTTCTCCTCTGCTTTTGTTGGTGACAAAGCAAACGCCAGAGGTTTTGCCCCCTTTTGAGTTTGATTGGTGAATAAGGGGGAAGTGATGCTTACAAATGCAGGACTGCTCCAAAAGAGAACAATATTTAACTATGGGTGTTGACAGCACAGTGACAGAGAAGAGTTGATGCTAGGGGATTTTTCCAATCAGGACCTGGCCCTGAGAATTCCGGACAATCAGGTTTATGTTAAAAATGAGGACTACGCGTACAAAAAAAGCACAACTGTGGCCAAAGGCTCTTAAGGCTAAGACAGTTAACTAATTGAATCCCAAACTTGTCATCACATTTGGTTGTGGGAAACAATTTGAGTTGGACTGCCTGATGCACAGGTTGCTGCTGTTTTTCCAAATCAATACAACATTTGGACATTTTGTATTATTCTGCAGAACTCACAAAAGTCTGCATACTACACACAGTTACTACTTTGGCAAAGTCAGCACTGCCTCAGTTAAGATTCAAATGAATCAGCTGGAGTAGAAAGAGAAAGTTTCACTTACTGTTTTTCTGATCACCTAACTTTGGTGGTGCAAATCAAGCTATAAAAAGTCTCAGTGATGTTGTTTTCCAATCAGCATGTTTGAAAGCCTTTTGTCAAATCACAATACTTATATTGCCATTGGAAAATCCAGAGCTTAAATGTAGTATTTCAGTCAAGAAGGCCTGACAAGCTTAAACAGATATTTTCATATTGCCCTGGACTTGAGCTTGTGTAGTACTTTTGACCTGTAATCTTCTGATTTTTGGAGCCACCAACACCCCACTACCCTGGATAATATGCATGGTTTTGTGATGGCATTAAGTGTTACTCAACAAAATAAGGGTCAAATTTATTGGGTGACAAATTTGATTGCAACTGAAAACACAGCTAATATTATCATTTCCATAGATTCTACCTCATTTTGATCATGTTTCTTTTTCAAAGTCTTCTAGACAGGCTTCAGGATATATATTCTCTTTCAAACAGAAACATGAATCACTGTTATTTAACCAACATCCTCTCACTTCATTTAATCCCAACTCTTACTTCTGAGACGCAATCTAATTAAAGACTTAAAAAGTAAACAGAGTTGATCATAAATATCTCACTGAGTACTGCCTTGTTTTTCTTTTTCTTTCCAATAAGAAATCCCTTACTAAAGAAACTCATCAATTAAATGGTCCCTTCCTCGTCTCTCTGTCAAACATGTGCCCTGTTGGTCTTGGAGACAGAGTTTTCTGAAAAACAGCCCCACAGACTCATTCTTTTCACTGCCAGATCTGTATGCATCTCACCCCAGCCATTTTGGCAAGGGGCCCGTGGCATTACGCCCAGTCAGCCTTCACTCAGCACATATCACCCTGACTATGACGCCATGGTAGAGTTTCAAAAAAACACCATGCCCTGTGCATCCATGGAAACCTGCTGTTGAGCTTAAGGTGTGAAGGTGAAACACCTATGCTCAGGTGTCCTTCATTGACACTCAGAAAGAATCCAAGCATGACTCGACAGATACAATCACTGTATGTGTAAATGTTGTAAAAATAGATTTGGTTTGTAAGACACACAACCTGACTTACATTCTGTTATAAAAATAATTAATCAGTCAATAAATGTTTCTGTTTAAAGTTTTAATACCCTTTCAGCTGGTCATCTACACAATTAGTTTGTCAGTAGTTATGGTTAACTCATTCATTTATGCATCATGCTTGTTATTGGAAATAGCTAATCAGCAGATCACATGGCACTAACTAACACATGGCACTAGCCATGTAGACACAGTCAACATGACCTGCTAAAGTTCAAACTGAGCATCAAAGTTCAGGAAAAAGGATATTTAAAGGTGCTATGAGGAGAATCTATTCCCGGCGACATAAAGACTCTGCTACCCATGAGCACGCTCAGCGACTGTCGTAAAGACGTGACCCAAGCCAAAGCGTGTGTTTGTTGTGATGTTAATGAATGCAGCTCTGACCCTCCTCAGAACTCTGCATTGCTTTACAACTTCTTTTTTCAACAATTTACAGGATGCAAAGTGACGAGGTAATGTATCTCTTTCTAGTTACATAGCGGTAGTTTTTGATGTGCGACAACAAGCAATTTTTGGAAAACTTAGTATTGTAGTTTTGTAGCCGGCTATATATCACTACTTTCAGCCCGGTGCTCTAAGACGTGTCCGAATAATATAAATTTGCTCTGGTTTTAATTGTCTTATTCCCGAAGTTGAGTATCCAGGCCAGTCCAGCCCTGTCCGACCCGACCGCGAAGCTAAGGAATAGCATTTAAAGATAACCTGTTTTGATGCTATAAAACTAGTCTCAAAGTGTGTATTTTGATCAGGCATATATCTAAAAGTGAGACTTTTTTGTAATTACTTAGAAACTCCTCACAGCATCTTTAAGTGACTTTGAATGTGTCCTGGTTGTCGATGCAAGATGGCAGGTCAAAGTATTTTTAAAACTACTGAGAATGACTAGTGAAAGACAGGTTTTCAGAATTTTAAATACGCAATACAGCAACACATAAAAAGTCAACCAAACAGTTGCAATGCCAGTCAAAGGGTTAAACCACACCACAGCAAGTTTAATTTTAAAGATGGGCCGCATCAGCACAGCACCACACTTTGTGTCACTCCTGTCAGCTGACAACAGGAAACAGAGGCTTCAATTCACAAAGCTCACCAAACTTGGACAAAGGAGGTTTGGACAAATGTGTTCTGTTGTGTTGATTCTGGATTTCTGCTGCCACATGAGAGTCAAAACTGGCATGAGCATCATGAAGCAAGGATCCATCAAGACTTCTATGGATCCATCAAGACTTCTATTCAAAATTGGAGGATGGGTACACCACCGTGTACCCATCCTCTGATAGCTAGTCCAGCAAGACAATCAATAGATAAGACCAATAGATCTCTTGAACACGACAATGACTTCACTATCCTGCAGTAGGCTCCTCAGTCACAAGATCTCAATCCAACAGAGCACCTTTGGAATGTGGTGAAACGTTGCTGATGTGCAGCTGACAAGCATCATATGGTTGCTGCAGCATGTTGTTGAATCTATGTCGCAAGGGCGTGAAGCAGAAGTCCAACACGGTACTGGCAGGGTGTACCTAATAAAGTGACTGGTGACTGTAGGCTGTTGTGCTGGTCATCCAAGTTAAAGAGATAGTTCAGTTTTTTTGAAGTGGGGTTGTATGAGCTCCATATGACCACTAAGTACATTGGATGCAGTAGAAAGTTCTCTCCTCTCCCTCAGTAGGCCACAGACTGTAAGAGTCGGTGACGAAGAAATAGGCGCTAACGGGAAAGTAACGTACCAAGAACAAAGGGTATTTTCTCCGCCTACATGTACTCAAATCAAAAAGTAATACCACTGTTTAAGTTTGCGCTACATATCAGTGTTTTTAAGTGCATTAACATTTCGGAAATATATAGTTTATCTGGACCTAGGCCAACTCGCGTCATGTGTCCCTCCGCCAAATCACTCCGCCTGCAGTAAACAGTACAAGCTAGCGGCTTCAGACGCCTGTTGTAGACTGATTGAAAGCACATTATATGACAAAGATTTCTGAGATGGGGTTTTTGTGATGCCTCCCTTGATGCAGAAACAGATGTACATCATGGAGGACTCAGCTTTCACCGTATTCCTCTGCGTAAAGCAGTCATGCGGTTACATCGTATAGTGAATGCACCTCTCGTTACCTGTTACCTGACAGATTGTACATACATATTTATACATCTAAATATATATTAGAGGCTAATACACAGTAATAGTTGGGTGTGTGTGCATGTGTGTGTGAGAGAGACACAGACACAAATAGTCTGTACTGTTTTGATAAACAAACAGCCTCCTCTACTCTGCTTATTTGTTTCTGACATATTATTACTTACTTTGAGCAGAAACTGTCATTAGGTCCTTCAGGTTTGGGACATTTTTCCAGTTTATCATCGGGAAATTGAAGAATGTCCATAAAACTCCAGGATTCAGAGCAGGAAAGTCTGTTTGCTGAGTTATACCGCTGTCCGTATCCCCTGTCTCCTCTGGCTATTAGCAGGTCAAACACTCGCATCACTGTTTATTTCTGACTCTTTCTTGATGTCCAGTGTCCGTGGACATTTCCTCTGTATTCCTTTCAGTCTGTTCGGTTTCCATCTGCAGCAGCTCTTCTTCTGTAAACTCTGGTTCATACAGGTATCCTCTTGACTCCAAAGTGAATGAAACCTCATCGGCGCTGTCATAATCATCCCTTTTTAATTTCCTGCATTGTCTCTTCCTCACACCTCTTAGGTTAAAAACAAAATGTATATTTTATTAATATTATATTTCCGAAATGTTAATGCACTTAAAAACACTCATATGTAGCGTACTCTTAAACTGTGGTATTACTTTTTGATTTGAGTACATGTAGGCGGAGAAAATACCCTTTGTTTTTGGTACAGTACTTTCCTGTTAGCGTCTATTTCTTCATCACAGACTCTTACAGACTGTGGCTTACTGAGGGAGAGGAGAGAACTTTCTACTGCATCTAATGAACTTAGTGGCCATATGAAGCTCATACAACCCCACTGCAAAAAACCTGAACTATCCCTTTAATGTACAGATTTAAAGCCATAGAGACCACCTCAACAGACAAATCTAAACTGGAAGTCTGCCATCAACATTAAACCAGTGATCAGTTTTTTGTTGCACTGTTCATGGTCTGGTGCAGGTTGACTTTATTCCAGTCCTCTTGTTTGTGTAAGTCTTAATGGAATGGTCCTGCAGCATTGTTTTTGCAAATGAAGGCTGTTTATAATTGGTCCCTTGAGTTTAAAAATTGTGCTTGCTGTTATCATGTAATAAGGCACCGGTCAAGAGTCATGCAGGTGCAGGAACTGACCTTTTCTCCTGCAGAGTTGTTGTGAAGATGCTAATCCTAAAGTGTCTTTATCTATTCAACAAAGGACAAAGAAATGGACTGACATGAATTTCCTGAATCAGTATTCAGTGTTGCAGTGTGACAGTGACTGTGCTGTGAGTAAACTGTGTGTGTCAACAGTTCCCTGCATGACTGTTGGTGGATGTTAGCAGGGCGTTTCTCTCATGTTGCAGCTTAGCTCAAAGTCATCCTGTGGTCTTGTCCTGGCTGATGGTGTGGGTCCATGATGGTTTATAGAAGCAGTAAAAAAGCCATCAAGTTTGTCACCTTGTTTCCCCCTGTTTAAAACTGTGTTAGATTTGACCTCACATATTAAGCTTTAGGAACATTCACCCCCTCTGGGAAGTGGTCCAAGCATTCCTGTCCCCTCTGTCTCTTCCGTTCTCTTTCTTCTTTAGCTCACAGACAGGGTGACGTGCAGAGGGTACAGAGCTCACCTGTGCTGACTTTGTTTCTGCTGTCTGAGCCTTGGCGGGTATATCATATAAAACTAAGACTAAAAGCCTATTTTCATGATCATACCCATGGTTTTCAGTGGTAATGTGAACAACACTTTTTAATTTAGTTTTATTTATTGTGTTTTTCCTGAAAATATCTTTTAGTTTTAGACATAATTTAGTCATCTAGATTGTTTTAATTTCAGTCTCGTTTTACTGTAGATTTAATCATCTAACATATGAAGTGTAAAGGGTAAGGCGTTTTTTATGACTTTCTGACGTCATGTTTTACACTTGGATACAATTAAATATCACATAGCCCTTCTTTGAATTCTAGTAAAGTTTGAATGTATAAATGAACAGAAACAAATGTTCCTTTTGTGTGAAATGTAGTCACCTTTATTTAGATTACCTGGCAAAGCATCTCAGTTACAATACCAGAACTTAGAACAAACAGTTAGCCTGCTCTACATGAATATATCAATCTTAAAAAGAGCAGCTCTGATTGGATCGCTCCACAACTTATCCCACCTTACCAAGCTAAGGCAGCTGTGATTGGATGTCCCTCTGAACTCATCCAACCTTTAACACAACCAAAGTAGCTGTCATTGGATAGATTCCTTACCTGTTCCTACTTTCTTCATGATTCTTCAAATTAGATCTGATTGGATTAAGTCTCTGTCAAATATTTTAGTCTAGTTTTTTTTATTTGATGAGGAAAATGTTTAACTTAGTTTTAGTTCTTGTCCATGTGAACTTGTTTTATTAGTTATTGTCTAGTTTCATCAATCAATCAATCAATTCAACCAATTCATAACAAGTGTTATCTCAAGACACTTTACAATAAAGCATAAAGCTCTTCATTTTATGGATACACATATATGCATAGATACATATACATATAAAAATACACATATACATATATAAATATACAAATATATACATCCAACACCAACATGAATCCATATAGCCAATCATAAATCCCTCAATTATGGAGGCAAGAAAAAACCTTGCCACCATGAAAAGGTTGTTGACAAAATTTGGACAAAAATAGTCAACAAAATAAACACTGGTTCAGTCTAGACCAAGCTGTGGTCTGTTTTTGTAAGATCCTTGGCTAACAGTGACACAAAAGCCTGCACTTACTCTGGTGTGGATTAAACGGTTGAATTTTTGTCTGCTTGAAACCAGTTTCAGCTTCAAACAAGTAAAACACAAAGCAGTGCATTGAGGCTTGACCCTCCCATCTGAGAACTGACTTTTGTCAGTTCAAAAATGGCCTCAGGTCAAACAAACCCTTTGTCAAAAAGTTTTTGATTCAGCCCTGGAGTATGGTGTTTTATTTAATAATGTTGTTTTTGTGAATCCACACCAAGAAATTGAGTTCTGTGCTGACTGGCTTGCCAAATAATGTCTGATGGGAAGAGGGAAGGGGATACTATACAGTTGAGTGGACTTTTAAATAGTCCGCCTGTGACAAGCAAAAACACACAACACACGTGGAGGCTGTAAAGCGATTAATAAACCTCAGAAAGTAAAGAATGGAGTGTTTAAGGGGAATTTTCTTTAAAGAAGCACTGCAGATCTTTCTGTAAACTGAAAGTTCAGAAAAACATGTTATTTTATTGTGCTCCCAAGCCTCTTTGAAGCCCCAAATAAGGCAAAAAATGATTTTACACATGGAACCTATAGCATAATTTTTGTTTCTTGATGCTGCATGTCAGCAAGAGTCCAGATTCAAAC
Organism: Scarus forsteni; assembly: GCA_036419115.1. NCBI lineage: Eukaryota > Metazoa > Chordata > Actinopteri > Labriformes > Labridae > Scarus > Scarus forsteni. The sequence goes on from JAZDUH010000289.1 coordinate 6,449,968, forward strand.
TGAGGGGCCATCCACACAGAAATTATTTCAGGCATGTATTCGAATATGCAGAGCTTCTATAACAGTGAAGTCATAGCCCCAATTCTCAATGAAACAACCTGTGACTGGAGACCCCTAAACCCTGACAACTACAGAAACAATGGTGGAATGATGTTGCAACTTATGCTTCAGAAGCCACTGAGCTTGTTTTGGCTTTAACAGCACAAGCTTCTGATCCCCTACAACCAATGAGAGCAACAAGAGAACACAAAGAAGAGCATAATGCTAGTGTTTGATCCTCATGATGTACAGTCATGCTCCATGTCCTCTTCTCTGGTTTTGGTGTGTGTCTGCAGCAGCAGCAATATAACACCAATTTCAGGCCTGTCAGAAATAGTGTTGTCAGTGTCTTCTGTGGATTGATACTATTTTGAATAATATCATCTTCACAGAGAAAGTTTTCAATAACAGATTGTCTTCACCTCCAAGTGGACAGGGCCTAGAAGTGCTCTAATAGCACAAACCACCAAGGCATTTCCACTGTAAGCAATGTTGTTATGGAAAGTTTACCAATGTCAAAAAGTAAAATGTAGAAATCAAAAGAGCTCCAGCAACACTTGTAGTTCAGGAAACAACTTTATTAGACCGACACGTTTCGGCTTGCACTAAAAACAACACTTAAAAAGGGAATGGTTGGAAGTGAACAAACTGAAAGGGTAGAACATTTCCAAGAATTGGCGGGCGATTCCGCCAAAAGACTGAAATTTCTGTCCCCAGCATATTATTATATATTAAATGTATAAACACAAGTAATAATATATTACAAATCATACTTTATTATTATACTAAACACCATACACATTAGTCTTTGTAGAAATTACAGATATATATATTTTTAAGATTTTAAAATGGCATCCAAAACACTTATACATGGCATTTCTTGCCTGTCCCTACAGCCAAAAGCTACACTTTACTACAACGCATCATGAACAAAATCCTTCCAAAGCAAATTTTCTTTTGCATTTAAGTGTGACTCCATATTCTATCTACACTTTTAAAACAAGAGTTTAACAAAAAAGTCATTATATTTTGGTTAAAATTCACATTTTAGTGCTGTCCCCAGGTTTTCACTCATTGCTGTTACCCAAACACAATCCCCTCTTTAAATTTCTGGAACATTTCACCAGTGACATGTTCTGCAGGAGGTGACATCATTTAGGTCTTCTGCAAGTCATGGGAAGACCAAAGGTAAGTTATCTCTTTTATTTTTCCTTAAACTGATTGATATATTAGCTGTTTTAGAGATGGTTAATCTAAAAACTCAGTCCTGTTACCTAAGTTATCTCTAAGACAACATTTGTTGATTTCCAAAGTAAAATATTCAGTTAAATCTCAAGAATGTGCTCCATGTGCTCAAGCTACTAGCATAGATGCTAAGTGGCTAGATTTCACACAATTGCTAATTTTACGCTAAAAACTCATTGCTGTTACTCAAATAAAGAGTAACAGCAAAAAAATAAAAGTCATTTTTTGTCATAAATATTAGTGTTTTCATCATGTAACCAACCATTCCTTCTAAATTAACTCTTTTTCTTAGGGGAAAACATTGTATGTGGTTGATATTCTTTTAAACATGGTTTTAAAATTAAATGGTTTTAAAAATTTGAGTTTTGGTAACAGAGAACAGAGAAAAAAAATTGCAATGATAATAAACTGTCGAAAGTTCCAATAAATTAAATAAAGTAGCCTGAGATTGACCAGTACTCATTTTGAATGAGTAAATGTGTATATTACTAAATTCGATCCTGGAATGGACTGAAAAATGAAGTTTATTTTTGAAGAGTTACAACAAGCAAATTTCACTCTTTTGGTGGAATGACCCTGGCCAGTCATGTGAAGCTACATCTGAGTCAGCCTATGGGTTGGCTGCAGGGGGTTGTTTTTAAGTGTTGTTTTTAGTGCATTTCTGATGACCCTGATGAAGGCCACAAGCCGAAATGCGTCGTCTATTTAAGTTATTTCCTAAACTACAAGTGTTGCTGGAGCTCTTTTGATTTTTTCTAGATTCTTTCTCTCCAAGCACCTTGGAGGTTGGTGAAGTTGTGCCAGAACTTTTTGACCTTTGAAAAAGTAAAATGTAAAAATAATGGTGGAACTGCATCTTGATTCAGATCACCACCACCAAAATCTAATTACTCCAGGGGTTAAACTTAAACTTAAACTCATTTTTGGTAGGAAAAGTCTCATTAAAAATCATCGTCAATCAACTTTTTATCAATACATGATCAAAAAGCAAATCTGTGTGCCTTGGCCACAATTCCCTGAAAGTTTTATTAGAATCTCTGGACAATATTTTGAGTTTCCAGCTCACAGATAGACAAAAAAGTGCTTCAATACTACAAACCTAGACCAAGGAATTTATGTTTACAGAGTTAATGACATAAATGTGAAAAACTGGGCTTTTACTCGAATCACAGATGGACGGACGATCAAATGAAGTGAGGTAAAAATTCACAGCAAATTTGACAAGTATGTAAATACTTTCAATGCTGTCTTAACTGATTAAACTGCCACTATTGCAGATGTCTGTTCATTAAGCAAAGTACTTGAGATTGAAGTTTTTCTGAGTCAATTATGCATAAAGCAAATCCCACTGCCAGCTCACCGAACAGTTGCCAAGAAACTTAAACACCAAATGACTTTTCTGCCAGTTTGCCGGATCATTGATTTACCCTAAAATAATTTGTCTGTATCATTTGTTTGCTCAGTCTTTTAAGAACCACTCCAACTCTAACACTGAGTAAACTTAAAAAAATCCTGCCCCTTCCTTTTACCCTCCTTTATTCCTCCCTTGTCTCCCATTAGGTCCTTCCTCTCCTCTCTATGCAGCTCTGGCCACAACAGCAGCAGCTTGCCTGCAGTCAGCAGCATATGTTGTTTTTTGCTTTAAGGCAGCACTACACTCATCTGTAAGAGAGGGAAATGGGTTGAGGCAAATAAGAGAGTGGGAGAAAGAGTGTGCATATTTCATTTTTCCTCATCTAGGTTCTTTAATGTCCTTCTGTACAAACGGAAGATGTATGGAAGAGAAACATGAATGAGTGCTCTGCAACCCAGCACATTCCTGAAAAGCTCATTTATTACCATACTTTCAACACAGTGGGGATTAAAGCTGACAGAAATGCTGACATACAGTTATAGATTTTTATTAATGAGACTCCATAGGGCTGTTTTAGATTCTTTTGTCTTCCCTGGACAGCACTAGTGCATGCTAGTGTGTGTGAAAGTGTGTGTGCCAAGTTCAGAACAGTTTGGTAGTTTTGCTGCAGCTGTCACACAGTGGACGGCATGTTTCAGCATCCATCCTGAACAGCTTTCTCACAAATGAGGTTTGTTCACAAGGCAGATAAAGGAGGAAGATAGAGGGAGGAGGAAGAGGAGGGAGGGATTCAGGAGGAGAAATAGGAGGGGGTTGCTGGGGCTCAGAGCTTCAGCTTTGTATTGGCCGCTTGAATTAGAGGGGTTGGTCTTTCTCCGTCTCTCTCTCCAACACCACGGAGGAGCAAAAAACCACACACACACATATACAGCCAGAGGCTAGAGGGACCAGGCTGGGACATGGGATGGACTAGGAGCTGAGGTGCACACACATACTCTCCAGGACAGTGAGGGAGAAGCAGGATGAAGATGATGTCAGGGAGCAAAGACAGACTGAGGAGTGGGTGATGAAGACAAGGAGGAGGGCAGACAGAAGTATGTGAGCGAGCTGCTGCTTCCCATCCATCACAGAAGTTTAAAGAAGTGCTGCTCTCATGGCGGGACCAGCCCCACAGGAGCCCGTAAAGGTGATGTCTCCATGCACCTGCCTCACTCTCCATCTTATAATTTTTCATATTAAATTAATTTTGTCTGCAGGTGGGATCTTGGTGCATGTGTATCTATTCATTCAGAGTTAATTATCCATTCATTCACCTCATTCGTCAATTCTGTTGAGGAAAAATACAACTAACTGTGCTGGCTACTTTTTAATGGCAAAAACAGAATAACAGTACTTGACATAAATAATGAAGTGTATGCTAAGTATTTGTTAAACACACAATATATATATTTTTGGGATAAGCTGGTTATACTTGATATTTCAGCAGCATTGAAGAGTAAAGTGCTGTTTCCCGGAGAGATGAAAAAGGCAAATAACTTTTTAATATGGATAATAGACAAGCATTGATTCATGGGAAATGGACTCATGCTAATAGCACTTTTCCAAGCTTTTTAACATCTTAAAGCAGTTTTACACAGCAGGTCCTATCTACACATTCACATCCATTTACTCACTGAGGGTCAGTATAAGTTAACACATTCATGCACTGTCATATCCAGTTTCATGCACACAACAATGGGAGTAACCTGGGGCTAAGCTTCTTGCCCAAGCTCACACTGACATGTGACACAGACAGACTGCACCACAGACACACACATGGTATCAGCAATTAAAATGTGCATGTAAAGAAGTATCAATATTGGATTTTGGATATTGGATCTGCAAGCTTTCATTTCTGCCATAAGGCAAATCCATCCGTCAAATTCTGATCATCAGAAAATGACCATTCTTTTAAGCATCCATTTGATGACAAAGAGGAAGTAGTCATGAGTTTGGTTTTGTTATTCCGGATGCAAAAAATCTCCGCAAGCCTCTGGCTGACCCAAAATAAATGTGAAAAATGAAACAGCCATTCACTCACCTTATAGTTTTTCTTTAAAGACTTTACTCTATGTGACATTGTCGGATGGACCAGAGAAATACAGCCAGTGGATTTGATAAACAGTCCATTTGGTGGGTCAGAATAATTAAAACCAGCCATCAAGTAAATAATCATTCACCAGACAGTGCTAAATTCATATTCACTGTTAGCATCAGCTTATTTTGAATTATTTTAGGGACTGATTGTGAATTGATCTGTATGCCAGGTTGAAAAAAATGTTTTGTTTACTATCATGTCATCTGTTTTATAGTGTTTTATATTGGTTTTAAAATTGGGGTCAAACTGGAAAATTAGAAAACAAATCTTTAAACAAGAAATGCTTCAAGAGCACTAGTGTTTGGCAAGTTACTATCTAAAATGTGAAATACTGCCTGAATCTCACACTGTTTTACACCCTCATAAAAATTCCTGGATCTGCATCCAGACTTGGTCGAGCACCAAAATCCAATCTGCCATGTACCATGACCAACATTTCCTAAAAATGTTATCAAACATTCCCTAATTATTTTGAGTCATATACCGCAATCCAACAGACAAATAAGCCTCTAGCTGACCTCAAATCAGTCACCTCATTTTTCTTCTAAAGCAGGGGTGGGCAAATGGCCAATGGGGGGCCACATGTGGCCCCTTCACCTCACTCAATGCAGCCCACCAATCATTTCCAAAAAACAAACAAACTGGAAATATGAAGGAAACAAAAAACTGCTCAATATGATTCATTGAGTATAGAGTGCTTCATAACACACAAATTAGTATAGATAATAACCTTACCTTAGATTGCAGGTACATGTTTTGCTTTCTACAAGTCATTAGTTAGTTTGCAATGATTTCATCACTAAATACCTTTAATGAGGCATTAAAACATAATATGTAGTATTTGGAGAAAATATATTTGAAAACAATAGCAAAAGTAATGTATTTGTGCTTCTATATAGGTAAACATTCATTCTCAACTTGCATTAAAATAAGCTTAAATTGACTTTAGGTATGTGTGATGCTCATTAATTTGGTATATTTTAATTCAAACACAATTAAAAATTTTGGTAACACTTTACTTGATGCATACCTTTATAACGCATTATAAGTACATTTATAAAGCATTATAATGCCATTATAGCGCTGTATAACTACAGTTATAAACACTCATAAATGATCATAAGTCTTTATAACAACATTCATAACACACTATACAGCATTTTATCATCGCTTACAAGGTCAGATATTATAATACATTATAACTGTTATCAACTCACTGACAATGCCCACATACATAATGAATTATACATATATTCATGATATGCTTATAAACGTCTATATCTATCAATATAAACACCCATAAATCTGAATAAGTCTTTATAAAAATGTGCTTAACACATTATAGAACATTTTATAATTGGTTATAAGATCAAGTACTATAAACCTTTATAATAGATAGATAGACTCTAAATGCTATAATATAATAGACTCTAAATGCTCATTGGGTGCTTCAAGTAAAGTGAGGAAACTGTTCAGGTATAGCTAATGTAACACAATACAAGCTGGTCAAAAGCCAAGTACTTGATCTTATAAGCCATTATAAAATGCTCTATAATGTGTTAAGCACATTTTTATAAAGACTTATTAAGATTTATAGGTGTTTGTATTGATAGATATAGACATTTATAAGCATATCATGAATATATGCGTAATTCATTATGTCTGTGGGCATTGTCAGTGAGTTGACAACAGTTATAATGTATTATAATATCTGACCTTGTAAGCGATGATAAAATGCTGTATAGTGTGTTATGATTATTGTTATAAAGCATTATGATCATTTATGAGTGTTTATAACTGTAGTTATACAGCACTATAATGGCATTATAATACTTTATAAATGTACTTATAATGCATTATAAAGGTATGCGTCAAGTAAAGTGTTACCAAAATTTGCAATGTTGGTACAATCTTTTTATGAAGATTTATGATTGCTTCTTTTTGTTTGTCTATCAATATTTTTTCTCTTGGAGAGTGCCTAACTATATGAAACAGTGTGGCCATCAGGCACTTAAAAAATAAATTATGTGGTCCTTTAGGTAATCAAAGTTGCCCACCCCTGTTCTAAATGATAGTCCACTTTTGTCTAAGTGGGGTTGTGTGAAGTACATGGCATAAGCCTGAAAGTGTCCCACAGTGTCACAGCTCAGTTCTTTCTCTGTTCAGAAAAAGTCCAGATCAGATTAACGTCTTACAAACTCCCAAAACGGAGGAGAAAGTTAATCTTCAGTGTAAATATTCAGATTATACTGATTGTGTCATTTTTTTTAGACAGAAGCTATGATTTCAACAATAAGTGTATTTCTTATTCTGCATTTGGGAATAAAAATTGTGTACGGGCTGATAAAATACCCCCTTAACAAGGTTTTTCTGTAAAGATATGAAAGTGGTGTGCCATGAGCTTTTGTGTGTGATTGTAGGAATATCTTTAGCACAAAAAATCCCTATCCCATCCCAAATGCCCATCCCTAGACTAAATTATGTAAACACAAGAATGAAATGTTTGCTGTCGTATTATCTGTTTTATGTTGTTGTTTTCTTTTAATCATGGCAAATCTGGGAATTCTAAGAGAAGACAGTCCAAAAAGTAGAGATGCTCCGAGAGACAAACCTCCATGAAAAGGCGTTTCCAACATTTTCATTCAACTTAATTTGTTGAAAAATAGTTCGCTTCACACAAATCACTGAAAAATTCCTTGGTGCACATCTGGATTCAGATCAAGACCAAAGTCTAATCAATTGCCAGCTGTGTCATTAATGTTCCCTGAAAATATCATCAAAGTCCCAAGGGCAACTTACTGAGTAATTATCAAATTTGGGAAAAGCGTCCAACCTCGCAGTGTTGACAATTATTTTAACAAATTCTTGGATCTGGATACAGATCATCAACAACATCCAGTCACTTCCTCTGTGTGCCATGACTTCATTCCCAGAAAATGTCATTAAAATATTTTCTAAATGTTTTTGATTGATCCTGTTCACAATCTAACAAACAACTATAAGAGTTTTGAGAGCACAAACCTCCTCCAAGGCATTCCAGACATTGTTGGGAGGGGTACAGTGTTAACAAAGTTAACAAATCCTTCAGTGATTTAATGGGGATTTTGTCCATATTTGGTTCACCATTGAATCAACTGGTCCTTGAACCATTTCTGATACATCATGAAAATTAAATTTGAATCATAACTTTATGAATTAATCTGTTCACAAACTAAGCAAAAATGTAACCCCTTGGAGGAGGTAAAACAGGAAATGAATCTTAAGGTGAAATATGTTTGTAGAGACATCAAACCTGTTTGATTAGTAACTTGTTACTTTTTTTAAGTTTCTGATAATTAAAGAGACTGTGAGGAGTTTCTCAGTAATTACAAAATAGTCTCACTTTTAGATATATGCCTGATCGAAATACACACTTTAAGATGAGTTTTATCGCATCAAAATAGGTTATCTATAAATGCTATTCCTTAGCTTCGCGGTCGGGTCGGACAGGGCTGGACTGGCCTGGATACTCAACTTCAGGAACAAGACAATTAAAACCAGAGCAAATTTATATTATTCGGACACGTCTTAGAGCACCGGGCTGTAAATAGCGATATATAGCCGGCTCCAAAACTACGATACTTAGTTTTCCAAAAATTGCTTGTTGTCACACATCAAAAACTACCGCTACGTAACTAGAAAGAGATACATTACCTCGTCACTTTGCATCCTGTAAGTTGTTGAAAAAAGAAGTTGTAAAGCAATGCAGAGTTCTGAGGAGGGTCCGAGCTGCATTCATTAGCATCACAACAAACTCACACTTTGGCTTGGGTCACGTCTTTACGACAGTCGCCTTGTGTGCTCATGGGTAACAGAGTCTTTATGTCACACGTCTTTTGGTGCATTCCAGTTGTAGTCAGAAGTAGGAATTTCCGGGTTCTGAGTAGGAAACTGCAACTGGAACATTCCCCAAAGTCGGAATTTCCTACTGGGAACTCGGTGAAACCTCACCACCCCCGAGCTAACAACAGCTAACAATAGCCTAGTAGATCGGCATGTTTTTTTTCCAAATTCAACTGGAACGCCGATAAGTCGGAGATGATGTCACTCCCAGTTTTTTACTGGAACGCCGCAGCATTACGACAGTCACCACACGTGCTCATGGGTAGCAGAGTCTTAATGTCGCTGGTAATAGATTCTCCTCATAGCACCTTTAAAAATAAAAACTTGAGGTGCTCCGGGAGCACAAAGCTTGGCCAAGGCATTTCTGACACTATTTGACTTATCTCCAAACGTCAAAAAAAAATACTTGAAAAGATTCCTGAATCCACATCCAGGATGAATTATCACCAAATCTTTTATTTTTTTGTGTTACGATCAACATTCCCTAAAGATTTCATCAGTATCAATTCATCACTTTAAGAGTTGATCTGTTCACTAGACACTGGCAAAAAAGAACCTCTTTGATGGAGGTAAAAAGTTATAAGGGGCTGTGTTTTTTCATTGAAGTAAACAGCGTTCACATTTAGATCTAAAAAATTATGCCCTTCTTTTTCTCATCTGCCATACATCCCCAATGCTCTAACTGAAGAAAACTGTGAGCTAAGGATGAAAACAGATATGGATGAACTGGTATGAAACAGAAAAACAACAAAAAGAACAAAAAAAAGCACACTCACACAAATAATTCAAGACAACAGAACTGTAGGCACGGGGGGTGGTCGACTGTCTTTACTGTACATGTTACAGCTGCTCACAACATGGACTCGTGCATGTGGACTGTTCGTTTTTCAAAGTGTGTTAGAATCGTGTAAGCATGGACTGTTTCATGAGAAGCTGTCCATTTATCAAATAGTGGTCACTAGATTAAGAATATGCTCTCTATTGATGATTTTGTGCCACAGTCTCTCCGTATGGAGTACATTAGATCTCCTAATGCTGCTGGAATAGGAGCTGGTCTCTTACTCCCACTGTAAAAGGTTTACTGCCAATAATGTACAGACACAGACAGCCTGCCCCCTTTATCTGCTGATGCCTGGATTACCTACCACTGATCCAAGATAATAAACAAAGGATCCAGCAGTTTTTAAGAGCCTTCAGTGATTTTAGAGCCCAATATGGGCTTAAATTCAGTAAATGGAGTATAATTTGATTATAATTATAATTAAGGTATATTTGCTTCAGCTGGATTGTGACTTGTTTATAAGCTCTGACTCACACCTACAAAGAGTATAAACAATACCAGTATTAAGATTAAAATGACTGAATTAACGTAATATAATATAACATAAGAAGTTTACACAGAAAATTATTTTAAAAAATTCAAACTTTATTGCCAGGTTTGTTTCAGTCTTGATGTTTTTACCCTTGTAAACATCTCATGTCTAATCCACTAGATGTAAACATCATCATCACCATCATCATCATCATCATCACCATCATCATGATGTTTAACCTTGAGTGTAACATTTTACTCCTTTTTCACTCATTTCAGATTTCCCCTAAATTTGTCATTTCAGCAGTATTTTGCTTTATCTCCTTTTAGGTGCTATATTTTGGCACTCCTGTAAATACCACTGTCCTACATACAGTACATGTGCTGCACCTAGGGATGTAACGATATGAAAATTTTGTATCACGGTTATTGTAACCAAAATTATCACGGTTATCATTATTATTGCGGTATTGTTGCAGTGTGCTCAAAATGTTCTAAAAGTACTTTTACACAGAATTGTAATCATTTAACCCCTTTATTATTATATTCATAACAGTTCTTTTGTCTTTTTTGTCAGTAAATGTGTCAAACAATGCAAAATGCGCATGTGCATCTCGCGTGAGGCTCCTTAATCGAGGACAGATACATAGTTCCAGCTTTTCCAGGCAAAGAGCAGCATCACCGTGCGTTACTGAGGCAGAGTGGTGATCAAGCACGATATAACGGTAATTTTAATTGGACACGGTAACGATTATCGTGGGAAATTTTATCGCAGTTTACCATTTTACCGGTAACCATGACATCCCTAGCTGCACCCTAATGTTTACTGTAGCTGCACAGGCATGCTTCGGTGACATGAGTTGGTGACCTTAAAGTACAGTTTCAGTATTAAATGATTTAAAAATAAACTTAGCATTGGTGATGGAGTTGATATTTACATTGTCACTTTGGTGGCTGATGGAAGAATTTGATCAGTTAATTGGATTTTAAATTAATTGCTAAAATCTAAGATGGGATATGGAATCAGTGTTGATTTTGTTTACTAATTATCACTATTTTCGTCATAGTTTTCGTCAACAACCCTTTTCCCTTGTTGAAAACTAGACAGTAACCATAAATTCAAGTGCACATAGACAAAATCTAAAACTAAATTAACAGACTTTTTTGTCAACAGTTGAATACCATACCATTAAATTTATACATTCAAACTTTACTAGCATTCAATAAAGGGTTGTTAGATGTTCCATTTTATCCACGTGTTAAACATGCCTTATACTTTACTCTTCATATTTTAGTTGAGTAAATTTACAGTAGATTTCATCGACTTAAGTGTTGTGAAATTCCATCAACTAAAACTAGACAGTTTAAAAGACCAAAGTATGACTAAAACTAAGATATTTCCAGCAAAAGACTGTGACTCAAAGTGAATTAAAAAAGTGCTGTCAAAGCAAACACTATATGAAACCATCTAAGATAACAAAGAAATAATTCAAGTAAATAAAAATGACTGCTTTTAAAAGCCACACAAACATTAAACAAACAGGTTACTAAATCAGAGTAACATGAATATATATAACTTAACTCGTTTAATTTATTGAATATTGGATCCATGTGCCTTCTTTAATCCCTTTTCCATCTCAGTACTGTTATTTCAACAGCACTAAAGAAACAGTTGTTACAATCCAGTTTTCTGTGAGTTATTGTGTTTGCTTTTCAGTGATGGAAACTGTATCATATTTCGTTGTAGCTATCAGCCCGTTGACCTGTCCCGTCCTGTCGGTCTCATTCTGTATGTTTTTTTCCAGCAGTGAGGCATGCTCTTTGTCTGTGCTGATGTGATGAAGAGCTCAGTGGTCTCTGTGGACCCTGAGAAGTGTAAGGTGCACACAGCTGTCTGCAGTCTTCTAGATTCTTCTTATTGGACAGACAGTGTGAGGAGGAGTAGAAGATCAGGTTGACAAAACCCCCCATTCCCCCCTGACTTGATGCTGTTACTCTTCTTTTGTTTCATATGCACATTTTTTAAAAGACATGGCAGGGAGTCATCTTTTCACAATTACCTCTCATGCTCCTGAGTTTAGCAGCCGGATGTTATTCATGTGATTGATTGAACACAACAAAAGAGAATATGTAATGAGATGCGATGACAGCTTGAACACCGACAAAGCCAAACAGGGCTGGAAATGAGATGTTGAAAATGTGGTTGTAAGCAAAACAGAAGTGCCAAACTGCACTTTCAAAACAGTGAAAAATCAAGACTCCTCGGGTCGGATCAGAGCAATAAGGCTGCTGCATCATCACCCCTGACCGCTCTCTCTGTCACTCAGGCCTTATTACAGCCCTTATATTCTATATACTGCACCACATACATACACACTAATATTGAATCTAATATTGCTTGTCATAAATGCGACAGTGGGTGTATTCATGCCGGCACAGAGGTCATAAAAATCCTGCTCAGCTGGGAAACAACGGTGCAGAAAGCATACAGAAAAGTATAAAATATGTCTTCAGTGTTCCTTGTGGCTGGGTTTGTGTCTGTTTCCCTTCAGCCTCACAGTTACACTTCACTTGCACTTGTACGTTTGTAAAGCCGGGGGATTCATGCTCCAGACTTTGGCTTTCTCGTCAGCCAGGTTGTCAAATTAAAGGTTTCTACAGTCAAAAAAGAACATTAAGGTTGTTGTTGTATTGATCATGAATCCTTTCCTCTGATCAATAATATTGACAGAGGACATTAACATGTAAAGGCTGATCATTTCCCTTCGGTGCAACACCCAGCACTGTCAATGTGTCAATATGTGTCCTGCAGGTGGTCATCTAGCTGTGCAACACCAAGTAAAGACTCCACTTTAGTCCACAGTGTAGCAGATCATGCTTCCCTCCCAAGAGCTACCCTACATCAATATGAGAAACTTTGTTGAGTGTGTTTATGCGTCACTGCTTTTCCAGACCCAGCAGAAGTGCATCGCTATCTTCGCCCTGCTCTGCTGCTCCGCCGTGCTGCTGGTCCTGATCTTCTCCTCGGTGGACATTTGGGGGGATGACGAGGACGGAATCACAGAGGAGAACTGCAGCAGGGACTGTCGGTGAGATGTGCAAACCAAATAGGGTAGAGACACTTGACATCTGCGTCCCTGTGATCCCAGTAGAGGAACAGTTAGTTCATACACCCCCTCGTACTCAGGCTGTTGTCCTTTAAACAGGAAGTTCGGGTACAAGTTCTAACCTTGCAGTCCTGATCGATTCCTGCCTGATTCATTGTCTTAAAGGTGTAGTCGGCGATCTTCTAATCTTCTAATCTAATGCACTATTTGTCAAAATCACCGTATTTCTCCTCTCCATCCACAAGATGTCACCACTGACAGCATGTTGAAAAAAAAGTCTGGTTTCAATACACAGCCTTGGCTCTGAATTTCAGCAGGTGAATACTGTTGCTTGGGCCGAGCCACCAAAACAGGGTACACCCCCCACATCCAGGGGGCGATCATACTCATGCACAGATCAGATAGAGGGGGGAGGGGGAGTAGTAGGTTGCGTAGCATGCGCAGTTAGCGTAAGAGAGAGATACAATATGTGCAGTAGCAATGGCTGAAAAACAGCTCAAAAGAAGAAGGTCAGAGGAGCAGAAAGTGAAAAAGAAGGACTATGACCATGAAAGAGCGAAGACCCGGGTCAACATTGGTGTTTCTTTCCGACGGTTGAGGGAACTCCGTGAATTGAACGACCTGAAAACAGATGCGGATGTCGCCGTCTGTCTGCTGGATAGGTAAGCTACATTAGCTTTGTGGTGCTTCACATAACAGTAACAGCCGTCGGGCATTCATCTTATTGTCTAATCTGCCAAAATGTACTGTTGTTGTGATGTTATCAATAATGGCAGTCGAGTTGTGGCTACTATTGTCTAACGAGCCTGGGTTACCTTAGCTACTCTACGGCCGTTTCCATGACAATGCACGTCCATCAGCTTACGGGCGTGGAGCCAGGGGTGAGGTATGAAGGGAGAGGCGGGTCTAAGTTTGTTTATCAACAACCTCTCCACTCGTTTTCTCCCACATTGCTGACTACACCTTTAAGCCACACAGATCCATTTTGCCAAGCTCCATGACTTCACGGCCAAAAGCTGGACGGTCCAACCAGAGAAGAGAGGTGGAAACTGAAGCCCTGCGACAGCAGAAAGTGGCTGCATGTTTGAAAAAAAATGGTGGCGTCTCTGCTTTTAATTAATGTAAATAACTGTTCAGCCTTGACCCCTGGCTACAATGGTTGTTCTTTGTGTATTTTCTTGTGTATTTTCTTTCTGTTCTTTTATATAAAAAAAGAAAACAATGCGGACATGTGAAACAGTCTTCATGGATTGTGCAATATCTGCAGTTTTATCAGAAATTGACTCAATTTCTTCTTTAAAAGAGGAGCAAAGAAAGTCACTTAAATCTCTGTAATGGGAAATTATATTTTTGCTCTACTCTCAACTTGGGATCACTGCTGGGAAACTGGGAGTGATACGGAAGTCCTCTGTGGACAATGCTGGTTAGTTTATGGTAATCATGGTTACTCAGTCATACTTGACGAACTATGCTCTAAAGTTTACTGGGAAATCTTTGTGGGGATTTGTAGTTGACAACATTAATATCACATATAACTGGTAAATGATACTAACCTGACACACCTGACAGCCGGTTCCATATATCCCCCACAAAACAATTTCACTAGTCCATCTGGGAAAATCCGAAAATGTTTTCAGAGGCAGAACCTTCAAAAACAAAAGCAGCTTGCAATAGGACGATCGTTCAGCTCGTCACACTCATTACAGACCAATCCATATCCAGCATCGCTGGTACGTATGACGTAACAGCTCGCACTGCTGTTAGCCATTAGCTTAAACTGCAATAATATACAGCAGTTTTTCTAGAGTTCTTTCCTCCGTCTCTGTCAGCGGAGAGTCCAGCTCTATGCCAACCAAAGAGCCTGATCAGTTTCATCTGCAGGAGTTCAGATGTTCATTCTTGAAACTATTTATGCTTCTATCTAATGTCCTGTCACTCAAAGTTCCATTTAACTTTACCATATCTACTCAAGTTAAACCAGGTTCCTCGCATGTACTTAGTTAAAATCTCATTTTATGTTAGAGAGGATGTTCAAAAATATTAATCACTTTAGGTAGCTGCCCTACTTTTTGGGATTAGGGTTCCCAAAATCTGTATTTTGTTACCTCTGTAAAGGAGGTTATGTTATTGTTGGCGTCTGTTTGTTTGTTTATCTGTTAGCAACATGACAAAAGAAGTTATGGACAGATTTCAATGAAATTTTCAGGAAATGTCCAGATTGGGACACAGAACAAATGATTAGATTTTGGGAGTTATCAGGATCAGCGTAAAACTGCCATGACGAAAAATGCGACTTTCGTGAATAACTAATAAACTAAAATAGATAACATTATGAATCCAATTGCTAATAGTATGTTTTCATGGTCAAGAAATCTAAATATTTAGATGAAATAAAGGTAGGACTTATATATATGGTGTAAATTACAATAAGGGTGATGATGACTGTGGTGCTGGCGGAAGTCTGCGCTCTCCAAGTGCTTTTCTAGTTTTCTTTTGTTAGATCTACCCCTGAAATGATCACTAATTTTTACCCAATGTGCCCTGGTATATTCATGATTCTGTGATCCTTGTTGTATGTTCTGTTTCCTAAAAAGATTATAGCCATTCTTCAGCTTCTTTGAAGGCTAAAACTAGTGAAACGTGGCAACATGATTATAACAATCAGATGTAGACAGGTTCAGTAAAGTATCAATACTGATCCATCAAACAGGTGTTGACGGCCTTATTTGCCCTGACAGTAAAGCTTGTTAACACAACAAGCCAGATGGACAGCTCAATAAATCCACAATAAATATTTCACAAGTCCATCTGGGCAGCAGCCCATGGAGTGTGGTTGTGAAGGACAGAACAATTAAACAGACATACCCAGGAGGTAATTGGACAGGTTTAACAGCAGGGGAGTAAAGTACATAGCTCAGCCAAGTCAAACTGTCCAAACCTGTCAGGAAAGGAAACAAGCCCTGTCTTCTGTTGAGGAATGTTCTCTGTGTTGTTCTTTGTTCTTCATTTATTGAATCAATGCTGCTCAGTTTTGACACTAAAGTTAGCAAAACTCATGTTAATCTGTACGGCTATTATGTAACTTGACATGCCAGACAGACAGTTCCATATATCAGCCATGGGATATTTCACTAGTCTATCTGAGAAAGAGCCATCTGCAAATGTTTTCAGAGGCAGAACCTTCAAGAACAACAGCAGCCTGTGATTGGACGATCATTCGGCTTGTCACACTCATCACAGTCCAATCCATGTCAAGCAACGCTGATATGACAGAGCAGCTCACGCTGTTGTTAGCCATTAGCTTAAACTACATTAGACTATCGTCTTACATTAAATTATACCACACATGTATCATTTAACACTTAAATGTGACATGAACCTCTTCAAAGACAATCCCTACCAAGTTTTCCAAGTTAAACTTCTGAGAAGACCATATTTCACCAAGTATCACAGAGTAACCATGACGACCAAAGACTAACTGTCATGTCCATGTAGGATTTCTGCAATCTCTCCCAGTTCCCCAGTAGTTATCCCGGTCAGGAGAAGAGCAAAAACATGATTTCTCGTAAGACAAGCTTCAAGTGACATTATTTGCTGCTCTTTTAAATCATAAATTGAGTCAATTTCTGGTTTAAAAAAAAGCAGCTATTGACATTGCATATGTTGCCATTGCGTTCAAACATGCAGTCACTCCCTGTTGTCATCATGTCCAAAGCTCGGGCCTCTCTTCCCTGATTGGACCGTGCTCAGTCTAAGCATTTAGATGATTGAAGTCTTTGGACAATGGAGGTTGGCAAGATGGACATGCAGGATTTCAGAATCAGACAGGTCAGTCTGCTCTGCAAGACTAGCTACTACTAGCAGCTATAGTTTTAACGCTTGGAGTTGCTTCCCTCTCTTGTTCCATAAAGGATGCTGATTTTTCAGTGCCTCCATAGACCGAGCTTGAAGCTTTGCATGTTCTTTCTACCAGATCACAGGAATTAATCAAACAAATCGAGCTACCCTGTTCTTGATGCTGGTTAGGGAAGTTAACAGTTGCTCCCCAAAGTAACTGGGAGATCCTCAATAGCCTGTCTCCACTTTAGCTGACTGCACATTTCACTTTGGCACCGAGAATTTTCAGTGACAGTCATTGCGGACACTGTATCACTTCTTTTTTTGTCCTTTTATTGGACTTTGCACATGGTTTAATGTTGTGTTTCATGTCTTCTGTCTTCCCATGTTGCTGATCTCTGTACCTCTCTAGGATAAAACATGTTTGAATTGAAACAAATTCAATTCTTTGCATAAATAATGTTTCTATGTGTGTATTAAGTTCAGAGTATGGCTTTGACCTGCTCTTTTGTAAAGTGTCTTAATCTGTTATGATTTGGGGCTGTTATACAAATAAAGATTGATTGACTGATTTGTCATCTTGCCCAAGGAAGTTCTGCCAAGTGACTTCAGACACTAGGGATCAAACCCTCAACTTCCATTTGAGTAATATCCCACTTTATCACTGATCCACAGTTACCCCACATGGCTCTGTCATGATGTTTTGATGGTTTTACACATTTGCAGCAGCAGAAGCTTCAGAGACTAAAGCGCTGTCTGTCTTACTTCCAGCATCGAGCTTGTGGAGAACATACCAGATGACCTCTTCCTCCCAGCAGATGGCAGACCCTCCCTCCCTCTCTCCTCTGGCTTTCACATGCTGTTAGACCTGGCGAAGTACTCTGTGGAGGTGGTGTCACCTGTGTGGACCTTAAACCCCTGGGACCTAGAAACATCACCAATCATTGCCAAACAGGTACAAAGTCAGAGCACGAGGGTCAGATTTAATCTCCCTGTAATTCTGCAGAGCTCATACCAACTGCGTTTCCCCAGGGGGGCTATGTGAGAGGAAATGCAATTATTTTTGAGTAAATCTGTGTGTAGTCTTTTAATGAGGTTTTCCACCAGAGATGGCAAGTATTGGCCTTTAAAGAGACACCCGGACATCCGTGCTTCACTAATACAGAACATCCGTCTCCTCCTCAGGGTCAGCTTTTGTTCCAGAGACTGCTCAGCCTCAAATCTCAGGGGGTTAAACTCAAGATTGCCAGCAGTCTGACTAACTCTGCTGAACTGAAGACCTTGGCAGCTCACAGTGAGTGGTTGTCATATTTTCGTTTTACAAAAGCAATTTGTTAGGCAGCTGAAGCCAACCAGAGAGGAAGATTTATGGTATGAAGGAAGGACGCTGCCAAAATAGGAAATGAATATACTGTATGTGGTTTCTTTTTTAGCTCCATTTGAAAATGTTTTGACTCAGTTTCTTTAAACATCCTGTCTGTAAGTCAATATGTATTTCCTCATCATCTTTAGTAGTCCTGTGTTTTTTATAAGGAGCACATGTGTATTTAGGGGTGTCCCATTTCAAGATGGATATCAGTCCGATATAAGCAAAAAAATCGGCCTGCATCTAAAACATCCGATATTATAACTCCCACACAAGTAGTCCATTCTAATTTATTTTTCATGTATTTAATTCAGTTGTAGAATCTGCTTATGTTGAAGTTAAACATAGTGGTTATTTTGCAATTTAAGAATATATGTTTTTGTTTTTACTGGATTTCATGAGTTTACTTTTCAGGGTCTTCTAATTTATTTTTCATTTATTTTATTTAATCGTACTATATTATTATGTTCAAGTTTAAAATCTATTGAACCCATTGGTTAATAACAAATTGGTCAGTTTTTCTCATACCTAATTTTGCTGACTATTGTTCTCTGTTTGAGTAATCTCACCTGATCAAGCCTTTTCTTACAGTCCATACTTCAAAATAAGTAATAAAAGTCTGGATGATTTGTGTTGATATCATATCGGATCGATATCAGTTTCGCCCAGTACTCAAGGCTGCAATATTGATGTCATATCGGAGGTAACAAAGTTGTTTCAGGACACCCCTATTTGTATAAACAGAAACAGTGTTGTATTGGAAACCTGATAATCTAAATGAAGCTGATCAAACTACTGTATGAGTTGCTGGAATCCACTATTCAGCAAACAATCACCTGATTATAGAAAAATAGATTAATAAAAAAGAGCTGAGATCACATCTGCAACAACTTGAAACAATTTCCAAGTCCAGTTTAATAACTCAATTTGTAACATTTAAACAAGACTGTTCAGTCTGTGTGACTCTCAAAACAGAGAAAAAAGTGTGCATGATTCAGTGAGATGTGCATTTTTGTTGACTTAATATAGTAGCATTCCAGACTTTTTAAAAACTATAAACATTGGTCACTCTACAGCTTATTTCTTTTCAAAAAGGTATATGACATTTTTGTGCAAAATGTAACAATTTAATGTTATTGCTTGTATTTAAGTTTATCAGAATGGCTGAAAAGTGCATAACATTTGAATTTACTTGAACAAAAGACAATAACAAAGCCTTGAACCTTGAAACATTTGAAACTGTCTGCTACATCAGTTTGAACATTTTAAATACTATTAACCTTTACAATTCTTTCAAACTTAATTCACTGTCATAACTTCAACATGTTTTGACAGGTAAGTACAAGCAGATATTGAGGTGCATATGAATATGAAAAAACTGCAAATTAAAAACATTATCTCTTGGTCACATTTGAAAGTGCTTTAAAAGTAACTTGCTTAATAGCAACCTTTTAGAATGTGTTGCATTCAATGTCTCTAATAATGTTGGAATTTTTGTAAGACCTTGTCAGTTTTTGGACCTAAGTTCCAATCAGTTTGATTTCGGGCCACTCGAGGGTTGCTTTTTCAGGCTGCATGTGGCCCGCGGGTCGGTAATTGAATAGGACTGCTGTACAGGTTCAGCATGTGCATTAGTGTCTATTGGGCTGAACAGGCAGCCTGTTGATTAGTTAGCACTGCTGCCACTGAGTCTGGAGAATCCATCTTCTCTCAAAGAAGAAAATGAGCAAACTGAGGCACTAGTAGCTGGTTGGAGCAAGTTGAGTTGGTCAGGCTCAGAGAATTGATTGCTGATGGTTGCAATCTTCTCAGTGAAATGAGACATGTCCGCAGTCACAATAGTGGAGGGCTGAAACACCATAGAGAGTTTTTTTATATGAGGCAGGCCTTGCTCTGATAGAAGCGATCCTTGGCAAACCGGTTCATGGACCAACAATCAGTGGGTTCTAACGCCAATTTTTTTCTCCTGCCCTGAGTCCTGCTCTTTACTCCTGTATAACTTCATTTTCTCATACTGGTTTTGACACCAGAAGCAGAGTCCAAAGAGGAGACCAGAGTGGAGCAGAGTGTTTCTGTTAACAGACAGAGTGGAGGAATCAGTGGGATTTGTGGAGCTGCCTGAGCATGTTGCGCTTTAATGTCATGTCAAGAGGATGAAGAAGTCTGTTTTGGTGGGAATACTTTATAAGTAAAATTGTACTTTTTTCTTGAGTGATTTCTTTTTGATTTATCTCACCCTGAAGCTCATATTAAATGACATTTTGAGAAGAAATTACTTTGATGTGCTTTGAGATTTTGGCTTGATGTTCATTGTGCCTCAAGGCAAGAAAAACATTGAAAACCACTGCTCTATAGTCTTCAAGAGAAAAGTTTATGGACCAAATTCTGTTACTCTGTATCCAAATGATAGAAAAACAGACATGATAAACTCTTCAGATCCTGCTATGTCCAATGTCTGACAGAAGACAGGTCAGAGAAAGAGTTTTACCAGCAGTCTGTGTGTATTGATTCACAGCCTTTTCAATGAGACGATACAAGGGTGTAAATGTACACTTGGTGTTGATGTTGTTCTCTTCCTTCATAAATGATGAAGAATGAATGAATGCTTTATTTCGAACATTCAAAAACAAACATGGGTAGCCACCATAAACTAACATGCATATACCAAAAACAAAAGAAAACAATCAACATAAACTGCTGACGACAAGTTCACATGCTTGAAGAGGAGTGGGTAGAGGTCTAAATTTCTTCATTCTTAGTCCTTTTATGACCACATTCTACATTCATATATTTACTTTTCATATATTTATTTACAAGACTCAACTATCTTTTTAGGAGCCAGTATTCCATATAATACTGCGTAATGACTATAACATGTTATAAGCTTCTTATACACTATTACAAACTTAATAATGCACCTATATATATAATAATTTCTATACATACCATTCACCCCTGCTCTAATACAGAAAAAAACTTTACATAATCAAGACAATATCTCTACATTTTTATGACCCTTGGACTCTGCCATTACAGTCCAGGGTTAAACTGCTGCTCTTCGTCCTTATTACCTTTGGGAGAGTTTGCTTGTTTGTCCGTCCATCTGTCTGTGAACAAAATAACTCAGAAAGTTAGGGATGAATTTTGATGAAATATTCAGGAAATGTTCAGCATGGGAAAAGGAAGAACTGATTCAATTTTGGTGTTGATCCTGATCACCGTCTGGGAACTGTGCTGCTTGGCGGAGGTCTTTTCTGTGCTTTTCTAGTGTTTACAGTAAAATCCATCATAAAAAAAATTTTTTACTGTGTAATTTAGTCCATCTCATAGGCTTAATTTGCCAACTTTGCACACACATTCTATATTTACTTTTACCAGCACGCAGGCCTGTACCGATAAAAGGTGAGAGAGAAACAGAAACTGCTGATTTTCAGCTGTAAAATTGGAAAGTGATATATGGCAGTGTTCTGTCTGTAAGGAGCTACAAATGGTTCATATTCAGTGTTGATCAGGACCCGCCTTGTGGAGTTTGCATGTTCTCCCTGTGCATGTATGGGTTCTCTCTTGGCACTCCAGCTTTCTCCAGTAGACCAAAAACATGACCATTAAAGGGATAGTTCAGTATTTTTGAAGTGGGGTTGTATGAGCTCCATATGTCCACTCAGTGCATTAGATGCAGTAGAAAGTTCTCTCCTCTCTCTCAGGAAGTCACAGACTGTATTGGCCCTTTTTCCATTAGCCCTACTCTACTCTACTGGACTCTACCCGGCTCTACTCTACTCGCCTTGTGCTGTCCAACGGCGTGCAGTGTTGCTGTAAACAGCTGAGCGGCACTGCGGTGACTCAGCGACACAACAATTTGTGGCTTTTTGTCACAAACTGAGTAAAAAAGGAAAGCAGAAGAAGGCTGCAGGTGGTAAGAAGAAATACCCCTTGAGAAGCACAGGAGAATTTTGGAAGCTATACAACAGAATGAAGCCAAAGACGAGAGCAATTGAGCTGCAAAGAAAAGACATATGATGGTAAGCTAATGGTAGCTACACCGAGCATGCTAGGTCGTCGCGCTCATGACTCATCGATGATGACATTGTCTGACCAATCAGTAGCTGGCAGTCGGTGACGTCATCTTTTAATATCGACTCAGCTCGCTTGGAACCAGATTGGAGTAGGTACTAAAACTAGCTTGTTTTAGGAGGTACCAGGCTAGTGGAAACATGCTGCAAATTGAGTAGGGCCGAGTAGAGTAGGGCCACGGCGTGCTAGTGGAAAAGGGCCATTAGAGTCTGTTATGCAGAACTAGCTGCAAACAGGGTACAGAGTACAAAGGCTATTTTCTCAGTCTACAAGAACTCACATCAAAAAATAATACCACAGTTTAAGAGGAAGCTACCAAGAAATGTTTCAAAGTGCATAACCTTGTTGAAAATATGAAGTTTCAATGGAACTAACCGACTCATGTCACAGCGCTGAATCTCTCCGCCTCCCTCTCAGCTGTTGTAAACACAACAAGCTAGCGACTTGTACTTCGTGGCCATATGGAGCTCACACAACCCCACCTCAAAAATCTGGATTCCTTTAAGTCAACTTATGTCTCCAAATTGCTATTGGGTGTGGGTGAGTGTGAATGGTTGTCTCTCTCTCTCTTGTGGCCCTTCGTCTTTCTCAATGTCCCTGTGACCCCAACAGGAGAAGCCATATTGATGATGGATGGAGGAATGTTTAAGGCTCATATATAATCCCTTCCCGCTGATCTCCACAAGTTACATATAGTTTACATGTGCCAAATGAAGGTCAAAACTCATGAAAATGAACTGCTCTCTGTTTTAAGGTGTTCTCCTTTCAGGCTGCATCCTGCTGTGCCCATAAGCACGTCAGACAGCTCAAGGCCAATGAGCAGGTCTCCCTTTCTCTAAATCTGTATAACTTTGCATTTCTGTCTCATATTATCTAGATGCAGAGGTTTATTTTGTTAATATGTCAGCGTTTACCAGAGGGGGGCTACATTCCTCATTCTGGATCGTGGATCGGAGGCACATTTACATCGGGAGTGCAGACATGGACTGGAGGTCACTCTCCAAGGTAAGAACAAGCATTAACAGCAGGTTGATAAAAGCCCAGAGTAGAAATGAGCCTCTGCAGTCAGGTGCAAAACAGGGCCATAAAACAAGGAATTTTGCATGCTTTTCATTAATTTATGTTTATTTTTATTTCAGTTTATCTTAATTAGCATGAAGTCATAATGTCCCAGTTTAAATTAGTTTATTACATTGTAAGTAGGCTTTTCAAGCTCTTATAAGTTTTAATATCAGTTTAGATTTTTTTCAACATTTTTCATATGTTTGAAAAGGTTGGAACAGCAGGTAGTGGACGTGCTTCGCAGTAAATTGGTTGCTGGTTTGGTCCCGTGACGGTCAGGGCCTTGCTGTGTGGATTTTGTATGTTCTCCTCATGCTGGCATGGGTTTTCTCCAGGCACTCCAGCTTCCTCCCACAGAGCAGACACATGCTCATTAGCTCAGTTGGTGACTCCAAGTTGCCTTTAGGTATGAGTGTGAGCATGGAAGGTGGTTTGTCTCCCTATGTGGCCCTATGATTTGCTGCCGACCAGCCTAGGGTGTATCCTGCCTCTCGCCCAACATCTGCTGGGACAGGCTCCAACAACCAATCACCACGGAAAGCATAAGAGGTTTTAATAATGGATGGATGGATATTTGAAAAAAAAAAACGCACAAGCAACTTCTTTTGAAGTGCCTGTTGACATGTAGAGTAACCGTAGGTCTGTGGGGTTATTGAATGTTTTAGTTCATTCATGTTGTATTATACTCCCAGTCTAAATGTAAACATATTGAAGTATAATGATGACTGAGCTTTGTTGCAGTACTTTTGCAAAAAAATCACTATGAAAATGGTCAATTCTATGATGTGTAATTGATTAGATAAATATGAACAAGTCTGTCATGCTACATCAGCGTTCCTTGCTTTTCCAAAACCTCTTTAAAAGATACAATTCTGGATCAGCAGCTCCAGATTAGTGCCAAGATCTGGACAAAACTCTGTACATACATGGAGGTTGTTATCTTGTATGAACACAAGTTTTGGGAACATCACTTAATATTTTCATTTTATATGAATTATTGTAGATTGTCAGTCAGATTTCCCATTAAAAGTTAAATGATTTTATGTAATGTCAGTCTGGATTGGATCCAAATGAAATTGGAAGAAATCCTTAAAAAATGGCAGAGATATAATTTTTGTTTTTAATTTGACTATCTTATAAATTGGGGAATCTTTGGCATCCAGACAAATCCCCATATCACTACCATGTAATGCAGGGGTGGGCAACTTAAATCACCAAGAAGGCCACATAAAACCATTTTTCTCAGCCTGAGGGCCACATTGTTACATTTTTCAGGAACTCTCGATAATGAAAAAGAATGTTGGATAAACAACAAATGAAAATATAAATTTGTCATAAAATTAGAATAAATCAGGAGCCGCGGTCCTCAGCGGACCGCGGCTCAGTAAAACTGATATCAGCACCTGCTTCTGTTTTAGCCCAGTTTTTCTGCTTTGTGTCCCTTTTTAAAATGCGCCACAAAATGACGTGCTGCTGCTGGATTAAACTTATATCAGCACCTGCTTCTGTTTTAGCCCAGTTTTGGCTTTGTGCCCCTTATTAAAATGCGCCAGAACACGACGCGCTGCAGCCACGGCGGGAGTATGCCCGGCGCACCTCCAAATGCCCTGCATCTTAAACCATTCATGGGACTCCTTAAGTGTTTCCATACAGAGTTCCATATTAGCCACGTTGTTCACTACAACAGACACTTTTTTTTTCTGCTCGACCTTTGAGGCATCGGCAAGTTCATATAATCCGCAGCAATGTTTCTTCCCGTGTCCGCCTCTCCTTTTTTGCCTCTCTCAAGCAGAAGACTCTTTGCTTTCCAGTTTTCATCAATGAAATGGGCAGTCACTGTCAGATAGGACTCCATTCGAAGAGACGTCCACATCTGTTATCTTTATCTATTAACTCAGAAACGTTCTCTTTTTTACTCCCTCGTATTTTTGCGTGTAATGCGTGCGTAATTGTGTGGTGCGCTGGCACTGAATATCCAGGTTCCAATGTTTTTCTTGGCCTTCAACGACACCAATGGGCCTCATACCCTCAGAAATAAAATTGACAATTCCATCTGTGATGTCGTTTTTGCGTTTGGATATTTATATGAGGCATAAAATCCAGCGCGGACTGGGTGAGGGATGCGGGCAGAGCGCATGCAGCAGCGGCATGCAGCTATAAAACGAATAAAGGATTATTAGACTAGAATATTGAAAATTTCTTAATATGATATTGATATTGAAATGAATGATAAATACATTAAAAGACAGGCTGTTACCTGTGAAACGGTTCGCATGATACATTTCTCCTGATAAAATGAACCATGTACTGCAGGGGAAAATATAAATTGATACATTTGGTCGACCAATCAGAATTTTGGTCGACTGAGCACGCATCAACCAATTAGTCGACCAGTCGACTTGGACTTTACAGCCCTAGAGTTTTCTTCATATTTACAGCTGCTGGTTTTTGGGAATGAATGGTGGGCCACATTTAGTGATGTGGAGGGCCGCATTTGGCCCCCGGGCCGCCACTTGCCCACCCCTGATGTAATGGCTTCTTCCTTGGACCAAACTACACCTCTGGTATAATTTTCACGTTAATTCATCCAGTAGCAAACTAACAAATAAACAAAAGCCAGCAAACTGACTCATGGCCTGAGAGTCATTTAACTGTAAAGAGATAATGTGAAAAAACATATCTGTTTACATACCAAGTGACATATTATGAACCTGCCATCCAGATAGACGGCTCAATATACTGTTCAGGTTATATTTTACCAGTCCATCTGGGCAAAAGTCCATGTTTGGTGAGGGTGGTGCCCTTTAAAATATCTGGAAGCTCACTGGATTGTCACTGTGTCAATCATATTCATTATGAGCCAGACAGGTGATGTGTGTGCTATTGCCACAGAGTCCAGATTTGTTTACATGCTTGCAGCTGCCTCCGGTTGTCATTAGGCTTGTCACTCCCACCTATGTCTCATCAAAGATACTGACAGGGCAGTGCATCTTCAGGCAGAGCTCAATAGTTTAGGCTTGGAGCATTTTAAGATGGATCACACTACACTGCAAGGTTAAGAGAGCGTCTGAGTAACAGAAACGTCCCCGTTTACTGTGACAGCTAATGTGCAGTAATGAGAAAACTGATTTATGTACAGCACTAATATCTTTTTTCTAGCTGAAAGCAAAATAAACCTTCCAGACAAATTAGCCGGTGTTGATATCAGGTCTGTTTTGGGCTCAGTTTTTAAAATGTGAAAGTGGTGAACAGGGCTCATTGAAAATGTTAGACCACAATTTTAGACTCCCATCAGCCTGTGGTTGTATTTTGTTTGCCCCCAGTTTTGCTTTCATTTTCCCCTAGCTGATGCTGCGCTGTTTTCTTAAAGGGTCTGCTGACCTATGGAGACAATTTCATCCAAACTCTTATTTGGAGCTGAGATAAAGTCTACGAACAGCTTTGGGAAACTCAGTGCTCATGTGTCTGAGACCAAATACTAATAACATTAAGTTGATTTATTTCTGTATGTTTTGTTAACACAAAACACAATTCATTTCATTTTCTTTTTTTATTAAGCCTCATTTTAAAATCAGATTAGTTTGTAACGTCTCTGCTTGTTATTAACAAAGATTACCTTGGCATGAACTATAATGCTGCATTAAAATTACAAACAGAGGCTTTTGGTCCCTCAGAGGATGCTCACGTTGTAATTAGATGATAACCTTGGCACCCTGCAGAGACTTCAAACATACACAGTCCAGATGAGCCCACTCCACACAGGTATCTGTTTATGCAGTGACTTCAGCCTTGCCTAATGGGTATCAGGATGATTAAAGATTGCTGTCTAAGGCAGCACAGAGAGACAAGTCGCGTTTCACTTTGTATTTAATATGTAATCCACAATAGTGGTGGAAGCAGAGAGCATTAGCATACTATGACTTGAAGTGATTACCTGGCACTTTTCATGCTCCACTGCTGGCTGGAGGGAGGACCACTTCTGAGTACAATTAACCTGAGAGCTGGAGGGAAGGGAACGATTCATGTATGAATGTTTACATTTACTACACGCATATTTACAAGTGTGCTGCACAAAGAATATGATGGAGGAGCTGGAAAGACGGGGGTGAGCAGACTCTGTCTTAAAGTTATAAAAGAGAGCAACCTCTTTATGCCTCCTTCTGGGTCAGTGACTGAAATAGAATAAACATGAAACAAAAGTTCTGCAGTGCAGTTAATGACCAGGCAATGAAAACTCTGAAGATGATTTTCTTTTGTTCACTTTTTTAGCCATGCTAACTGCTCTGAGGGCCAAGTCTGTTCAGACCATACAGAAACATCTCAGTAATGCTGAAAAGAAAGTCATTAAATAAGGAGCAGACAGAATTTAATCTCAGAGGAAGTTTTCTTGAGCACCATTATGAGGTAAATACTTTTGGTACTTTTGTCTTCACAGTAGATATTTAACATTTGAAGGTCTTTTCATTTAAAATGAGGTGATACCTTGCCATTACAAGGGAGTGACCCTTAAAAAGCCAACCCCCCTTTGCTACTGTTCTCTTCCTTTGCCAGTCTTCTTCCCAAATTAAACATATTGACAGCCTTTAAAGACAAAGATACAGTAGTGTTCATAAGAATAATCTGAAATCACCAAAAACAAGTCAAACTCTTTCCAAAAATTACTCGTGTCAGATGCTAGTGATGTAGGGTAGTTTTTAAAAAAGTGCTGGTTTTGCAAGGAGAGTGCAGACCTCAGCCAGCGCCACAGTTCTCACCCATATTGTGATTTTCACCATAAATATTAGTCCTACCTTTATTTACTCTAAATACTTAGATTCCTTGACCATGAAAACATACCATTAGCAATTGGATTCATAATATCTATCTATATATCTATCTATCTATCTATCTATCTATCTATCTATCTATCTATCTATCTATCTATCTATCTATCTATCACATTTTTCATCATGGCGGCCATCAACACCAAAATTGATTCACTTCTTCCTTTTCCCATGCTGAACATTTCCTGAAAATTTCATCAAAATCCATGCATAACTTTTTAAGTTATTTTGTTCACAGACAGACGGACAGACAAACTCTCCCGAAAACATAACCTCCTTGGCGGAGGTAACAATATTAAAAATGGAACATCAATAAGACTGCTATAGAGTGATGCTACAGCCACTTAACAGATCATAAAGTATTTAGTTCAGTACATTGACTGTTTTAACCCCCTCGTTTCTCCCTGGATTTTTCCATCCAAATATTTCATTTTCTACTTTGATTTGTGTTTCGAGATGCTGCACCTCAAAAAGCTAACTCCTAATAAATGTATATTCAGCAGAGAACAAAAAAGACAAGACAGGTCTATGATTGGCCAATTGATCTGTTCCTAGCTGAAAGGTGTTATGAAGAGAATCTATTTCCGGCAACATTAAGACTCTGCTACCCATGAGCACGCTGTAATGCTGCCTTCCAGTAACCTCAGAAATGGGAGTGACATCATCTCCGACTTATCGGCGTTCCAGTTAAAGTCAGAAAAAACATGTCGATCTACCAGGCTATTGTTAGCTGTTTAGCACGCCCTGCGTTGTTGTATGAAGAATGTGATTATCACTATGGCGGCATTTTTGTAAATATAAATCTAACAACATGATGTATACAGCTGATCTAGAGAGACACACCCCAGTCAGAAGTGCAAATAAATTGATTATTAAAGGAGCTCAATAACTGTTCACACTGGGGGCATCCATCTTCCATTGTCAACTCAGAGGTGGTGAGATTTCACCGAGTTCCCAGTAGGACATTCAGACTTTGGGGGACGTTCCAGTTGCAGTTTCCTACTCGGAACTTGGAAATTCCTACTTCTGACTACAACTGGAACAACTGAAAAATGTATTTGAGGCCAACAAGTTTTCATTTAAGCATATTTAAAATCTATAGGCTGGTTTGTCGGTCACTGGTGTGTAAAATTGTAATGAATTCCAACAGGAAATAAATGAGATTAATAACAAAGCTGGCTCTCAGTCTGAGGCTTCTTGTCACAGAAAGGAGAATTGTTATGCAAGCACTCTCGGGAATAAACTCTCAGGAAGTCAAAATTAACTCAATTTGAGTGTGAGACCATCGAATAAACTCTAAGCTTTAGCCAAAGTTACTCTTTTCTGGTAGTTGATTTTTAACTCTTCACAGGAGTTGAAATTGAGCTCTTGAGGGAGTTAAAATGCTACTCCCAGTTATATTAAAATCAACTCTCTTTTTTAGCCAAAATTTATGTCCACTCTTTCAAAAACGGAAGAAGTGCTATTCAATTTTAGTCATAGGAAAGTAAGCTTACTGTTACTTTAATATACTTTCCTTTAGTGTTAGATTAGATTAAACACATCCCTAATGGGTCAATATTTAAGTGAATTTCTGTCGCTAGTTGTAGCAAAAATTTAGAACAGATAATTATATTTTTACATTGGCTTTAGAGACAAAACAGCACTCTTACCTCTCCTGATTAAGTCCAAGTGAGCATTGGCAGTTCCTGCAACACATCTGTGAGGAATGAACTCCAAACAATTGTTCAATTGTTTGGAGTTCTTTCTGAATAGACTTATTTTTTAACACCCTCAAAAGTACCTCCAAGCACAGTCTGGAGTCTGTGTTTGAATAAACTACAGAAATGTAACTCTTTCCCTGTTTTTGCTTAACTCCAGATTTTTTCACCCTAAAGATTTGCTGTGTAGGGTTGCAAACAGCAAAGCAGAATTCAAGTCAAAGCAAGGCCAAATTTATGAAATCACACAGTGAACAGGAGACAACGAAAGCTGTTATTGTCTCTTTTAAATATCTTTATATTATTGTGGCAATACTCTGACTAATCATTGGTCAGCAGTGTTCTTCATGGACTGGCCCTGGTCAAATGGCCTTAAAATGGTCATGTGGCCAAGTCTATCAAACTACATAAGACAACAACTATCATTGAATCAAATTCTTTTACTCCACTTCTATTCTGCCTCCACAGCAGGCATCACTTTTCCTTTCCGTCTCTCTCAGTTTTCTTTCCTTGACAATGTCCAAACATTGGAAACTGCACCCAGAATGATACTTTTCTGCTGACTAAGCTCTCCCTGTGTTTTCTTCCTGTCACCCCACAGAGGAAAGAATTGGGACTGGTGTTGTATAACTGCAGCTGCCTGGCTCTGGATCTCCATCGAATCTTTTTATTTTACTGGCAGCTTCACGACAGAGACTACATCCCCTCCATCTGGTCAAAGAGAGTTACAGCCCTGTATGGGAGGCACGATGCCCTGGAGCTGCAGCTCAACTCCACGGAGGCCTCTGCCTATATATCTGTGAGGAGACCTTGTTATAGTATTTACACCACATGAATTTACTTTACAGAAAACATATGTCTGTCAGTAAGAATTAGATTAGTTTATGGTACACCTAAGGTAAAAATTTCCCGATCCCAGGCTAGATGGTGAATGTCTTTCTAAAAGTTTCATCACAGAGTAATAACATTTACACGGAAGATGTAATTAATCATGTTAATATCGTGCTGAGGAGCATCTTGGGTCTGAAAATCTCAGTACCTCAGCCTAATTTGACAGTAATGAATGTTGTTCCCCCCCAAACGACAGGATGCTTATCAGTTGCAAATAGCACATTTATCATCCTATATGAACTAATGGAGCCATGTTGTCACAACCTGCTGGCAACTCCAACCTTCTACTGGGCATTATTACTATAGCAGTGAAATATTGATGACTTAAGGTACCCTGTTTTTTCCTGGTCTTACCTTCTTCCAACTATAATGAGATCTGACATTTGGAAAAATTTAACACAATCAAAAGTGAAATTTTTGGGGCAAAACTGCAAATAAAAAAGGATGTAGTCAGCTTTTCTTTTCAGAACTACATTACTCATTATGCCTTAGTCAAACTTTTATCCATATTTCTGAGTTTTGATTTATTATTGCATCACACAGTGTAATGTTTGATCCTCTAAAAGTAACTCTTAAGATTACAGCAGCACAATATGAGAAAAGTAAAACATTGGGGAACTTTTGAATCCACAAAAATCAACTCCCTACAGATTAACCATCCCACATGTCAGTAATAGCACATGATATTACATTCGGCAAAATGTGTTTGCACCTGAATGTGTCAACTCTACTGACATGCTAGAGCTGCATGGATAGCCCATTTTTTAGCAGACAGGATATCCTTTACAGCGTTTAATAGGGTCACACTCAATTTTGCAGAGGCACACTTTTATACAAGACTGTGCATAATATTGCATTTCGGAAACATGTGTGCCATAGACACTTTGTTAAAAACAAAACAGGATTTTTAGAACTTACATTTCACATCAATATTCTTCTTGGCTCCTCATTAGAACAAAAAAATCACTCAAATTAGTATTTATAACAAAAGTTCTGCAGTGCAGCTTATGATCAGACAAGAAAACACTAAAGAAGATTAGCTGTTGTTCATATTTTTAGCCATGAGAGCTGCTCTGAGGGGAGAATTTTAGTCAGTTCCCAAACAGAAATAGGTTCTTAGAAGAGCAAGAGCAAGAAGATAGGGTAATTCTTGGTAGCCTAATGCAAAACTACTTCCTCTACTTCTGCCAATGGGTAATAAAGAAAGACACTAAAAATAGAAATACCAACCACTGATTACAAAACTAAAGACTTCAACAAACTTAGAAAAAGAATACGAGCACTGAAATCAACTACCCAGCACTGGATATTTATTCATATTCCCAACAAGCATGGCCTGATATAACACCATGATTGTACCCAGTCCAGCATTAGAGTGCCTTATGACACTAAGAAAACACAGAAAATATAAAGTTAGGACTTAATATCCACTTCATCCAAATTACACAACTCATATAGTCTGTTTTTGCTTGATTTACTTTCTTTGATTTGCACACATCTCTGAATAAAGTTTCTATTCTGCAGACCTCTCCTGAACTCTTCTGCTCCAAAGATCGCACCAGAGATGTAGATGCCATCTATCAAGTCATCCAGAGTGCAAAGACATTCATCTTCATATCCGTGACAGACTACCTCCCTCTGGTGAGCAGGACTTTCAGAGGAACTACAGTCACAAGGTACACCCAAACTTTTTATTAATAAGAGCTTTGACATTTTAAAACTTATCTCTGCTAAAGAAAAAGCACTTAAGACACAAACGTTATCATTCCCTGTAGATTGTGAGAGAGAGCCTGGCTGCAGTTTGATTAGAACAAATGTGATTTTTAATAAAGATTCAATTTTACAAAAGTAAGAAATGTGCTGTTTCTTCAACTATTACCATCCATAGAAATGTTTTTTTGTGATTTCAATCTGCTATAGCAGAATAGGAAACATTCCTTTCTTTAATTTTGTGGTGGTAAAGAAAGAATGTAGGGTGATACCAGAGCCCATATACTGTATCTAGATTGACCTGGATACTAATGATCTAGACTAGGGCACTTAAGTTTTTAACCTTGGCTAATGATCTAGATAAGACACTGAGGAGCTGGACCTGAACACTGTTGATCTGGACTGGGACACAGATAATTATATCCATTTGTAAAGACACTGGTGGACTGGACTTGAAAACTGTCGATACAGACTTTGTTGTACTCAGTTGGACCTGAACCTTTATCAAGTCAAATCATCTGGACTCCAGTACTGCAGAGTAGTATCTAAACATTAGTGATAAGGGCCCAGCCACTGAAGAGCTGAACTATAAACAGATTATCTGAATCTGGAACACATTTATCTAGACCAAAAATACAGGAACATGACCTGGGCCTCGACCACCTGGACACTGAAGAGCTAGTCCTGGACATTGATGATCAGTGCATTGACAATGATGAGCTGGACCTGAACACCAATGATGGGGACTGAGGAACTGATAATATGGAGCCATTCATATAGTCCCTGGTGAACTGGAGATAAACTGTTGACATGGTCTTGATTGTACGCTGGTGGACTACAACACTGGGGATTTAGAACTGAACACTGATGATTAGGACCTAGCTACTAAGGAGCTAGTCTTAGATAATTAAAAGTGGGACTAAAGCAGGCAGCTTGGTACATTTAGTACCAAGTGAATCTTTTTCACTTTCCAACTAATTCTGTCCCCCATCTCCACTTTGGTGCCTTTCACTAAGGATGTGAAACAGGTCAGGACCATCTATTTTGATGCATTACTTCCTGTTAAAGATTGAATAATTTGCATAATTTGTCGATGTTATTCTGGTTGAATTAATGATTTGACCAAAACAGGTCAGGATGTCGCCCAATAATCATAAAAAAACTGAAGGAAAATGTTTCAGAAGAGACAACTAAACATTGTGTGTAGGAAATGGACTGGTAGTGACTGAGGAACAAGGAAGCAGGTTACGTATCTGCTGTTTCAAACTGAGTAGATACACAAGTTCCGGCAGTTCGTGTTGTGTGAATGCAAGCTCACACAGTAGCACAGTTCACAATACCTAATGTGCACCCTTAGACAATGTGACTAGATTCACTTGTTTCGTTTTTTGTTCCAACTTTCCGTTATGTGGTAAATGTATCTTCTTTCTTATAAGATAATTCTATGGATCCGGTGAATTAATATGGCTAATGTTATTTGGGTGGGTCCACAATCATTGTTATTGACCAACCAGATCTGTGTGTGGGGAGGTCAACAGCATTATGACTCTGTGATTTGTATCAAACACAATGTGTGGTGTGCTGTGTTGAGCAGATGTAAATAAAAAACAATCATCCTAAACATGATTCAGAAAATCCTTATATGAATACAACTGATCATCTGGTTCTGTAACCAGATCATGAACACCCAAAACACAGAGAAACTTGACCTGAGCCCTGTTGACCTGGACACTGATGATCTGGACCTGCTCACTAAAGCTGATGCTATTCTTTCTATGATTCAAAAATGCATTTGATTTCTTAATAAGCTGGTCTTTATTTTTCAGAGGTTTTTTAGTCACAAGGAGCATAAAGAAGAGGCTCAACACGGACTCAACCACAACAAGTACATGGTGACTGACAACGCCCTCTATATTGGTTGGTAATCTTTGTTCATCCAGTTTATAATGTACCGTAATTTGAACGATTAAAGCTGGGCTTGGCGATTTTGGAAAACTAGCATGAATTTGAAAGTAGCATCTCCTCAGGGCTCCGCCTAGCCCCCCCACCCCCGCCCCCCGGCTCACATGCACACGCGGCTGATATATCCAGAAGACTGATTCAACTCAGACCCTCAGCACAATGTGTTTGTTTTACACTACACCAAGTCATGTCTCAGTCAGCGGTAAGAAAACACCAAACAAACATGTAAAGTTAGTTAGTACTCACAGCCGATGTTTATCGGGGTATAGGTAGTTCCTCTGACATTCTCCACATAGCTGTCAAATCTCCCGTTTTGGCCATGAATCTACCGTATTTTCGTATTTTATCCTCTTTTCCACCGTCCTCCTGTATCAGTATTGTCCCGTAAATCTCACGTTTGACGATATAATAATAAAAGCATTCCTCTGCCTCTCCAAACTGAACTCTGTCTCTAGCCTGAATGGGGCGGTAATGCTCCAAAATGATGGATGCCAACCGCCGTAAAACCAAAGAAGAAGAAAAAGCCTCATGAGAACGTCCACCTGCAGTAGCCTGGGTGGCAGCTATTGCGAGATTAGAGCAACAGAACAAACTTAGAAAAACGAAGAGTTTATTTTAGATTTCTTGTAAATCTGTCTTAAAATGTGAGGGATACTGGAGCTTGGTTGGGGTTGTGGGACGGCTCACGGCAGGCTTCCCTTATTTTCAAAGACAAAACTTGAAAGGTAAGCATTCTCTGGCGGACTCTGATACGTATGAGCTCGGCTATGCACACCGAGTCTGTGCACGCCAGGAAAAGCACGCGCAGTAGGTGGGCAGAATGGCGATGGGATTTGATTGGTTTAAAAACATGTGTCCCGGCATTATTGGTTGGGGTTTTCCCTGTTTTACTCCTGCTGTAGATAGCAGATATTTTTCGCTCTGTTTTAAGAACACATTATGAGTTGATTACCATCGGGTCATAAAGACCATTTTTTTAACCAGTATTACAAAAAGTGTATCTAAATCAAATCGCCAACCCCAGCTCTAAAGGAATTGTGAAAAACTGACTCAATATGGTTAATGGACCTCACCTCTGGTCACATTGTGTAACCATTATGGCATAGGTTGGGGGCGCTGCTAGATGGCTGCCCTGTGGTGTTAGTCTGCATGATTAAGAAATCGTATTGCTTTGGATCGGTCAACTTTAGTAGGATTACTTTGTAATTCTTTCTGTTATTAAGAATTATTTTATCATAGTCTTGGAGAAGAAGCTCTCTGAGATCTGTAAATGTTAAAATCCATGTCAAAAGACAATCACAGAACCAGAAATTCAAAGTATTATTTCATCCACCACTTGTTATGAACTTAATATTTACATCTTCCTGTATATTCTCAGGTAACCACGACTGGATTGGCAGTGACTTTGCCATGAATGCAGGAGTTGGACTGGTGGTCAAAATGGAAGAAAACCCCACAGACAGAGGAGTGTCAATCCTGGAGCACGTCAAGGCTGCTTTTGAGAGAGACTGGCGGTCACGATACGCAAAGAGTCTGCAAGGGCACAAAGATCAACTGAGCAAATACAGACACCTGCTCCAGAAGAAAATCCACATGGAGAGTAAAGAGGAGAACAAGTGGAATGACCCTTTATCCTTATAAGCACAAAATGACTTCCTGTAGCCTGAAGCCTTGTCTGCTGAGTAACCTTGATTTAATAATACATATGCACAATATGGGAATGTGACTTAGACTGTTCAGTTTATTTTTGAGATGATATTTTTAGAAACATAGTTTACAGTCAACAATGACAACATTAAGGTAATAACTGTACTCATTTATGTTGCAAGTCACAATAACTATAAATCAATAATTACTTGACAGCTGTCATATGAGCATGCTACCTGCATGAACACTGAGAGCAATATTCAAACTGGAACTGTATGCTAAGACAAGCAATATGCTGATCATATAATCAATATGCACTATGTAACATATAAGTCTTAAGCCTCTTTCAGTCACACTCCAAAACAATTTCCATTTGAGATTAGGGATAGTGCACTGTTTGTTAACTTTTTTAAATGATTTGATTTAATTTACAAATGTTTAATCTGTTTGAATTACCTGTGTTAAATCATCATGCCATAATGCCTGTGAGTATTATGTCTTTTGATATCACTTTATTGACACACACACATACAGGCTCATGCAATAGTTGTACAGAGGTTACAACAACTGCTAACAATGTTTTCAAGTTTCCATCTGACTTCATAAAAGAAACTCTTTTCCTAATTGTTGTTGTGTTTATTCGAGCATCATTTCCTTGGGTGAATGAAGTGGCTTGCATTTACAGGCAAACAAGGTCAGGAGCTTTTTGGCTGATAACAGCTTCATTGCTGTTTTTTTGCCTTGTTTTCCGCCTCACAGAATTTAATTAGCTTTGTCTAATGCAGCCCAACCATTGTTCATTTCCTGGGATGGTAAAGAGGTATTCATTTAATAACGGGGTGCTTGTTGTTAGATGATGCAAAGAGAAAATTGAAACACTTCCTGAACCACATTTTTTTGTTGCTGTTGTAGGAGTTCAACACAGGATGTCAGCATTTTCAAGGGGGGAAATAAGGAAAGTAAAGGTGTATATGGTTGCAGGGCTGCATTGCAGAAAAGCCAAGTGATGCTTTACTCTGGTCTGATGTAATTTGAGCCCTTTATATTCACAACACTTTTAGGTTGTTATGTATTTACTAAGCATCAATCTACACTAGTAGCCACTGTATAAAATACACCTTGCTAGCATCAGCTTGGACTCCCATTTGTGCTCAGAACTGCCTTAAGTCTTTGTGACATCCATTCAAGAAACTGCTGGAGAGATGCTCCAAATTAACGAACTGCTTCATATTCTGTTGGCTGCACATCCCCTTTCCATGACATCCCAAAGGTGCTCTACTGGATTGAGGTTTGATTACTGTATAGAGATCACAAGAGATTTGAAATAACATTTAGACTCATGATATGGTAAATCATCCTGTTGGAAGTAGCCTTTAGAAAAGAAAGACATAGACAAGGTCAGCATAAATACTCAGGTAGGCTAGACCATTGTTTGTCCAAACAGACAAAAGGTTCAAAGTTTGCCAACAAATCACCCACACCGTTAAACCACCATCAGCAGCCTGAACCACTTGTATAAGGCAGAATGTTAACATACTTTCTTGTTTACTCCAAACTCTGAACCTGCTATCTGAATGTAGCAGCAGAAAAAAAATAAATGATCAGACCAGGTAACATATTGGCAATATTTTTTGTCCAA
The DNA here is from genome assembly GCA_036419115.1 of Scarus forsteni. Classification (NCBI taxonomy): domain Eukaryota; kingdom Metazoa; phylum Chordata; class Actinopteri; order Labriformes; family Labridae; genus Scarus; species Scarus forsteni. The sequence goes on from JAZDUH010000289.1 coordinate 6,487,755, forward strand.
ATTTGTAGCTACAATTGTGGTGTGTTTTTCTGTCTTCCTTCTATCATCTGGAACCATTTTAGCAAAGCCCCTGTGTCTTCCAGCACCAACAAGGCTTTTTGGGGTTGTCTGGATATTTTTATTTCAATGGGACCATTCTCTGTACACCCAAAATCTGCTTGTGTGTAAAATTCCTTACAATTACCTGTTTCTGAAATACTCAAACCTGCTTTTGTGGCACTAACAACCATCAGAGTCATTGAATCACATTTCTTTCCATTCTGATATTCAGGTTGACCTCAGGTTGTCTTCTCTTTGTCAGGGAGCCTTTCTAAATACATTAACAAAGTATTTATAATTTTCTTTAAATAAATAATCAATACATATTGATGTTGGTCTAGTATATACAAATGCTTAATTAAAATGAAAATATTGATTAACAAAGAAATAAGCAATAGTGAAGTAAAATAACACAATACTTATTTACTATTTCAACAAGTTTTTTGGATTTAAATGTTTCCTATCAAAATTGACAGTTTCTTCTCTTTTAGAGCTTATTTATCTTTTGGATGTTTTGTTTTTCTCATGTCTCAGCTATTCTTGCAAAGAAGTGGAAGAGAGATGTGAGGAAGAGACACAAGGACAAAGGAGGCACAAAATATCAAATGAGAGGAACTTTTTACTTTATCAGTGTGAGAAGGGTCAGCTGTTGATGATGAGCAACTCAGCTGATTAGCTGCAACCACGCACTACACTAACACTTTTAGTTAGTTAGAGATGGTCTAAAAATACTTTGGTCATGGTCCAACATGTTATTTCAGAGGAAATATATTTTTTTCATAAATTCAATAAAGTCGATTGGAGCATTATTAGTTTGAGTTATTAAATAAAGGATATTTAAAATCCTTTAATTAGCTGATATGAGCAAAATTAACAAACGTTATGCCACAATAAATTGGCATTACACAAAACAGAAGTTTACTCAGGAATAAATCATCATGTATAAATTATCAGAACGGCATTGTGTGAAAAATTGGTGAGGAAATTAAAAAGATCATCATGAAAGTGTAGCATGTCTTTGGATGCTGTACCTCCAAACCAGTCGTACTGGATCCAAGGTTGAAAGACCTCCATGGGGGCAGCACTGCTGCTTCCTGCTCTAAGCTCCTTCAGAGGCCTCCTCTCCTCAATCCATGCCTCCTCCACGTGCATTTATGGAGTTAAAATATCTTTTTTTTTATCATGGCAAGAAGACTTCCAGGTCAGTTGCGGAGAGAGGAAGCAGGGGTGGAAATGTTATGTCAGAAATACTCAAAATATTAGGCCACTCGTAACTGCATATCACCACCACCAGTGTACCTTTTTTAATAACTGGTCATGTTAAGGAAGATTTAAAGACAAAAAAGTATGAATTCAGCTCCTAATAAGCCAAAGAATCAATTTAAAATAAGTGTGAAAAGTGGCAAAGGCAAAGACTTCTTGCAGTGTACGAGGAAATTCTCATCAGAAGTAAAACTACCAAAAATCATCAGGAATTTACAGGAATGCAAGGAGCCATGTTGGAAAACACAATGAATTGATAAAGGAAGAAACTCAAGAAACAAATACAGACTAAACTAGAAAAGCACTCTGAGAGCACAGACCTCCGCCAGCACCACAGTCCTTAGCCATATTGTGATTTTGACCATAAATATTAGTCCTACCTTTATTTCATTGAAATATTTAGATTCCTTGACCATGAAAACATACCATTAGCAAGTGGATTCATAATGATATCTATTTTAGTTCAGTAGTTATTCACAGAAATCCCATTTTTTGCCATGGCGGCCAGACGCTGATCCAGATCAACACCAAAATCGAATCAGTTCTTCCTTTTCCGATGCTGAACATTTCCTGAAAATTTCATCAAAATCCATCCATTACTTTTTGAGTTATTTTGTTCACAGATGGACGGACAGACAGACGGACGGACAGACAGACAGACAAACAAACTCTCCCGAAAACATAACCTCCTTGGCAGAGGTAACAATGTGAATATAACCAGACACAGGTGAAACTAGACACACTTAGCACGATCAGAGCAATCAAGAAGGAAGGAACATAACTAGACTAGAAACAGACTAGACTTATGCTAAATTCATAGAAAAAAAAGTAATGCAACAGTACGAAAACAACTTTGCAGAATAAAAAAATGATCAAGCATTACTTAACACAAGGATTCAAGGAGCACAAGACTGAATGGTATAATAAAACAGAAGATAATAACTACTTAATTCAAGTGTAAAGCATGACACCTTTTTGTTGTTTAAATGTCCAATATATTTGGGCAAAACTAATAATAAGGAGCTAAAGACTCAATACTGAAGCAGTACAATAAACTCAATACTGGCAATAGAATGGTGAGGCACGTGCCTTACAACAAGAAGGTTGCTGGTTCCATTGCTGCGTTGGTCAGGGCTTTGCTGTGTGGAGTTTGCATGTTCTCCACATGCATGCATGGGTTCTCGCTAGGCACTCTGGGTTTCTCCCACAGACCAAAAAGATGCAAATTTACTCTTGATTGCCCTTCAGTGTGAGTGTAAGTGCAAATGGTTGTCTCATTATGAGGCCCTCTGATTGGCAGCCAGTCCAGGGTATTCCCTGCCTCTTGCCCAAATGACAGTTGGGATAGGCTCCAGCCCCCCACACCCCTGAAAGGGATAGGTGATATAGACAATGGATGGATGGATGCAGGGAACTCTCTCTCGATAGCCCATTCAATGGAATTATAACAGGAAGTCTGGAAGAGTAGGCAATATCATAGAAGTCTTAGTAACAGTTTTAAGGCAAACTATTAATCTATATGGTGTAAGCTTGGGTTTTTTGTTGAACTCCAGTGAGCAATAAAATTAAGACTCACAGTGCACAAAGTAGAAATTCAAAGCTTTCACCACAGGCTTTTGGTTACTGTTGTTGGTTAAAATGTTGTTACTTAACTATATCATTGAACAAATAAGTTAACTAGTGTCACTCCAGTTGCTCCTTTTTTCAGGACACAAAAATAAAAAGAAGTGGGCTATATTTTACTTTTTACATGAGTGCATTCTCTTTTTACTTTAACTTGAGCAAAATTTTATCAAAAGAGCTGTACTTTTACTTGAATATACTAGCCTATATGTGTGTAGTCTTACTCTTTCTTTTCACCTATTGCTGTTTCTTGACTTTAACACAAGATGGCGCCGTAGCAACACAGCACTGGCTAGAAGTTTGCAATGATGAGTTCAGGAGCCCCTGCACATAAGGGGAAGTTGTTTTCGTCTGTTCAGTTCTATTTTATCCATTTATTAATTTCCATGATGAAAGACTTTGCGGATGCTACCGAAACCGTATGTGACATTGTTAAGGAAGTTCATTTATTGTAGGTATGTTTGAGTGTAAGTTTGAGTATAAGAATATTAAATAATAAAAGCGTAGGCTACCTTGAGTTAACTTTATGAGGTAATTTTAAGTTTACAAAAGTACAGTTACAAGAAACAAGAACATGTATCTTTACACTAGAAGTGTGCTAGTTATTTAACCTACTTTGAGTCCACATTTTAGTTTGCTGAAGTACATACTAGTTAAGGTACTCCTAATCCTTGAAAGTGCCTAGAACAATCGATAAAGCCAAGTCATAGTTTCTGTTTTTATGTTTTTAAGGTACAGATATAGGCTACTCAGCGCACATACTATTTACTGTAAACTTTTAAACTCCATCACTATAGATCTTAAACATTTGTTAATAACTAAAGCAAATGAAAAGTGTGCCGTGAAAATTCTGCTATAGGCTTAACCTGTTGTGTAGTGTATGTGTATAGTATGTGTAAGTCTTGGTATAAATCTTAGACTTTTATACTTTTCAGTATGAGCCAAGTGTTGTTCTATTCTTTTATATAATGTAGTGCATAAAAAGCAAACTTAAGTATACTGCCTCAGTTTTAGTATTGGCTATAATAAGTATACTTACTACAATTGTAGTATTTGAATAAACTACTTTTTGCTAAGTGATGATATTGTCTATTTTTCAGTTAGGAATTGGATTAAGTCATTTTTAAATAGCCTATGAAGTTAAAACCACATTCAAACCTGTGGCCAAAAGTTGTGTCTGTATGTTACCGTGTTTAATTTGTTCTGGCTTTTTAATATTAGTTCAAAAAGCAGTAACCAATGCGGCTAAGTAGCTAATAATTTAGCTTGTATGTGTACGTTAGCATCTGTTAGCATCGTTTAGCTTTTGTTATCGTGTGAAAGAGCCGCTGCTGATGGGGAGGGGCGGGGGCAGCGTGGCCATGGTAACAGATTAGAGGCGAAGATATTTCAGATAGCTTTATTAGAAACCCACATCTGCTGCGGCATTTGTCCCAGATCCGCATCCAGAGGAGAGGAGAGGAGAGGGCATGTCTTTTTCTGTAGTTTTGAGCATAACAGTTAAAAGGGAGTTGGGACATTTGGACTGAAGTTGGACTTTAGTTGGTGAAGTCATTATTGTGTGACGGGCAGGGAGGCTGTGGAGAGGAGGAGGCGGCGGAGGGTGAGGGGAGGGGGACTGACGGCAGATGCCTTTGCAGCAGAGAACCAAGGAGGATGTTGGTGTGTGATGCTGCTGCGGGACAAAATGCGGATAGGACTGTGTTTGGACTCCAAATTCTGCAACGCTTGATCGTGAGGACCTGAGTGAAAACACCGTGTAGTAGAGATTTATAACTAGTTAAAGGAAGATGGATGGAGCGACCTGAATGATGCACTTGTGCAGGACTGAGTCACTTCTAACAAGATGTAGGCTAGTCACCAGCTACCACCAGTCCTTTTCTGGTTGAGAAAACTGCAAATTTGTGTTAAACTATACCAACCACAACCTTGGCAAAATGGAAAGTGGAGTTTTTCTGCCTTGTTTGGATCAGTTCATGCTGAGTCCACTTGTCACTTGGGTAAGTGTTGCAGAGGACTCTTGTATCTTTTCAGACAGTGTGATATCACCCTCTTACCCTGTGCTTTTTATTCTGTTTTATCATTTAGGTGAAGACATTCATGCCAAGGGATGGGGGCGTGCACTTGGATTTCTCTGAGTTGCTTGATGGAGTGTTTTTGATTGACATAATGACAGAAATGTAAGTCCTGCTCTGCTATCTTGGTTCTTCAGCTCTTATTTTGTCATATTTTTAATCAAGATCGCAGCCATAGCTTATCAGTTGTCTGGTTTGAAAGCTGCTTGTGACAGCATGGTTCATTTAAAGTTTAAATGAAGCCAAGTATATTTCAGACACAGGGCTGACACAATGTGCTTCACATTTACTCACATTTAAAATACATGCTTTCACACATCAGTTTATAAAAACAGGTCTAACCCATACCATTGAATATCTAATATAAATTTAGAAAAGATAAACAATATTATGGACATGTTATGACTAATTGCAGAAGATAGTGGAAAAAGTTTATGCTCACATAATTACATTTCTGTGCATATCTACAGCATGTTGGCTCTATATATATTAGCAGAATTTTCCCATGCTTGGTGCTTTGCCTTAAAAAGAAAAGTATAAAATTAGAGTTTTTAACCCAAACTCTATTTTAGCATTTGCAAAATTCAGTGTAAAAAACAGCATGTTTGATACCCGCTCAAATATTATTTAAAAGGGGCACACCAATAGGCAACATTTAGCAGAGTCATATGGACAGTGCAGGGATGAGAACCCAGTAGCAGAATGAGGCCTGCAGTTTCTTTATCTTTTCCTCTCCTGACATGTTACAGATACTGATACAGTATCATGCATCTGCTAACATTCGGATCCAGGCCCTAACAGTGATGTCTTTGTTACTTTACAGTAATAAAGAGGATCTTTGTAGTCTGAGCAGGCTTAAAGTGCAACATCTTCATAACTAGAGATTCACAGATGCACCAGTTAAACAGCAATATAGGCCATTTTAATTAACAGGCCATTAGCAAAGATTGTGACAAAAACATATATCAAATATAGGTGTTTAAACACTGTGTCAAATAAAATAATTGCTAGTATCAATCACATCGAACTACTAATTCAGAGAGCAAGTTTTTATACTTAAGATTAAAGGGAAGAAATGAACAGTTGGACAAAATCTCATCTGTTTTTGTAAGTTTAGACATGAGAGAGGAATATTTGAGATTTACACCAAATGAAGTAAAAGAAGAGCTATCAGCTAAATGGTTATTTTAAACTTTGACATCAGCCTTATTTGGATAATTGGTGCAGCACTACTCATTACCTATAATTCAAGGTTTCTTAGGTTGTGTTTAAATAATTTTCAAAGCAGCTGATTTTTTGCCAAACAGAGATGAAACACCTCTTTGGAAACAACAAGGTAGATTAACCAAGACAAGGTGGACATTACAGAAACTGTCAAGATGCTACTTAAGAGATTATGATTGGGGTGCCGTATGTTCTGAGGGTATTACCCCCTCAAACAAACTTATGGCACTTTACAAGACTGCAGCATGAGGAGATTTTGAAAGATAAAATTCACCTATAGAATAAAGTAACTATTTTGACAGTTGCAGAAAAGTACAACCCAGATTGATGACTTGCAAAGAAAGGGTTAAAAACTGATGACCCAGTGCACTTGTGGATAATGCTGTCTGGCCACCCCAAGTCTACAGTATTCATTCATCCCACTTATCCCCCAGGGTCACAATAACCAGCTCTAAATGCAAAACAATGCTGTGGGGAAGGGATGGGAGGGGAGGGGACGAGGCGGGATAATCTCCTGGATTGGGAGACCCTCTGGGATTAGGGCCTTGTGGCTGGTGTTTAGTGGCAGTCGGACACAGATGGGAGGGAGGAGGAGGCAGAGAAACAGGGCAAACAGCACAGAGATGGAGACAGGCAGCCTGAAAATGTCACATACTGAGTATTAGGGCAGTGTTTCTGCTTTTAGTTTATCCGTCAGGACTTTTCGTCAGCCTCAGACTTCCCTCAGAGTTTAAAATTAATTCATGTACTTAAAAGCAAAAATAAATCTACAAAAATTTCTGACCTGTAGAGTAAGATGGTCAACATTTTTGAAACCATGATCAGTTTTGATTGAAGCTCTGCAAAATGATACAGTCTCAGTTTTTTTGATAGTTAAAAGTATCTTAACTACCAAGGCTTTCCAAATACTTTAGACCAGAGTGGCCAGAGTTGTGGCCCAGAGGCCAAATATGGCCCACAGTCCATTTCAAATTGGCCCCCAAACAGTTGAAAAGCAACAGCAGCAAACAACACTGATTATACTTACTGCAATATTTGTTCCAGCTCAAGGTCCATTGATAGAGCACATTAGACTATTTCACTTAAAGCACCAACAATCCATCAAAGTTTGTCAGTTTCTTGCAGTTTTTCTTGCTTTATGCCTGATTTCAGTTTGGCGTTGTTCTTATCCTGACCAGGGTGAATTATGGGAGCTAGGGCAAACCAGAACCCCTGGAAAACAAACTGGCCACCCTAGGTCCCAAAATCTTAACTTTTACACCAGAAGTGTGGCGTAAGCTGCCTGCCATCCATGTTTATCTCTGTGTTTGGCCCTGGATTAAAAATGTTTGGACACCACTGCTCAAATTTCTAATCAAAAACTGCTTTGAGTTGAGAGAGTAATGGTGAAACTACACGAAAACAATGGCACCGATTTTCAAGATTTAAGGCATTTAAGAGAATGTGCTGATACTTCCTTCAGTAATTTGCAGCTAGAAAAAAAGTAAATGATTGAATAAAGACTGCCTCTGTTATTGTTGCCATGGTTTTAAAGCAGATATCAATATGTAATTCAGTTAAATTGACCCTTACCCCATAAAGATTTAAACATTTGATTCTGTGGAAGCCTCCTACAAGGTTTCATTTTTGAAAACAAATGAATGTGAGACAGTGAAACCAAGATTTGACAGCTGGGCTGAGAAATGAGGACTGAAAAATCATAGCTTATATTTTTAGCCAAATGGTGATGCTTAGTGTAACTAGAAAAGCACTCGGAGAGCGCAGACCTCCGCCAGCACCACAGTCCTCACCCATATTGTGATTTTCACCATAAATATTAGTCCTACCTTTATTTCATCTAAATATTTAGATTCCTTGACCATGAAAACATACCATTAGCAACTGGATTCAAAATGTTATGTATTTAAGTTCAGTAGTTGGTCACGGAAATCACATTATCGACATGGCAGATCCAGACAGTGATCCGGATCACTCCCAAAATCTATTAATTTGTTCCTTGTCCCAATTTGGACCTTTCCTGAAAATTTCATCGAAATCTGTCCATAAATTTTTGAGTTATCTTACTCACAGAGAAACAAACAAACTAGCTAACAAAAAAACAGACGCCGGCAATAACATACTGAACAGCCATAACATTATGACCACTGACAGATGACAAGGCTGATTATCTCCTCATCATGGCACCTGTTAGTGGGTGGGACATATTAGGCAGCAAGTGAACAATATGTTTTCAAAGTTAAAGCTGGAAAATGGGCAAGTGTAAGGTTTAAGCGAGTTTGACAAGGGCCAAAATGTGATGGCGAGATACCTGAGATGTCATGGGTAGGGAATGAAGGCTGGCCTGTGTGGTCTGCAGTGTTAATTTAGACAGCACTTAGTTCTAGTCTTTTGAGTAAAATGTTTTTAATTGATGAAATTTCACACATTGTAGTTGAATACATTTTCTGTAAATTTAATTGACTAAAATCTGAAATGTAAATTTTTTATGTTTCCTGAAATTTCTGAAGTTATGTTTTATACTTGGACAAAATGAAACATCTAATAACCCTTTATTTATGTTAGTAAAGTTTGAATGTCTCGATTAATAGAAACAAATTAAACTTCTGTGTGAAATCCAGTCATCTTTATTTAGACTACCTGGCAGAGCATCTCAGTTACAATACCAGAACTGACAACAAACAGTGAACCTGCTGTACATGAATATATCAATTCATAAAGAGAGCAGCTCTGATTGGATCGCTCCACAACTTATCCCACCACCACCAAGCTAAGGCAGCTGTGATTGGATGTCCCTCTGAACTCATCCAACCTTTAACACAACCAAAGTAGCTGTGATTGGATATATTCCTACATTGTTTCAACTTTCTACATGACCAAATTAGGTCTGATTGGATTAAATCTCTGTTAAACATTCTAGCCTAGTTTTTATTTGATGAGGAAAATGTCAGTTAATTTAGTTTGAGTCTTTGTCCGTGTGCACTTGTTTTTATTAGTAACTGTCTAGTTTTTAATCAGGAGAAAAAGGTTGTTTACGAAAACTATGAAGAAAATAAGTCAGCAGAATTAACACTGGTGGTCTGATCCAACAGACAGAATACTGTTGCTCAAACTGGTGAGGAGATAAAACTGGTTCAGATAGAAAGTGCTAGAATACACAGAGCATCACAGTTTGTTGTGTGTGGGGCTGTGTAGCTGCAGACCAGTCAGGGGGCCCAGGGTGGTCTTAATGCTATGGCGGAGTGGGCTGTTATCACCAGACAGTATAGTGCACGGTGGCACAGCAGGTTGTGCACGTTCTTCACAGCAAGACGGTTGCTGATTCGAATCCCAGGCCAGCCAGGGCCTCTCTGTGTGGAGTTTGCGTGCTCTCCCCCTGCATGCGTGGGTTCTCTCCTCCCACAGACCAAAACGTGCGAATTTGGTTGATTAGTGATTTTAAATTGCCCTTATGTACGGATGAGAGAGTGTCTGTCTCTCTCTGTGGCCCTGTGATTAGCTGGTGACGGTTCAGGGTGTACCCTGCCTCTTAAGTTGTTGCTATTGCCATTCACTTGAGCACCATAAGATTCAAAATGAGGTAAACTTCAGCAGTTGGCTTGCCATCATGATGAAGGGATTAATGATTGGCTATATGGATTCATGTTGGGTGTTGGATGTATATACTTGTGTATATATGTATGTGTATATTTGTATATCTATATTTCAGTATCCATAAACGGAAGAGTTTTCTGCTCTGTTGTAAAGTGTCTTGAGATAACTCTTGTTATGAATTGGTGCTATAAAATTAAAGATTAATTGATTGATTAATTGATTGATAAAACCAAGACGAACATTATTTTATTAAATTTTTAGTCGTAATTTAACCAAACAAGAAAACAGTCATAAATGTGTGCTTGCAGCATTTCCAAGTGTTGTTACTGTGTTTGTTCAGTGCAGACAGTGCACTGTAATTTACCATTGTTTTTCATTATTAAAATAACTAGATAAATCCATCACAATCACGCAGTATTTGGTGTTAAGGACTTCCATTTTGTTGAGTAGAAGTTCATTATCAATATAATTTGGTGTCATATTTATTTTTGAATGAACTTAACCTTTGTTGATTTAAACAACTGCCATACACTACATCCAGTTTAAAATACTGTATATGTGGATGCATCTTAAAAACTCTTTGTATCACCAGCCTGAGGCCCAGGTCAACAGCCCTCAAAGCTGAGCCAAGTGGTTTCCCTTTAGTGGAAAATCCAATGACATCCCCGTTGGCTTGAAAAACGGTCCAGATTGTTGTCTGGTGGGCAGGAATGACGCCACACAAGCTAAAGTTAGCAATGAAAGAAGACTTTCTACATGCTTTAACCTTAGAGCCAAGACTTTAACCAGCTTTAGCTTCTCTCCATTTTATTCCATAGCAACTCTTTTGTGCAAAAAGTTGACAAGTCAAGTGTTTGATCTTTTTTTAGAAATCCTTCAGCTGCATCTCAGAGTGCAAACAAAGTGAGCAGAGACCCAAGTCAGAGGATCCAGAACCTGAACTTCCTTGTTCAACAAATCAAGACATTTTATCTGGTGAGTACTGGATTATTCTCTCTCTCAGCCATATGTTATGTAATGTGTTTCTTGTAATTTTTCTTTCTGCCAAAGCTCACTTTGTTCTTATTTTGATTATTGTGACTACTTCCAAAAGACTTCCCTCTTCTCCATCATTTTGCATCATTCACACACACAGAGGCCCACACATGCGTAAACTCTATAGTTGGTGGCACTTGCGTCCCAGCAGATCAACCCCGTCTTGTTAAGATGCGTGGCCTAAATATCAGCCGTGTTCGCATCTGTGTAATCAGCACAGCAGTGAGGTTAGAACACAGCGGAGGGCAGAGTAAAGCTGCAGTCAGAGCTGCAGAGTGACACAGAAAGTCACCAGATTCACTGATGTTCGCTCTGGATTTTCTGTCTGACAGAGACTTTAATATAGGTTGAACTGAGCTTTCATCAGACAGACCTGATAATATCCCAAAAAGGCTGTCATTTTTTTAAGGACAGGACCACAGAAAAGCACTGTGAAGAATTGATTGTATATTTAATTAAAATCAGCTCAAAAGGATGCAACAGTCCCAAAGCATCAGATTCAGTCATTCTTTACCGCCTACTGAAATGATCCCATGTGAAAGAGTGTTTTCATTTAAGCCTTGCTTGCTTAAATAAATCTTGAATGAAGCACACTAGATAAACCGGATCTAGGACAGCTGTTTGATCTTAAACTGCTGTCATAGCATAACTGGATTAATTATTTTCATCTTTTTATTTTTTATGCTACTTTCAGGACTTTAGCTCTCCCCTGTTATAAGGTTGTTAAGGATCCTATTTTTGGAATAATTTTATGTAAAGCTGCATGCTCCAGCACACATGCAAACATGTTAAATATACAAAATCATGTCTTGTAAGTAAAGTGCTTAGCCTGTGCGTGTGCTAATACCTATGTAACGCGAAACACAGCAAAAGTTCGAGCATGTTGTGAACTTATTTTTGCAGGTATTGGCCCCAAACCATAGTATTTGTAGATTATATTTTACTTGTTGATGTTCTTAGGTGGACATGATGTTTTATTTGATCATATTCTGAGCAGAAGCTGTTTATTTGTTCTACTCATATCTTCTTAGACCAATCCTCCAGCCAGTTTGTGGTTGCTGTCAACTCTAGATGGCTCTCATAACAGCATCAAGACCTGCCTTGACTCCTACTGTCTCATGATTTAGACAACATTAAAGACAGTTTGTTGCAATGGTAAATGGTAAATGGACTTTCTAGTCTCTTTGACAACTTAAAGCAGCCCTGCACCACAGGTCACACCTACTCATTCACTCACTGATGGTTCAGAGTTTCTATGTCAGGTGTTCATCATTACTAACAAACACTTTCATACCCTTTCATACCCATTTACACAGCCCTGATGCAGCAGTGAGAGAAACTTCATTCATTCATTTTTAATACCTCTTTATCCATTTTTGGGTAAAGCTGTCAATGGGCGAGAGGCAGGGTACACCCTGAACTAGGGCTGGGTATCGATTCAGATTTTCTGGATCGATTCAATTCGATATAAAAAGGTCTCAAATCGATTTGATTCACGATTCAATTTGATATTTATTCATTCTGGGATATCTTAGTTAAAATAGTGCTGTAAATTTAAAAAGTGACCTTTAGACCTGGTACATCATTAAAAATTGTTTTAACATGAAGAACTAAACCCAAAGCAGTTACATTAATCATATTTTAATGATATGCATTAATGCATTTTCTGCATTTGACTTGTTTTTTTGTCCAACTCGTATTTTCCATTGTACTTGTTAAATCTAAAATACTGTACATCCAAACATCAGCTAATAAACTTGCCAGTGGTGCCCATATAGTGCTTCCACCATGTTTGTTTGCAGTAACATCTCATGAGATCTTGTTCAGTAGAAAGCAACACTAAACGCTGATCACATGAGACTAGCAGGGTTGATATCACAGGCAGCTTCTCTGCACATCCAAAGAAGAAAAAACTACCCAAGTTAAAAGATCGATGTTTGGATTTTATGGATCAATTATGAACCAGTTAAAGGAAAATCGATTAAATCGTTTTTTTTTTAACCCAGCCGTACCCTGAACCTGTCGCCAGTCGATAGCAGGGCCACATAGAGAGAGAGACACAACAATTCACTCTCACACTCATACCTAAGGGCAATGTAGAGTCACCAATAACCTAATGAGCATGTTTTTGGTCTGTGGGAGGAAGCTGGAGTGCCTGTAGGGAACCCACGCATGTACGGAAAGAGCATGCAAACTTCACACAGAAAGGCCCTGTCCGACCCGGGGATCAAACCAGGGACCTTCTTGCTGTGAGGCATATGCACTACCTGCTGTGCCACCGTGCCGCCCAATTATAGCACATTACATTTCTTTGCTAATTCAAATTGTCTATAAGCTACAGCTCTTACTTGATTCTATCAACTGCTAGATTGGCAGGAATTGAGATTTTGTATTTAAGAGGAAATATTATGCTTTTTTAGGGTTTATATGTCCTTTAGTGTGTTTTAAATGTATCCTCCTCATGATAGATTTCCTCTATACGCAAAAACAGCTCGATCCAGTAGCTGTCTTAAATGGCTTGTTCCTCTGCTCCACCAAAACAGACCTATAAGTGCTGCATCCACTCCATTGTCTGGGACTTTAAGTTCAGTGGCTCAGGGTTGTGAGCCCAGTGCAGAGCATAGAGGAACAATGGAGTGACCAATTTACAAAGAGTTAATGGGTCGACCAATCAGAACAGCTGGGAACCGCATGGGAAAGGAGCCTTTTTGAAGTGAAAGCTGGTGCAGTGAGCATTTTGTCATTTTTTTAATCCAAAATTAAATTGCATTCTCAGCCATAAGTGCAGCTGAGAACGCAATGGGTCCCTCTTGATGTCTTTTACATTATTGGCAAAATGAAGTTTGATAGAAAGTAAACAGCCAATATCAACATGAACTTTTTACTAACACACTTAAAGTTTCTGTCCAATGATAGAAAAGCTTTGTAACAGCTTCCTTATGTATTAACCTGGTAATACATCAAGCAAAAACTGGATTGAAAAGTGGCATTGTTGTTCTAAAAAGCAGTATGAGGCTGCATTGCTTAAATAATTCAGTTCCCATCCTCTTTGCTTTTTTTCAAGTGCTGTACATTTCCTGAGCACAGTTTTCTAATACCCCCACAGATTAAAGACTCGCTTTAGGCAGCACACTCCATAATCACACATGAGCTGAGAACAGGAGAGGATGATGGGAGATTTATGGCCGTTGGGTGAACTTTTCTTCTGGGTTTGCAGTGGCAGTCACGGGAAAATGTGGCAGTAGGTGTATGTTTGACTGAATGAATGAAGTCAGCTGCAGCCGTCCTTGCACATGGGAGTGAGAAATAGTTTTCTGAAATTTCAAAGACTACTTAGACTTGTGAAGAGCTACCATCAGAATGTACACTGTAAACAAATATCATTATCAATAAGTCATGGTGCTATACTGTATCAATAATCTAAAGTATAGTATTGATATTTTATTAATCAACTTGCAAGAAATGTACATTTGTTTTATCTTTCAGTTCAGTTGGCAGCTGCCATTCAGCTGTTTGACTTCTGTGTTTAAAAGGGGGATGCTTCTTTGCTCATATGACTGCCATATATTGACATTATTGCATGGCAGTGATGGCTAGATTATTTTAAAAAATCTGCCTCAACACAAAATCAACGCCCTTGGGGAATAAAGTGAACTGGGTTAGAACAATATGACAAAAATGTGAACTGCATCAAAGCTGTTTTCATCTATTTCACTGTTATAACAACAATAATGATAATGATTAATTATAATCTGGAGATCTGTGCTGATTCACAAGTAAGGACCACACCGTTAACAAGATGAATTTGACAACTATTTATTATGTATAGTGGGTAATATGCAACATAGCAGTTACGTGAAGCCGATAACTGTTTGGGGAAACTTCTGGGGTATCAACTGTAGCTCCTGGGCACAACGAACCCCCTTTATAAGGCCCTAAGGAAAGAAGGGAGGAAGAAAGTTTACAGAAAGGAGATGGGAGACCGGGATGCGTCAAGTGGTCGAAATGGTCAGGTTAGAATTTATAGGAACACAGGAGGAAGTGTGATTGAGGTGTGATCCTGCTCCTGAAATTCTGCTTTAAGCTCCACTATGTGTCATAAAAAAAGATCCCATTAGTCCTATTGTTTTTTCAACATATACATGTGTGCATATTTATGTATTATCTCATATCTCTCTTGAAAATATATATAAAAGTAAATCTTAAAAACTCCACGTACTGCCCAGCCCGAACATGAACTCATTCCACTTTAGCCTGGTACAGGTTTTGGTGCCACTCACCACTGCAGCAGGGAAACTGGCTCTGCTGTCCACCCATTCAGGGAGCTCCTTCACTATTTGGCTGTGTTTCTATTCATGTGTTGAAGCAGCTGCTATGTGCTGTACATACATACAGCCCTGTCCTTTCAAGCACTTTGGCTCCACTGCAAGAAGCTGTTTGTACTCTGCCCCTGTTTCAGTTTGGCTTAAAATGTGCTCATGCTCTGTTTTCTCCACCCATCTCCCTGCCCTCTGTGTTTCTCTTTATTATGCAGGAAAATCTGAGACAGTTAATCATGATTCCTCTGCCAAATGTGTTGCTGCTTGGCCGGAGCCCTTACTCGGGTAGGCTTCTCTGAATGTTCTCATCTCTATAGGAGCTGCATAGTCAGGATGTTTTCAAGCCTGATTGGTGTGTTGATAACAACCAGTACCGATTCTGTGTTATACCAAATTTTATGAAATGTGCAGCATGTTATCATTTTTTTTTTCTTTTTTTTAAGTAAAGGGTTAAAGTAGACAGATAACTCGTAAAGAACGGCTCCAGTAGAACTTTAATACTCAGGTTTTGTTTCTAGCTTGTAAACCCTGAAGATCAGGTAGATTTTCTGTTTTTCAGACAAGAGTTTTAGGTCTTAAAATGTTAAAATACATGCCTCGACAGACTGCTGTAGCTCTGTCTGATACAGCATAGATTCAATTGCACTCCATCAGTCTGATAACCACACTTGTCTGTGACGGTAAGGCTTTGGCAAGTGGTGACCCAAATTCGCCAGCCAGCACTTTATTCAAGTTAAATCCATGTCAGCAGCCATCACAGCTTCAATCTGATAAGTATTATTTCACAGACTAAACTTTTTTCTCTTAATAGAACAAAGTCTGGAGGAAATAAAGAAGCTTTTATTGCTGCTGCTGGGATGTGCAGTGCAGGTAATCTCTCTCTGTCACACTTTAGAAAACATTTTCAGAAACCTGAAAAGGACCGTGCAAGCTATTGAGATCTGAATCTGTTTCTATTTTTATCTTAATCTGTTCCTATTTTTGATTACAGAGTGAGAAGAAAGAGGAGTACATCGAGAGGATCCAGACGCTTGATTTTGACACTAAAGCAGCCATTGCTGCACACATTCAGGAGGTATCTGACTTGCTCTGTCTGTAACAAATGAGGAAAAACACACTCCTGTGTTTGTTTTACAGTTAGAAGAGGGGGCCAAAGGGCATTTTACTTTTTTACACAGATTGAGAAACCTTCTAAGGGGTGCTGGTTTGTGGGAAAGAAAGGAAATAAGAAATTGACATATATTGGGTTGGGGGAGATTTGATTCAAACATAGGCCCCATTTGCACTATTTCTTCCCTGCTCTTTGACCCCATTTATAGGTCCATTCGCTGTCTCTCCACTATTACTAAAGCCCAAAATCAATCAGTCAATCAAACAATCAATCTTTATTTGTAGAGCGCCAATTCATATTATCTCAAGACACTTTACAATAGAGCATAAAGCTCTTCATTTTATGGATACACATGTATGCATAGATACATATATACATATAAAGATACACATATACATATATATACAGCCAACACCCAACATGAATTCATATAGCCAATCATGAATCCCTCCATCATGGCTCAAGAAAAAACCTTCTGTTAAGCAGCAGGAAATCTTGAATGTGGATCCCAGTCTCATGATGAACAGCAAATCCACACGATGCTGTGTTGGGTGTGAGGGCAAAGGAAGGGAGGTAAGAGGAGACAAGTGGACTAAAGTAAGAACTAAAGTTAGTGACAGATCCATGAACCATAGACCTGTCATCTGATTTATTAGAGGTTAGCCTCTTGAGATGCTACATCTGTTTTCAGGAGGGCCCTCGTGTCTGAATGGTTGTGGTGATCATTTTGTAGAAGTATAATCGATGATATACTTACTGAAAATAAGAATTTATGGTCGTGACGAACTCATGGCTGCCCAGACCACAAGTGCATCCCTACCATGTTTGTCTCTGTTAAGTATAAATATATGAAAGGCCTCTTTAGATGTGACATCACATTTACAGAGGGATATCATGCCTATGTGGTGATAGTTACTATAGATGTATCAACCATGGATAAAGAGATCATGCTTATATCTACATTAACAGCTATAATGAATGTGATATAGAATGTTTCTAATGAAATGGCCATGTGTTATGTCTGTAATTGCAGTTTTTGAGGCTTTGTGACTCCACAGCAGCAAGCAGTCTACACCAAATGCCCCAAAATATATTTTAAGACATTTGTAAGGAATAAGTGGTGGTTGTAATGAACCACAGAATATGTCTTTGACTTTTTCAACACCAGAATCTCAAAACTTCACCAAAGTATTTCTGACAATTCTTGCCAAGTTATTCTCAAAATGTGGAAAACTGTCTGATCATGCAATTTTCACAAAGTCATTAAAAAATCCTGAATCTGCATCAAAATAGAATCACTTCTGTCTTTTGGCCATGACCAACATTCCCTGAAAATTCCAAATCCTCTGAGAACTGAATGAGTTATCTCGCTAACAGGCAAACTAACCAACACAAATGCCAGCATATGCCCCCTTGGAAGAGGTCAATAAGGACATATTAGCTTGTCAGTACATTTTGGGTGTCATTCTGTGGCCTTATTGATTGTACTTTGAGAATGTTTTTTCTTCTCCCCACATTCTTTTACCAGTTGACTCACAGTCAGGATAATGTTTTGGATCTTCACTGTCTGGAGTCCACGGAGGTGCACCCAGAGGAGCTGGAAGCTGCTGCAAGAAACATGGCAACTCATCTCCGACATCTGCTAGACCAGAGAGACAACCATTTAGAGGTTAGTTTACCTTCCTCCATTATGACAATCATTTCATTTGTAATAGACAAATATAAATACTGTGATCTGTGAATTTGGGCACTTATCTGAGCCTGGGTATGAATGAGTATGAATCAAATAGATCATGTTTTGGATCAGTTTAGTTTAATTTGTCCAGTGCAAGTAATGGAAAATATTCTCCTAAGGTAAAAAGTGCCAGTCTGGACCAAACTATTTGTTGTATCAGCCCACACATGGCCCCTCAGCTCCTTCTGTGGCGTTCTATTCACCTGAAAATATTAGAAAAAGACATTTAGATCAAGAAAATGCAACAAAATGTGCCATAACAATGCTGGAAATAGAAATGTTTTCAAGATTACGAAGCTGTTGTTGGCCATGTTCTCTCTGTAAAACTCCTTTTAATGCATAACTGTGTTTGTGATAGTAAAGAAAGATGTGTGGCATTTGAGGCACAGCAGGTAGTGCACATGCCTCACAGCAAGAAGGCTTATAGTTTGATCCCCATGTTGACCAGGGCCAGTGTGGGGTTGGCATGTTCTGCCTGTGCAAGCCTGGGTTCTCTTCAGGCGCTCTGACTTCTTCCCACAGACCAGAAACTTCTTCATTTGGTCAATTGGTGTTTACAAATTGCCCCCAGGTGTAAGTGTGACCTTTTATAGTTGTATAACTGTATGTGGCCCTTTAATCATCTGGCGACCGACACAGGGTCTACCCTGTGTTTCTCTGATGTCTACTGGGATAGGCTCATGCCCTGCCACTCCCACAGGGATAGATGTATGAAAAATTAAACTTAAATAACCAGTAAACACACTGCAACATCCACAACAGGCTTCAACTCTGTGTTTAGCTCAGTAAGTTAAGAATTACCACTTGATTTTGAGTCTCAATTAAGCCAAGATTATATGATATCTGATATTTGTTCCTTTAGTTTAATCATTAGAAACTGACATTTTCAAATTGAGAACACCATTTTTATTACAGCTCCCTGGTAATGGTGAGGTTTATGTGGCCTTTTGTTCACAGAAATTTATCCCTGATGCAGACTTATGGCCACCACAGGCCTGCATGACCACGGCTGTAAAGTGAAATCTCTTTATATCAGTGTTTCTTTATCACTGCCTTACATCCACATGTAGACTTTCTCAGTCTCTCCTACTGTACTACATGTGCATATCAGCTAAAACAATAGCTCAAAAAGACCTGTGGCTGACCAATAAAGTATATGTAGAGTGTTTTATGTCTGTTGAACAGCACATACTAAATCTCTGTTGATGGTTGCACAACTTAAAAGATTTGTAAATTGTTCCAATCAAGGGTCAACTGGTGGTTGAATCATTCTGTAAGTCAGTGATCATTGACTGCTTCTGAAAACACTGTTAAATGCTAAAGGAAATCTGTTCTTTTTGCAGACTATAGCAGAGCTAATGCAGGAAAAGGAAGGTGTGGTCAGCATGCTTAATAGCCCCTCCAGCCCACAGTCAGCCAGCTACTCTCCCAGCATGCAGCAGCAGCAGCAGGCAGGGGCTCAGCAACACCTTGCAGTGGAGCTGGCTGACTCCAAAGCCAAAATCAGACGACTTCGACAAGAACTGTGAGTACCACATAGGACATCATGTGACCCAGATGTAGATCACGTGAAAATTCTTGGTTGCTTTCAAAACATCAGATCATCATCAGATAAAGTAGTTATACAAGGACAGAGTTGTTATCAAAATTGGATTTAAGTATTTAAATAATTTGTCCCTTAACTGATTGGTCCACATATTTATTTATATGCATTCCTCTAAGTTTCAAGTGTTAAATATAAAGCACACCCATAGCTGTAATATTGTCTCTAATTGTAAAAGTTCTCCATGGGTTCTGCTGAAAAAGAGAGTAAGTGTTTCCTCTAGGGAGCTGCCAGTAGAGAGTGAATGAGAAGCAGAGAGAGCGAGAGAGAGAGTGAGGGACACTAGAGATGCCCTGGGGAGTTTGGCCCACATTACCGCCTGCTTGGCAGGTTCCATGGCTCTGCACTACCACTGACCCACATTGGCCCTGAATTTCCGTGAATACTGCACATACACACACATTAATCCTGATCCGATCAAGATCTCAGTCCTATCTTTCCACCTTATCCCATCTCCTCGGCTGTATTGTCCTCTCTTGCTGGCATGTGAGGATTCCCATACTGCTGCCTCTGAGCAAACACAATGTATTCCTGAAGGCGTCCACAGATCTTTCATGTGCACAGGCTGTATATCCAAACCTTAGTGGGTCATAATGCATGGACCAGCAGTAGAAGGAGCCACAAAGGATGTTCAATGATACAGTCCATGGCTGCGTATGCTGAAAGCTTTTTAAGGTTATTTTTAGGCTTGCTCAATAACCAACAAAGAGTCTAAATCAATCAAATTAGATGAATGAGGGTTAATGGGGTTAATGAACTTTGATTCATGCTTCAAGTTATTTGAAGTATTTGGATAAACACTGACCAACATGCCTGCTTGTCTTTCTCACTCATCATCAACATCCAACCTCACAGAGAGGAGAAGAGCGAACAGATGCTGGACTGCAGACATGAGATGGAGAACACAGAGGCTGAGCTGAAGAGGATCCACCAGGAGGTTTGAGAAACAGAGGAAAAGATTTCCGTTTCATCTGATGGCTGCACACAGTAACCCTCTGACCGCTCTACAGATTATACAGATTATTGCACAGCATACTTTGCTGCAGTTCGGCGCTTAATGACAACACATTTAAACCTTTGAGCTCTGATTCAGAGATGCAACTAAATCTACCATGGATTTGTCTGATCAGTTCTACATGTGTATTCTCTGTAAGCCTTTGGTTTGTGTTGTGTGTACAAGGTGATGGTCCATGTGTTGACAGCAGCACTATTAGAAATGAAGCATCGGTCACCTCTTGGCACTTGGGTGTACTGGAACAAGCCAGGTTGAACATTGCAGGTTGTGACATTAATATGATTATAGATTTTATCTGCCACTGCCAAGTTGTACACATACAGCATATGCAAACAACACTGCTGTGGTCAACCTGCTGAGGGGATAAGTAGGGTAATGGGTGGTTGTGGATTATTGTGAGCCTTATCAAACACTAAAGACAGCCTCATCATTTGTATTAAGTCTTTATTTAGCCCAATACTCAATGTAATTTTACAAGCTGCATATACTGTTTTGGTTGCTGTGCCTGATAATAACAATGTTATCAGCCTCATGCTGCGATTATTTCATGTTTCCTTAAAGACTATAGCTCAGTTTTACACAAGTTTACTGGATCTATGTTTAAGTTTTTGTTCTTGCAGCATGGTCTGGAGACTTCAATCAATCAATCAATCAATCAATCTTTATTTGTATAGCGCCAATTCATAGCAAGTGTTACCTCAAGACACTTAACAATAGAACATAAAGCTCTTCATTTTATGGATATACATATATACATACCGGTATATAAAATACACATATACATATATATACAAATATATACATCCAACACCCAACATGAAACTTAAGCCATTAAGGATAACATTCTTTCAAAAATTGAGTTGGCATGCTGGACTTCTAGACATTTATGAAAGGCAGATCCTCAGGAGGGTTTATGTTATACTGGGCTGTTTAAAAAAACCCTCTACAGTGTGACTTCAGCCTTTGCCCAAAGGATGTCATTTTGGGGCACTAACAAAGAAGGCCAAGAGACCTCAGGCCCTGTTTATCCACAGTGCATGCCATACCCTACATGGCAAGGCCTTAGGTTGCTTTTTTTCTACTATATTACACATCTGCACACCTCTAGACTACACTTCACACTTCTTGTTCAAAAAAGAATCTGAATTGGCACTAGCTTTCCTGTTGCTGGATTTGTTCTTTCCAGTTCTGTTGTTTGATGTGCCTGTCTTGAAGCTTGTTTAAGTAGTCTGAGTTTACTGCTAATGTTGTTTAAAGTATGTCTATGTAGCCCTCTGTGATTTATCAGTAGACTAAGAGACAGGTTTAGGTCTATCATGTAAGGCTTTATTTTGGCTCAGTCACATACAAGGTACACACACAAGCAAATGACAGTGTTAAAGGTGTCCAAATGTTTTTGAATCGCTCTTTATCAGTTTAACATAAACAAAAAGAATGCTGACTTTGTTTGTACTTAAAGCTCAAACATTGTAGTTCAACTGGATCTGCCAGCTCTGTGTCAGTAATCAGGGAGATTCATGCTGCAAAGCTCCCTATCTGCAAAGGTAGTGAGTGTCCCAAAGTGGCACGCCCAAATCAGAGTCCTTTAGAGCAGGAAGAGGTGGGAACTTCTAGCAAGAAGACAGCAGGAAGTGACTTCTTGTGCAGAAATTAGCATAGATGTGGTGGTGGTTTTTATCTGAAATGGAAAACATTTCTTTGTTAACAGAGAAGCAGAGAACCATAAAAATGCCATAAAATGGCTTTATGAAAAGAGAAAAGTGATTTATAAACTGACTGGCATTATGAACTTAACTCTTTGACAGCAACACTAGCCCAGTACATCATCTGATTTGCTTGTAATAAATGTAATTGACAGAATGATAATCCAGTCACTTTTTGGATATGTGTTTACAAGGATC
Organism: Scarus forsteni; assembly: GCA_036419115.1. Lineage (NCBI taxonomy): Eukaryota > Metazoa > Chordata > Actinopteri > Labriformes > Labridae > Scarus > Scarus forsteni. The sequence goes on from JAZDUH010000289.1 coordinate 6,510,289, forward strand.
TGCCTTTTCCATACACTTCAGTGGGCTGTTGTCTAGATGTACTGGTAGCACATATCCTGTATTAGATGTACTGATCTAGCAAGTTAGGTTGTTAGATGACAGGAGAGTGAATAGAGCACCAAATAAGGAAAGATAGAGCATAACGTCCTGCATCAAAGTTCTTGAACCAGTGGGTTTGAGCTACCAGGTACAAGAACTATAACCTTTGTACATGGAGCATCCTTTAGAGCTGCAAGGCTATTTCACAAAGTTAATTCATTAAAAAAGAAAAGGTAAAGAGAAACTTCAGGCTTTGGGATTATTTCTCTTGGTGTTTGTTACTATGGTGAACCTTTTCATAGTACAGGTGCTCATTGGATAATGTGATAATATATTTAAAAACACAAATACATGCAGCTTAAAGTACAGAGGCAATACTCTAGAGCATTAAAAAAGAGTAATACAAAAAAATTGAGTTTTATTGAATCCTGTGTCTTCATCCACCTTCACCAGAATTCTCAGCTGCTTGTAGAAGCCCGAGCAGCCCGCACCTACCGTGACGAGCTGGACGCCCTGAGAGAGAGAGCCATAAAGGCGGACAAGCTGGAGAGTGAAGTGGGACGCTACAGAGAGCAACTGCACAAGATCGAGTTCTACAAGGCCAAAGTGGAGGTAAAATGCTTTTTTTTTCATAATTTCTTTTTTAGCATGATGAAAATGTAAAAAAAAAATAATAATTGTGGAAACTGCAAGGGAAAAATGTGGATGAATCAAATGTTTAAGACATGAATTTGAGAAAAACTTTCAATCTGAAGAACATATTTCATGTCTGTGTTTCTGTGCTTCAGGAGCTGAAGGAGGATAACAGGGTGCTACAGGAGACCAAAGAGGTGTTGGAGGATCAGCTGGAAGGCTGGAGGGCACGCTCAGATAAAATCCATCAGCTGGAGAAGCACAGCCTACTGCTCAAGGCCCAAGTCCATGACATGGAACAGGTCAGACCTCTGCACACAAAGAGACCTTCGTGTTATCCGTGTTTTTTCCTTTTAATAACAACCAACAGGAAAGCTCATGGGTAATATTAAAGATAATCTGTAAGGTTTATCTTTGCTGAGTCTTAGCTGCTGGACAGAATCTTTTCCCATGGCACTTTAAAATCTTTTTGTACCCATGGTAGGAGAGGGATGCGGATCGAAGACGCATTGAGGAGCTTCAGGAGGAGAACCTGGCTCTGTGCTTGGCTCAGAGGAGGAGCATGGAGGAGTCCCAGCACCTGGGCTGGGAGTTAGAGCAGCTGTCCAAAACCACTGAGAACTCTCAGGGTAAGCCTGTGATTCTTTTAGACTAGGACGTTCTGCTCCTGTGGCTTTGGATCTGCTGCTGGAGGATTTGGGTCTGTGGGAACTTGTAGGACATGATGAAAGTTTTTTAAGGAAGGTGTATCAGGTAGTTGAATAACTTATAATGTAACCCTGTTTTTTCTGGCCTGTGTTTTGTACTTACTCTGCATGTGTGTCTGTAAGTGTTAAAATGTGTATCAACCAGTCATGGCCTCGATCTCAAATAAGAAAAATAATATTGATATCTTAATGATTCTTGGATGGAGTACAAAAACATGTTGCATTTTAGTTCTATTAATTGGTTATTCAATTGAATAAAAATGTTTTTTTGTTATACTTTCATGTCTTCAAGTAAAAACATAAAAGTATTTGAAAATTTGAGTTATCCAGCACATTTTGTAAAATATAAAAAAAGCAGAAGACAAAGATAAAGTTTTAAGTTTAATATTTATATTAATTTAAAGGGACTGTGAGGAGTTTCTAAGTAATTACAAAAAGTCTGACTTTTAGATATATGCCTGATCAAAATACACACTTTCAGATGAGTTTTATAGCATCAAAATAGGTTATCTATAAATGCTATTCCTTAGCTTCACGGTCGGGTCGTACAGGGCTGGCCTGGCCTGGATACTCAACTTCAGGAACAAGACATTTAAAACTAGAGCAAATTTATATTATTCTGATATGTCTTAGAGTACCGGGCTGTAAGTAGTGATACATAGCCGGCTACAAAACTACGAGATTAAGTTTTCCAAAAATTGCTTGTTGTCACGCATCAAAAACTACCGCTACGTAACTAGAAAGAGGTACATTACCTCGTCGCTTTGCATCCTGTAAGTTGTTGAAAAAAGAAGCTGTAAAGCAATGCAGAGTTCTGAGGAAGGTCCGAGCTGCATTTTTATTAGCATCACAACAAACACACACACAACAAATGAGCCATTCGCAGTTTCACTGTACCGGCCGTGTGTACTTACACTTGCATGGCTTAATCTTTGAGACAAGCATATGCTACTGGCAGGATCAACCAGGTAGCCCCCAAAAGCAAGGTTCTGCATTGCCAAGAGGGGAGCGAATCAGTGACCGACGGACGCCCGCTCCTCTGGGAACTCCTGCCTCTCTGCCCGTGGGTTTTTCAATCGAAGGCTGGGTTTGCCCAGTGTGAACCGTTTAGTGCTTAGCTCCTGCTAATAATGCACTTTATTGTCGGGGACGTGGGTGGCGCAGCTCGATAAACAGCGGGTGGCAGCACGCCTCTGTCAGCCGCAACATTAGTATTCAGGTTTTGAGAAACACCGTGTTTTGCCAAGAAATGCTGCGCATAGTGATAAGCACATTCTGCGGACGTGATATTTGTGAGCGACTCGCCGGAGCGCAGTCGTACTAAAACAATAGCCTGAGTGCTGCCCGCAGATTGGTTCGATTTAACCAGATTTAAGAACGCTGATAAGTCTGAGGCAGTGTGGTGAGGACAAAGTCCGGAAAAATGACAAAGTGTTGAGAACCAGGGGAAACAGGCGGGACTTGGGCACCTGCTTGGCCCACAGAGGCCTCCCTCTGCTGGGCCTTGCTCCCTGAGCCTGGGCGGGGCTCTAGCCTGGAGCTTCAGTTTTCAAAAACTGGGTTTCTGAAATCGTGCGAGAGGTGGCTTGGTCACAGTACCTGACTTGCAAACCGAACCTAGGAACTGAACCCGAGTGTTCGGCCGTCCCAGCAAGCAGTAAATAGGTTCGCTCCAGGCTCGAAAATATGACAAAGTGTTGAGAACCGGGGGAAACAAGGGCGGATCGGGCTCCGGCCTGGCCCACGGAGGCCTCCCTCCGCTGGGCATTCATCCCTGAGCCTGGGCGGGGCTCAAGCCTGGAGCTTCAGTTTTCAAAAACTGGGTTTCTGAAATCGTGCGAGAGGTGGCTTGGTCACAGTACCTGACTCCAAGTAGGAAACTGCAACTGGAACGTTCCCCGAAGTCTGAATGTCCTACTGGGAACTCGGTGAAACCTCGCCATCCCCGAGTTGACAATGGAAGGTGGATACACCCAGTGTGAACAGTTATTTAGCTCCTGTAATAATCTATTTATTTGCACTTCTGACTGGGATGTGTCGCTCTAGATCAGCTGTATACATAGTATTGTTAGACTTATATTTACAGAAATGCTGCCATAGTGATAATCACATTCTTCACGTGATATTTGTGAACGACAACGCAGGCATGCTAACAACAGCTAACAATAGCCTGGTAGATTGGCATGCTGTTTTCCGACTTTAACCGGAACGCTGATAAGTCTGAGATGATGTCACTCCCAGTTCCAAGGTTACTGGAATGCAGCATTACGACAGTCGCCACGCGTGCTCATGGGTAGCAGAGTCTTTATGTCGCCGGTAATAGATTCTCCTCATTGCACCTTTAAGATTAAATTGTTTGTGTATTATTTAAGACTTGCTATATTTATGTGAAGTAAAGTCTTGTAGGTCTCTTTTTTTCTCATTACAGTCTTCACTGCAGAAAGAAATGTTGCTCTGCTGTTCTTTTCTGTATCACTGAACCCTAGTTTACAACATTTATTTCTCCTAAAACTTTCATGTGTACCCTTTCAGGCCAGCAGACACTGAGCGAAGAGGTGAGTGAGAGGACATGCAGTCGAATGCTGAAGCTGGAGAAGGAGAATCAGAGTCTCTTAAGGACTGTAGAGGAACTTAGAGCAGCCTCTTTGAAAAACAGCACACAGAAGAATCACAGTCACCACGCGGAGTGTAACCACATCTCTGAGGATGTCCATGGTACCAACAACTCAACTTCAACAAAAGGTGAAAGAACTGGGAGGCAGAGCTGCTCTCGAGAAAACTGCACTAATATTATCCTGGAAAACGGAGACTCAAACTGCCATGAGCTTCACAGGAGAGGTGATCTGGAGAGGAGGGATGTGGGCCTGAGTACCCTCTGTAGGAGAAACTCAGACCTTCATACTCAGGAGAAAGGCCAGCTGGAGGAGGGAGGCTCTGGAGATGGTTTCAAAGAAATCGTGTCTAACCTGGAAGTATTAGAGAACAACCACAACGGGCTCCATTGTTTTGATGTGCCCGGTGATCACTCCTGTGGCTCAAAGATAAGCAGCTCCTGCCATGACAGCATCTTCACAGGTCTGCCAACTCGCTCCTCCTATGCCAGCAAGCACACACAGCGGCTGGAGGCCAAGTGCAGGGCTCTGGATACAGTAAACCAGCACCTACAGACTTCTCTTGATAACACTGGTAGGTTCTCAGTCATTTTGTCTTTACTAATATAGCGCCTGTAAATCTTAAGATAACCTGACATGCCAGATAGACAGTTCAATACATGCTCTACGGAACTGGTCAGTGGCCCACAGAAAGTAGTAGGGAGGGCAGAACCTTTTAAAAGCACATCCAGAAGGAAACTGGATGACCATTTTGTCATTTACATTCATTACAAGTCAGTCAGATGTTGTAGAGGCCAGGTACTACTGTCACAGGGTGTAAACTAAAAAATGTACGCAAGCTCATAGTGCAAACTCCCACCAAAACACAAGAGAAAAGAAAGGAGTGCTTTGTAGACTCAAAAAACTTTGAGGTGCTCTTTGGATTAGGAGTCACAAAGTCATTAAAGCTAAAAGGAAAGACTCCAAGGCACTCTATTTACTATCAAAATGCTTTTATTTTAATGTGCAAATTTAAATGTGTCTGAAGTGGAGAAAAAATAGGTCTAGACCATGTTCTCTGTCAAATTATTTATAAAGAATCACTAGTAATACACCAAAAGTACAGTTCAGCATTTAGCAAAGAAACAGAGGCAAGGAAAAACCACCTTTTAATAGGCAGAAATCTCGAGCAGACCCACCTTTAAATGCCAGAACAGTACTTAGTGTGTGGCAAGACAGATAGATGCAGACATAGACATACAGACACAAAAAACACATTCAGTAAGATAGATTTATGGTTGCTGTGGCCACAATTTTACCCATTTTTTGTTTTCTTCAATTTGATTGTTACACCAGTAATGTTGTTAAAAATATTTGCAGTATCAACAATAACAGCCATGTTTGAACATTTTCTGTCTGTCTTTTATTAACTTCTTTCCATTCATCCATTTTCTACATCACTTATGCCTTTTAAGTTTTTGGGGGGCTTGAGCCTATTCAAGCAGTCAGTGGGTGGGAGGCTGGATACACCTGAGGACCCATTTACACGCCAACGAAAATGGAGAGTTTTCGTTGTGTTTCCTTCTGTTTTTCTTGAGAATAGTGCCCAAAGTGCCTGAATCAACAAACTTTTGCAACCAGGGTCCAGAATGAAAAGTTTGAAAACATTTTCATTGCCATCTCCATGTGAACGGAAATCGCTGTTTTCAAGGAAAAAAGGGGCATGTGGTGCATGTGCAGTGCTATTTCAGATAAAGGTTGTGCATGCACCTTGGAACAACCAACAACAGCTACCAAGCAACATGTGTGTTGCGTCCAATAGTTGCCCAACTTTGTTGTCTATCCAGACAAAAACTCCTGCGTCTTTGTGCGTCTACTTGCCTTTGTTGTCTGTGAAAAGTTTGTCTTCACTGGGAAGCATGAGTGCGCAGACATGTGAAATAACACTGCTGTTTCAGTACAAACTTACATCACTGACTACTGGCCTGGCATGCACGCTATCAATCAATCAAACTTTATTTATATAGCACTTTTCCGACAACATATGTAACTCAAAGGTACATGGATCCATGTGAATGCCCATTGTTTTCACATTGTCTCCAAGTGATCCGGGAGCACTTTTGAAAATGCAAAGAACAAACATTTCCTTTTCTGGTTGTCGTGTAAACAGACCCGTGGACTGGTTGCCAGCTAATCACAGGGTAAACATATAGAGTTATTTAAACTCACAAATTAACCTAACTTACATCTGTAAGAAGAGTCAGAGTAACCAAGCATGCAACAAGATCCCATCTGACCCTCTCGCTGTGAGGCAGCAGTGCTGCATGCTACACCACTGTGCAGCCTTAATCTTGATTTAGGCATGTAAAGTGATCATTAAATCATGAGGATAGATAAAATTTAAAGCAGCTAAATTTGACCATTTTGTACTTTCGGTTTATATTTGTGGCTATTGTTATAGAGGAAATACCAGTATTGATAACTGTACCTGTTGTAACCAGTTGGCTGATCATGTTAGTACTAACGCTAATTGGTAATGGAAAGCAATAATAATTTATTGAAACCATTACCATTAGGATTCTGATTTTTACCTCCACTGAGAGGAGTATGTTTGTGCCATCCTTTGTCTATTTATCCGTCTGTTTGCATGCATGATAACTCAAAACATTATAAACACAATTGATTAAATTATTCAGGTGTTAGCCATGTTACACAAATGTGGTGATTAGATTTTGGTGGTGATCCAGATCTAGATCCAATGGTTTTTTGAAGGATTGTAAACATTGTGGTATAGGGCAGTTTTTGACATTCTTGTTAATAACTCAGCTAATGTCAGTAAGGCTTTGAAAAAAAAAAGATTGAGACTTGTCTCTAATGTTTTTAGGACATGATTAAAGTTTTTTAAGGAAGATGTATCAGGTAGTTTAAGAATTTAGAATGTAACCCAGTTCTTTTCTGGTCTATGTTTTGTACTTACTCTGCATGTGTGTCTGTAAGTGTTAAAATGTGTATCTACCAGGCATGAAAAAAGGTGTAGTTAACGCTAGTTCTATTAATTAGTTTATCAATTGAATGAAATGTTGTTTTGGGTTCTACTTTTATGTCTTCAAGCAAAAACATACTTCATAATTCAGCTCATTTATCTAACGTATATAGTAATAGATATAAGAAAAAGTGTTCATTTATTTGGATTTAAACTTTACTTCACTTGGAAGTCTCATTGATATTAACAATTTATTTTCAAGGGATGCCTGGCCAAGGTGGCAGCCATGCAAGAGATTTAAGAATGATGACAGGTAGTGTAATATTGTTAGTCAGGCAGGTCCACAGCAGCAGGCCAGCAATGCAAAGGATCTTTTTATAGAATAATAACAAAGACCTACTTCTGATTTGATTTTTTAAATCGGTTTGACTGTGTTGCCCCTCTCTGTCTCTTCAGAGCGAAAAGTTCAGCGCCTGGAGGCAGAGGTCCAGGAGCTGGAGGCAGAGAATCACAGTCTGCAGGCCACTTTAGAGGAACTTCGGATCTCTTCACGACGCCTGGAGCAGCTGGAAATAGAGAAGCAAAGTCTTGAGCAGGAAACCACAGCCCTGGAGAGGGAGAAGAGGCAGCTGGAGAAAGAGAACCGTAGACTTAAACAACAGGTAGGAAAACATCTTTCCTCAGGACCAAAGTGTTCATCAGTAACCTTAAGAAGGTTAATGTTTAGAAGATTTACGTTGCTCTTAATAACTTGCCTTTTTTTACACCTTTGTCTGTCCCAGGTTGAAATCCAGGAGGCCAATCTAGACAGCAGCAATGTGTGCATGGCCAGCCTGGAGCGGGAGATGCGCTTTCTAGTGAAAGAGGGTGAGGGGTTAAGGGAGACTGCTGAGAGGGTCAAAGGCCTGGAGGGAGAAAACAGAGAACTGACCAAGCAAGCCGCTATCGACCAAAGGACCCTGGCCACACTCAGAGAGGTGAGGGGAGGGCTGCCGAGGTTACGCTGACCAAACAGATAATCTGCCCTGACATTTCACTGATACAGCAGTGTTTGCTTTAACAACGATGGTTTGAATAGTTACAAATGCACATTAAACTCTTTGTTCAACATTTTTTAAAAACAGCTAAAAAGCCATGAAACCAAATGCTAAGCAGATGTGAGAAGTGTCTTACCTATTTGCTGTAGACAAAAACTCAGTAAGGTTTAGTGAACGTTTCTTACAGACAGTGATTTTCAAATTCTCAGGGAGGTCATTTTCAACAGGTTTCTTGTTTACTCATTAGTAAAAACATCTTTTTGAATGTAGTTTTTTAAAAGTCCCCTGTGGGGGATGAGTGGAGCTGAGCAGTGTGCTGCCACTCAACCTGGAGACATGTAGTTTGGTGTCAGGAAAGGAGGTGAAAGTGTGGTTGGTGTAAATGTTAACACAGAGCCCACATCTTTGAGAAAAATCCCAAATGATTAATGAGTAAGGCACAAATGTCACAAATGTGCAATAATAAACATGCTGATGCATGTCTTTCTCAAGGAGCTGGTAGGTGAGAAGTTGAAGACCCAGCAGAGAGAAAATGATCTGGAGAGACTGGCTCATGATCTGGAAATGAAAGCTCTGAACCAGGAGAGCACTCAACATGCTGAACAAGAGACACCAGACAACAGGTACTTTCTCATTCAAGGAGTTCCTTCAGTGCAACTAATCTTGATATTTGAAGACTTGTTGATATAAAATAAATATTATTCTCTTCTTGTAGCAGGTTTAAGATGCTAGAGTCTGAGCTGGAGCTGTCTTTAAAGAGATCTCTGCAAATTAAAGAAGACAAGATGTCAGCTTTGGAGGCTCGTCTGCAGGAGTCCTCCACCCTGAACCAACAGCTTCGACATGAACTCAAGACTGTAAGTCAAAGAATAACTGGAGGTACCACCCAGTGGTTTTAATGCCTTTAAGATACATACCAGTACCAGACAGTGAAAGTATAGATGTAGGTCAAGAAGAAGTGCTGCGGTGGTTTATTTAAGTCGTGCAATTTGTATAAATCTTATTGGTATGGGATGAACTTGATGAATTTTAAACTCTTATCAGTTTATTCTTGAGTCAGTGTGAAAATGTGTGTACAATTTGACAGAAATCATTTAAGGATTCCTTAGATATCACTTTTACAGGCAAGGGATGATCATAACTTTAAAGGCCTTTCAGATTAAATATTTGTGAAAAGTTAAAAGGCATGGACACAAAGCACCATTACTTTTTACCTTTTAACTGTAAAATCTAAGTATTTAATACTTAAGCAACAGCACTCGGAGAGCGCAGACCTCCGCCAGCGCCACAATCCTCACCTATGTTGGGATTTTCACTATAAATATTAGTCCTCCCTTTATTTCATCTAAATATTTAGATTCATTGACCATGAAAACAAACCACTAGAAATTGGATTCATAATGATATCTATGGTTGTTCAGTAGTTATTCAGAAAAAACGTAGTTTTCATCATGGTGGATCCAGACGGTGATCCAGATCACTCCCAAAATCATATAAACATACAAACAAAAAAACAAACAAACAGAGGCCAGCAATAACATATCCTTCTTGGCAGAGGTAGTAAAAGAAAAGCTCAAAGAAAATCTCTTGAAGTGTATTTGAGAAAAGATTTATTTGTAGAGATTCTCTTAAATGTGGATGTATTGATTAACAGGAAATCAGAAAACATAATGTCATCAATTATGGCTGCTTCTGGTGTGAAGATGCGGAAAATCCCAATATCAGAAATTTAAATGTTTATTTTATACTTTTAAAGGTGAGACTGAGCTATGAGGCCCTGCAGCAGAGGCAGGAGGAGGAGTGGACCACGTCAAGTCCTACGCCCCCCATGGAGACGGGCAGGGCGATGAGCGAATGGCTGCGTGAGAGTCAGGAGGCCACACGAGAACTGCTGAAGCTCAAAGATCGTCTCATTGAGGTGGAGAGGAATGTAAGTCAAGTTGACTGCTTCACAAAACTGCAAAAATGTTCTTCAAAGTAACAATTTGTAGCCTTTTCCATCCTAAAATCATAGTTTCATAGCTAAAGAGTGCAATATTTTCAGTCAGGAATGACTCCTATTTCCTTACCTCTCAAGGCAAAGAAGGAAAATAGAAGCTTAACGTTAATAGTGCAAACAACTTTTTCGCTAAAAAGAAGTCAGTTAGCCCATGCTAACTGCTAGCTCCATGCATGAGTGCTGTTTGACACAATGGCTGCAGCCAAGAGATAGAAGAGGACATTGACAGACAATACTAACAAGAGAAAATTAAAGGGTGAGCAAGTAAGAAGATGGACAAATGAATAAGATAGACACTTTCCTCTGTGTTTAGTTTTGTACTGTCCTATTAGCTGTCAAACTGCTGTTTTAAGGTGGAAAAGTTACATATTGTTTTTTAACCAATAAGCTCTCAAATTTTGTAGATGTACGCAACAGTGGATTATGGAGGATGTTGGGGCACCCTCCATAATTGTCCACTGTTGCATAAAAACATCCATGGATGCAATTTTTTGTGAATCAACACTCACATAAGACATATATTTGTTTGCTTTCTTAGTGCAGTATCTACTCACACATCTGCATTGTGTGCTATGGGCTTCTTGCAATATTAGTATGGTAATGTGCATCCCTACATGCGCTTTCTATTTCTGTGCAGTATAGCGAGGACCTGAGCTCCCGGGCAGCTAGCTCTCTGCACTTTAGCATTTGCCATTTTAGTACTATGGCACTTTAATTAGCACTCAAGCACTTTATAATTCAGTGATTATAATAACCATGATCCCCTCACTCCCGGCCTGTTTTCTTCTAAACTGTGTGTCATTTTAGGTTGTCTGTGTTTGTTTGTTTTATGTGTTGATATCAACCTGCTAATGGGACTGGGGATGGAAATTAGCCTCCTGGTTTTGGTCCCATGCATTTACATGTTAATGGTCATTAATGCATACTGTCTCAGTTTTTAAAAAATGTATTTCAATGGTAGAAAAAAACTGTTCCAAGGACATTAAATGTCAACTTCTGATTTACATGTTTGTCTCCTCAAAAGTCTCATTGTGCATTAATTAGCACATCCAACTGAGAGCGCACAGTCTTACTTATTCATGACAACAACTCAGTTACAGACTGCCTTCAGTTTATATCTTACTTCACATAGTGGCATACAGAAAATCTTCTCCTACTGAAAATCAGCACAGCAGAATTATAGGTCTTCACTTACTCTGGCCTATCATACATGCTCTCCATAACCTCCATGCCTCAATAAAAAAACAGTTTGACCTTTTCAAATATCTTGGGCTCATCCTGAACAATAAACTCTGCTTAGGTCTGATTATTGTGTCACAAACATTGATGAACAGGCAAACTCAGAGCTCTGTCTGTCTCACCTGACCCTCTCTCACTGTTATAAATATAAAGTCACCCTCTTCTACTCATCTTCTTTATTATAACTTTTGCAGATATGCTAAGCTCAGCCACATTACAGTTGGTGCCGAAAAATAAATAATTTAAATCCCAAGTCCTGACACACAGAAAACTAGCTCTAGCCAAGAACCCCTCATCCACTCATCTTTCTTTTCTCTATTACCATAAGGTCAGAGATACAGGTCCTTAAACGAAGAGAAGGCACTCTTTAAAAGAAAAAATACTCCGTCTCCTCCACACCTGTAGGTCTTAGAAACATTCTGCATTTGCTTTTATGTTTGCTTCTGGTAGAATATCCATCTACCAACTGTGTAAGCTGTAATGACACATGGCTCTGTTTTGTCTTCTCCTTTTCAGAACGCCACACTGGAAGCCGAGCGCCAGGCCACACAGGCCCAGCTGAAGCAACTGGAGAGTCAGTCAGACAGTCAGCAGGCTCAGGTCCTTGCTCTGCAGAGGCAGGCTGCATCACTGCAGGAGAACAACACGGCTCTACAGACGCACAATGCCAACCTTCAGGTACCTCTGATCTCTGTCACACACTCAAGGTAACAGCCTGGAATCAGACAGAAATAGATCATCTGAGCCAGTGTTGGTTTTGACCTATTGGGACTAATTATTTTCATCATAGTTTTCATCGACAACCATTTTTCCTTGACGAAAACTTGACAGTAACTCATAAAAACAAGTGCATATGGACAAAAACTAAAACTAAATACACTGACATTTTCATAATAAAAACTAGACTTTTTTTATATACTTATTTTTTTATCATTTTCCCAACAAACATATCAGTAATATTTAGAACAAAAATATGAAGAACAAATGTACATTGCCAGACATAAAAAAGGTACAATATTAGTCACATAGGGGTTTTAAAACATTATTCCAAGACTATAAATTAATCACAGTTTATAGTAAGGAGTATTTCATGAATTCCAAGGATGTGAATATGCTTAAGACTTTCCAACAGGGGCATCATTTGATTCTTTCAAGTATAGCTTCCATTAAGTCCATCTTTGAAAATACAGATCATTTCTCAGGCTTAATAAGAAAGTCAACCTTTCCAACTTGTGAATTTCTGTAACAATTTCAACCCTATCGTTTATTACGAGGGGGATCTACCTGTAATCATTTACAGATGATGGCCTTTTTTGTTGCTACTGTAAATATTTTCCACAAGTATCTATCAGGTCCCTTTATTTCCTCAGGTAAATCTCCTAAATAAAATAATATAAAAGTCAGGGGGAACACCTGTCCAAGAATCAGTTGCATGGTAGTCCAAATATTTTCCCAAAACAGCTGTACCTTTAAACATCTCCAGAAAATATGCATCATATCCACAGTCTCTCCAACATTTACATGTCTCAGCTCTTCAATATTTCTGTAATTGAGGAGTAATAAAATAGCGTACATGGCTTTTCCAGCTGAACTCAAACCACTACATAGAACAGGAGTATGTGAATATGGTTTCACACATATTTTCCCAGTGTTGACGTGTAGTTGATTAATTTAGCTCAAGTAAAAGCTAGACTTAAATGTCTGATGGAGACTTAATCCAATCAGACCTAATTTGGTCATGTAGAAAGTAGAGATATGTTAGGAATATATTCAATCCCAGCTACTTTGGCTGTGTGGAAAGGTTGGATGAGTTCAGAGACATCCAATCACAGCTGCCTTAGCTTGGTGGTGGTGGGATAAGTTGTGGAGCGATCCAATCAGAGCTGCTCTCTTTATGAAGTGATATATTCATGTAGAGCAGGCTCACTGTTTTTAGTCAGTTCTGGTATTGTAACTGAGATGCTCTGCCAGGTAGACTAAATAAAGGTGACTGCATTTCACACAATAGCTAAATCTGTTACTTGTTATATGTTATCCAAGTGTCAAACATGACTTCAAAAATTCAAGGAAACACAAAAAATGCCTTAGACATTACACTTCATATGTTGACCAAAATGTTGTGAAATTTCATCAACCAAAATTGGACTAAAATCAAAACAATTTAGATGGCTAAATTATGACTGAAACTTAAAGGTACTGAAGGCAAAAGACTGCAGTTAAAACTAAATTAAAAGTACGGTCTAAATGAACACTGACTTAAAGCTAGGGTCTACGATCTGAAAAACGCAGCCTGCCCCCCCTTCACTCACCCCTCCCCTCAGTGTTCCAAGATCCCGCCCCCTAGCATGTGTCGCCTCCTAACAACACGCCCCCTCTGATAGACCAACAAGCCTGGCATAAAATATCAGCAGCAACTTCAAAAACAACTCAGCTCAACTGAAAGTAACAAACTCGACAGTCATCCCCCTTGTAACACACAGCAGTAGCCATTTTAATTGGACCGGCAGCGAAGCGGGTCTGGCGTCGCCAGAGCAGAGCCGATTGTGGGCAAGGATTTATCTTTCTCGGCGTGTCTTCACCAGCTCAGTTTACAATGCTAACGATGCGTGGCTAGCTTATGCTAAAATCTATTGATAGAGCCTATCCGCTCCGACCAATAACGTTCAGTCATTAGCCAGTACAGGCACAAACTAACCAGAGTTATTCAGCAGACATCTCCCACTGTAGTAAACAAAGTTATTACCTGTTCAACCAGGGGCGGAACGGCCAGTGCTGAAGGTCGTTCACCAGCCGGTGGCCCATGCTGCGGCCGGCCGTTAGGTAGCCAGCAGCCGGCGCAGTGTTCAACAATCCCAAATCATTCTGCAGCTTTTTTCCACCGTACAGTTCTCTAATGTTGAGTCACCGTTGGGACCTGTATTGCTCATATTTCTTCCTTACTTCAGCCTTTTCCTCGAAACTTTTACGTTTCCTTCTCTTGGATGTGGAGGGTAACAGAAGCAGCCTCCTGGCTCCATGATGCTTCAGTAGCTGTGCTGCTAGCTGATCACCGGTACATGAGAGAGGTAGTGGGGAGGAGGCGGGACCATGGGCAGGACGGTGCGGAGCCGGGGAGACAGGGGATTGGATGGACTCACGGACCAATCTGAACCGCCGGGAATAGCGATTTGGATTGGTCAACTGTTATGCTGCTTTGCAGCGGATATACTGAATGGATTTTTTTCATTCTTTTTGGTCTTTATATTGCGTAGATCGGACCATAGGACCTTAACGGCCTTATCAACTGTGTTATTAAGATGTACAAAGCTTCCAAACCGTAGACCATAGCTTGAAGTTTCAACATCATCACACATGCCAACAGTACTTTATAGCACTTATGTAACCAGTCTCTCCCAATAAAATGCTTCTTTCCTTTTCTTCCAGGTGGAAAAATCTACTCTGAACTCACAGTGTGCCTCCCTCATGGCCCAGAATGCTCAGCTGCAGCAGCAACAGACAGGAACAGAAAGCGAGCGGGACAGCGCAGTTCGGGACCGTGAGGAGCTGCGAGGTGTCCATGAGCAGCTTCTTCGAGATCATGAGCGGTTAGCAGCTCTGCATGAGCGCCAAGCTATGGAGTATGAAGCTCTGATGGGTAAGCATGGCTGTCTGAAAAATGCTCATCGCACCCTGGAGCTGGAGCATCGCACGCTGCAAGACAGGTAGGCTGATAACAACAATCACAACCTGGAAAGCCTCAGTATCACATTATGTAGTACTTGTTCATTTATGTTTTGTGTGTTTTTGTGTCTTTAGGTACAATAGCCTGATGCAGAAGCAGACTAAGCTGGAGGACTTGGAGAAAGCTCTGAAGGAAGAGCAGATGAGGATGAGCCTGGAGAAAGAGCAGCACAGGACCACTGCTGCTGAGTGCTGCAGGCTCCGTGATGAGAAGGACTGGTGAGGAGGCACAAGCATGCACTCATCGATTACACAGACAGGAGTGCACAATAAACCCAAAGCATGGATGTAAACTTCAGTGAAAACATCACCACACATCTTTTTACAGGCTGAATCAGACGTACCGACAGCTTCTTAATGACAATGAGGTGCTGACAGCGGATCACAAGCAGCTGAAGAGCGAGCTGAATGAGGCTAAGCTGGAGCACACCTGGCTGGAGGCCGACTTCTCCAAATTAAAAAAGGAGTTTCAGCAGCTGGACATCAACTCCACAAAACTCACAAACCAGTGTGAGGTAGGGCAAACAGCTGCTTGAGCCTGAGTGTTTTCAGCTATGTTGAACAGCATGACCTTGTTAAAGATGCTATGAGGAGTTTCTAAGTAATTACAAAAAAGTCTCACTTTTAGATATATGCCTGATCGAAATACACACTTTAAGATGAGTTTTATAGCATCATAATAGGTTATCTATAAATGCTATTCCTTAGCTTCGCGGTCAGGTTGGGCAGGGCTGTAATGGCCTGGATACTCAACCTCGAGAGCAAGACTATTAAAACTAGAGCAAATTTATAGTTTTGGACACGTCTTAGAGCACCGGGCTGTAAGTAGCAATATATAGTCGGCTACAAAACTACGATAACAAGTTTTCCAAAAATTGCTTGTTGTCACACATCAAAAACTACGGCTATGTAACTAGAAAGAGATACATTACCTCGTCGTTTTGCATCCTGTAAGTTGTTGAAAAAAGAAGTTGTAAAGAAATGCAGAGTTCTGAGGAAGGTCCAAGCTGCATTCATTAGCATCACAACCAATGCACGCTTTGGTTGGGGTCACGTCTTTACGACAGTCGCCGCACGTGCTCATGGGTAGCAGAGTCTTTATGTTGCCGGAAATGGATTCTCCTCATAGCACCTGTAAGTAGATATGGGGCAGTTTGTCAAGGCTGTTTGACATGTTCTATATTTGGAGTTTTTTTGTCTTGCTAATTACATTACATGAAAGAGCCCTGTTTTATGGTATGTACTTAAACATGTAAAGACAATCCAGTTGATTGAATAATTTGCGTCAGGTGTGTTTTTGCTTGGTTGGAAAGAAAACCTGCAGCCACAGTGGCCCTTTACTGGATCAGTTTGACACCCCTGCATTACATGAAAGAGCCCTGTTTTATGGTATGTACTTAACATTCACATGCTTGTTTTTGTTATGTTAAGTTGTTAAGCCAGCTAAAAGGCAACCTGGAGGAGGAAAATCGCCACCTGCTGAACCAGATTGAGACCCTGATGATGCAGAACCGAACTTTGTTGGAGCAGTCAATGGAGAGCAAGGATCTGTTCCATGTTGAAGAGCGGCAGTACATGTAAGCAGCAGGGGGAACACTGTGACACCACGTGCAACGTTATGTGGGATCTTGTTAGTGGATTTGCAGCATTATGCACTGATTTGTTAATTACCTAACCAATTAAACAACAATCTCATTTTGTCATATTTAACGCCTCAGTATGCAGCACCAGGCTGTCTGTAATATTTGTTAACTATGTGTCTTCTGTTTTTGTCTGATCAGTGACAAGCTCAATGACTTGAGGAGGCAAAAGGAGAAGCTGGAGGAAAAAATTATGGACCAGTATAAGTTTTATGAGCCTTCACCTCCCCGCAGGTACGTTACCCATGACAGTGTCACAGAAGTAAAATCTTAAGTTTCACATTCAGAATAATTAAATGTATATAAATGATTGGTATTTGTTTAATTATCAGTAATGATTCTCATTTAATGCCATATCAGTTTTCTAGATTACTTTCTATATTTCTGTGACACTGTGTCTTTTTAGTACTTAAAAAAATAGATGGTATGGAAGTACACAGTTGGTGAAGAGCAAAAGCACAGTCATATGTGAATTGATGATTGTTGCGGTAGTGTGATTGGTAAAAATGGTGTTTGTTTTACTGTAGAGGTGCATGTTTTGCTACAAATGAGAGTTTTTATTTTGGACACTTTCAACTGGAATGGAAATTTCCTGAAAAGTTTGGAGAGAAAATCTGTCATAGTGTTCTCAAACAAGGGCGCTAGATGAAGTCAAATGATCTTGATCTTTTACCGGCAACATAAAAATAAAAGCCTCTTGGCCTGGCATAAAACCAAGGTCTGTATAGTCAACAAAAGCAAACAACACTTTCAGCAATAACATGCCAATATTTTGCTTTAACTCAGGTTTATATATTTGATTCCAGTGATTGCTAGAGTATATTCACACTTACTAATGTTAAAAAATCTAACAGAGCCTCTCAGTCTGTCACAGACACTCTTTTCAACATGGACCCAGTCCGCTCTGATTGAATGACTGATCTGCTCTGCGATTATTAGTCAGCTCAGTGGTGCTTGGTACCTTGTAGTCAACACATTTATATTCATTCTATTCAACTACTGACAAATTGGTAGCAGAAGGGTACACTGGTAAGTGTATTTGAAGAGGCTGAGCTGTTTTATTTTATTTCAGGCAGCTTCTTGTTTTGTCAGCAGGGAGAGAGGGAGAAGTCCCGGTTATTGTCTCATGAACAAAAGTACTCTTTCAGGGTGAGGACACATTTAAAACATACTAAGGGCCTGTAAATCACAAAAAGCAAAATATAGATAGAATATGGATCAACTCAATCTATCAAGTCATTTACAGGTATAACACAAATGTCTAAGACTTCAGGACATCAAAGATTTACATTGTATTGGACATTTTAAATATAAGTATGTATGATGAGGGAAAAGAAAACACTTCACAAACTAGAAAGATCACGAAAAATCACTGCTCTGTCCACAGGGGGTGCCAAAATCAACACAAATGGAAAGCACCTCTCAATTTTTTTTACCATTTCTGACTGTGCTGTGGGGTTGCTAAGTATTTTTGTTTGAAACTTACAGTCTAAAAAGCTTCTAATGCATCAAAGCAGCCTCAAGTCAGTAAAACTGTTTATTAAAACTGTAAAATTGGACTAGAATAGTATCACTTTTGGGCTCCTTCACTGAAAACGTGCAGATCTAGCTCAGCCTGTTGTTTGCTTTTAATGTCAGAAAGGCTTTGCCAGTCAGTTGTAGCTTAGCCTCTAAATACAAATGTTTAACAGATTAGTTAAGTTCCACTTGTATATCTGCCCCTCTACAGACGAGGGAACTGGATCGCTCACAAACTGAAGAAGTTGATTAAATCCAACAGCCGGGATCACGGGCTTGACCACCAACACCCAAATGCACCTTCAGGTGGCGCTGAAAGCCATCTCACCTGTAACGACAACGGCTCCTTCATCAGCTCAGACGGCTCTGGAGGCTCAGCCTCCACTGTTGCTGGGGATGCCATCTCACCACGACATAGCAGCAGTGAGTATGACCTCTGAACTCACAAGCTCATGTCCCACTGACCTGCCTGAACCTTTTTCATCAGCAACACAAAGTAACCCCTCCCCCAACCACATCCCCCCAGCATAAGCCACAAAGCAAAGAGTAAGGTCATCATCAGTGAGAGGGAACACAGGACATCCAGGTGTTTGAGTAACATCAGCCCACCAGGAGGACAGAGCAGTCAGACTGAAGTCAGGCCGACAGCAGCGTTTACTCAGGAGACAGTGTTTGTAATTATTAATACATTTTTGATTTAGACAAAACTAAATCCTGCATCCCAGACGTTATCAAAAGACTGAAACAAGTTTAAATCGAAAATAAAAATTCTCACTTCTAATGACATGTACACTTTTTTTTTAAACAATAGGTTCTTTAATATGATCATTTCAATCCAATAACCTGAAATGTTCAGGGATTATGATCTGATTTGAACTTATGTTCCTTAAATAATTATGTCACTAGAAAAAAATGTGTCTACATGTTTCTAGCAGTTAAGTTTCTTTACAAAATTATATGTCATAAATCTTAAACTTCCTGTTGATTCCAAAAACTTGTTAATGTGGGCACGTCCATGTCTCTTAGCTTTCTAGAAAGCTATTAACAGTGATTTCCAGCAGCGGGAATCTGTTCTACCCTTTGCTACATGCAAACCCTTGTTTTGGACATTTTTGTACAGACTTTCTCAAGTCTTGTCCCATTCCTATATTTCCTTTCATCTAAGAGTTGAAGAATAATTCAAATCAGCTTTTCTGAGTATCAGAATCAGAGTTGTATTTTATTGCCAGGAAGATTTACACATAACAGGAATCTTACACAAAATAATAATACTAAATGATCTTTAAAAAATGCCAATAATAAAAATATTAAGAGGATCATAAAGTCAATATAAGAAGTTTAAAATTATACAACAAGTGCAATAAATACACAAAGGTATATGCAGAGGTTCAAATATGTTAAAATATATGATGAAATTGGTTTGTATTTTACTCAAAAATGGCTGCCTCCCATAAACTGCTAACTCTTTCTCTGTTAACTTGTGCATTTAATTCATGCACAGACGATGCCATTGAGGAGACCAAATTTGACAGTGGGGCCTTTTGCGTGAGACATCCGTCCCACCCCCAGCTGAATGGAAATAGACTTCAGTTACTCACCATACAAGCTATAATAAACACCGTTGTCACTCCCATGAACTATGATCTATAAATTAAGCTAGAGTTATATACTGCAGTACAGTGGAGTAATCTAACAAAGCTTTAAAGTCAGAAGTGGACACCTACTAATCATTTTATTAAGAATTCGCCAAAGCAAAATCATTTCCAACCAACAAAAGCACTGGATGGACTGCTGCTAATGCTAGCAAGTTCTGATAGAGCCGTGCTTAATGGAGACTCTTAACCAAAACAAGCTGATAAAATGGTTTCTCATCATAGAGGTATTAGTGAGGACCATCATTAGGCTGCCTTAGCACTGAAAATCCTGCATGTGTCATTGAACTTATCGGCATAAAGGTGAACTGTGCAGAGACCTGTACTACGCTGGATTTTTAGGGACCAAGCCTCTCTAAGTGGTGGAAAGGTCCTATTGTATTTGTCCTGTTTCTTGTTTGTTTATTTACTCTTTACATCTTTTAAATACGCATTTAATATCCAGTATAGGGTCACAGCTAACGGGGTAAGTTACACTGAGCAGCCAATGGCTAACAGCTAACCTGCTCAGTTATGTTATGGATAAACAAAAAATTAACATCTAGATTGTGAAATGAAATAGCCTAAATAAATGTTTTAAATCTCTGTTTACCTCACGTGTGTGCAACGCCATCTTACTATGACATCTTTCCGTCTGGCTTGAGCCCCTCTGATCTTGCCAAAAATCCAGAGTCAGAGTCCTGAGCGGTTCAGTTGCACTTTTCCAATTCGGACGTTGGATCTTTCTGAGTTCCAAGTCCAATCTAACGCAGCATTAGCTCCTTGAGATGTGGTAGCT
Organism: Scarus forsteni; assembly: GCA_036419115.1. Lineage (NCBI taxonomy): Eukaryota > Metazoa > Chordata > Actinopteri > Labriformes > Labridae > Scarus > Scarus forsteni. The sequence continues at coordinate 6,530,825 of JAZDUH010000289.1, forward strand.
CATTCTAAGGAGGGTCCTCATGTCTATATGGTTGTAAAGGTATTAATTGTTGAGGTAAAATCAATAACAATCATTCAAAGTGGCAGTCTTACTCTTATGGATTTAAAATCCTCCTAAAGATGTGATTATCAGCCAAATGTACCAACAGTGGCTATTTTAGCTAACTTTGTGTAGCAGGTGACTCAGTGTCAGTAGTCAGGTTGGTCCATTTTGCAAAGCTCCAGTCTACAATGTTTGTGCTCGGTCCAAAGCAGCACGCCCCAGTCTGAGTCTTTTAGAGCGGAAAGAGGTGAAAGAGACAAGTGAGACAACAGCAGGAAGTGGCTGCTCGTGCAGAGATTAGCACAGGTGCTAACAGCTTCAGGAGCAGTTTTATCAGATTATTCCTGCATTTCTTTAATAAATGAAAAACACTAAAAACTTCTCTGTAGTAGGGAAACTTTAGCTGCACTTCTGATATGTTTTGGCCTAAGTTTTTTTTACAAATTGGCTCAGGTCCTGTAATGCAACCTCGCCTGCTACATTATCTGATTGGCCTGTAATAAATGTAATTGACAGAATGATCGTCCAATCACCTACCAGATATGCTTCTGAAAAGTTCTGCCCACCTCAGACACTTTCTTTGGGCTCCGTCCCAGATGGATTAGTGACATATTTCAAACAGTATGTCAGGTTACCTTTTAGCATCCACTTGTGTCATCATGATGACATGTCTGAAAAAGGTCTTTACACATGCTGACTACAACAGCTGATTGGGCTAAAAGACGGAGTGTTAATCAGATTTAAAAATCAACTACTGGCCTTTATCTGATAAAATATATATTTAGGAACTACGCAGTGCCAGATCCTTACACTTTTAAAACAGTAAAAACACAAACACTGAGTTGTGATTGTTATGAATCTTAACGCTGATTATTTTGCCATTAATGGCTAAAATAACCAGTTAACTCCATAAACCAGATGATGATATTAAGTGAACAGAACTCAACAGAATCTCTACATTTTTATATATTAAGCTGGAAATGCCAATAATCCAGTTGATATTCCCAATTCTTAATATTGACTAACATGCAGAAGTTTCTCTTAAACATTTTCATAAACCTTAGAACAAAGTCTCCTATCTTTTAGTCTGCTTTACACTCCAATGATAACTAACCTATTGTCTACAGACTTGTCATGTTCGTACTGTCATTCTTCATGAAGCATGATGTTTGTGATCTCTCCTGAACAGCCCTCAGTGTCTTCCTTGTGTCTATCTTGTTTGTTAATCTTTTTCTTCATTCCTGTCAACTTCCTTTCCCCTTTCCCTTTTCCTTGTCCTTCCCTTCTACCTGTGTCCTCCCTTAACCCTCCCCTCTGCTGACATCCGTCCCTCTGTGTACCTTCGATGTGTCTGCTGTTATGCAGCGACTCTGAAAATGTTTCCTCGCATGAAGAGCAGGATGAAGGACAGAAACAAAGTCAAGTCCCTCTTCCGTCGGTCCATGTGTAAGAAACACTGTGGCCCTTTGTCCACCATCATATGACTGTAGCCTTTAGTGACATGCTTACATATTAACACAGAGCATCTGTTAGCCTGTTTTCTAGCATTTAGTACCTGAACACTGTACATATCTTGATTCAGTATTGGTATTTGTATATGTAACCATTTAACTTCCCAGGTTACACCTCCTCTTGTCTCAAGGCCACCACAATATTTTGGAATGAGTGGTGTAGGTGCATCCTCAGTGTTATAAATTATTGTATGGCTAGATTGATTCAAATGTTCATTTAAGGTTAAAAATGTTCATTTTTAAGCAGCCAGTTTGAAGTCAGCTGACCATGGTGCATTTCCTTTGTAGCCTAATATTAGATATTTACTTTCGCAGATTGGGTTCATCTTTCACAAGTTAATCTGTGAACATTATGACAAATGAAAAAACGTATCCATCATGAACTTTATTGTCACAGTGATTGCTTTCAGGGTTAATCCAAAATGCTAGTGAAGAATCAAAAAGGCCTTTTGTCAATAGAGCCAACATGTTACAACTTAACTGGTTTACTTTCAACAATATTTCATCCCTGTGTCACTCTATAAGACAGAGCATTTGGCTTGTTGTTCTTAAATTGAACCATTAGACTAAAGTCAGTTCAAGTTAATCAATTTTTGACCCTGATAGTTTAAAGTAAGTTTGATTTTTTTGAACTTGAGAAAATGTTTTTTTTGGGGGGTTAATTTAAACACTTTATCAGGATTGTGTCATAGAACCACCCTGCAAACTAGGGATGGGATACACTTAAACTCACGATACGTTGCACCTCGATATGCCCGGGTCACGATACGATACGTCACGATACAATATCAAAAAAGTAAAAAAGAAAAAATATTACTGTGTAATTACAACTTATTTGTTTTTGTTTGAGTTGCACACAGGAAAACACAAGGCCTAACAGGCCAAACACAAACAATAACACTCTTTCTAACCCCAAAGAGGTTAGGGAGAGTGTATGCTAATGAGCGGTAGGCTCGTTTTCGCCGTCCTCGTCTTTTTTAATGAGAAAGCCAAAATACTGCCAGACAGACGACTTGTCGCTCCAGGCGGAGCATCCTCAATTTCAACCTCATTCGACTCCATCATTCGCCTTTTTGGAGGCAAGGTAATTGGTGCTAATGTTTGTTGTCGTCACTTCTGCTCACATGCGCTGTTACCGGTCGTCACGTCTTTATTTTGCGATCCATTTTTTTCAAACTCGATGCATTTCGTCACGTACTGTATCGCGATATATTGCCAAACAACATTTCATCCCGTCCCTACTGCAAACCTTTTGTTCAATTAAGATAAATATATTTAACTTGGAAGTTGAAATCTGTACTCCTGACTTGTTGGTGGGTTTTTACACTGCTGTGAAATCACCTAAAAAGGCAGGCAGATTTACTGTTAGTGTTAAAAATACATTTTGCACATCATTGATACCGAAAGAAAAAGTTATCAGCATTTATTATCACTGAATGCCTATATCTCAAAAGAATACAAACATCCTTTAAAGTAGAATCAAATGTTTTATGCACTGTAGAATAAGAGGCAGTTAGTGTGCTTAGCATTAAGGTATTTATTTATCATTGTCTGTATCGCCTAAATGAGGACAAAAGTTTTGGCTTATCAGATATCTACATTAAACCTCTATCATGCATTCTTAACACTACCATGCAAAACAACAACATGTGCAAACATATTTGAGATCCATGCATGTGCTGCAATAATTTCTCTCACAATGTTAAATCAAATGAAGGCTTTCTGGGTGTTTTGTAGAGCAAAAAAAAAAAAATACTGCATTGCAGGAGGACATTGGTGCTGCATGAGCTCTGTCCTAGAAGGAGCTAGCTTTGCTTTTGGGAAATTTAAACAACTTTAGACTTTTGCATCAGAAGCGTCTGTGTAAGCCATCCCCATGTGCATGTTTTTTACATCATAGCACAAATATCTCTCCTTCTATCCACGACCACTTCACTCTTCTGCCCCCCCTCCTTCATCCACATCCCACTCCTTCCACTCCCGGCCCCACACTGCAGCCCTGAGCAGCCTGGTGTTCCCTTCAGCCCCGTCAGAGGAGGAGAGTTCGGAGAGACTGCAGTTCTCTGAGGAGGACGGGACAATGGCATTGACCTCATCCCTCACCACATCCATCTTGTCCATCCTCCACCTTAATCATCCCTCCACTCTACCATCTGGTCCCGTCACCACAGCAACCTCTGACTCAGCCATCGCTGCTGTAGATGTTTCTGAGCTTTGGGTGACAGGTAGAGGCATTCACCAGTCACGCTTTGTTAAATGGTAGAAACTAGAATGAGAGCAGATGCCACTGACATCAAACTGCCATTAACTTCAAAGTGTCGACCATATGTAACGTTTAAATTTACTGGTAATGTTTTTGTCCCACAGATAAGGATTCAAATGACAGTGCTGTTGTGCCATCTGGGTTTGAGGACAACGAGGAGCTGCAGAATCACGGTAAAGCCTCATGGACACTCGTTTAGAGGATTCAACAAGCATACAGATGTATTACCCGCACAGGAATTAGAGTAAATCCATCGAATTGCAATCATGACCTCATTTTATATTAATCTCTGAGCTGACAACAAAGGCAAACAAGTGCTGGAGAAAGACTCGACTCTGCTGCCCCCTGTTGGTCTTTAAAACGAGAACATGAGACAATATCACAATAAACATAGACAAGAGCTTCTTGGATTTAATTCTTGAAATACAAATGTTGAACTTGAAGAACATCATTTTCTTTTTTTATGTTAAAAGAATGAAAGGCTTTGAGTGCCTCAGTCTTCTCTCATTGATTTAGACCAGAAGAGACTGAAAATTAGTTGAACTCCAGTGAAAATGTGTGATATACTTACTTTTAAGCACCCACTGAAATGTGAACAGCTAAAAAAAGTCCTCCTACTAAGTTATGGACTAAGCATTTTATTGGACTTGGGTTTGGAACTGTTATTCAAACAGACTTTTTTATATCCATACAAATTGTGGACTTCTTTACTTTCACCTGTGTAAGTGTCCAATGATTTCAGCCTGTTGATGCATATTCTGTATTTTCAAATGACATGGGGCTAAAATTTCTTGATTTGTATTGTTTTACTTTACTTACTTACTTACACACTGATCATGCATATTGTAACCGCCTGCCTGCCTGACTGGTCTACAGCTATACAGCCCCGTTCAAAACAAACTGCAAGGCACCGTGTGTTTTGATAACTTTCTATCAGAACCAGCCTAAACTTGTTTATCAATTTGAGCTACAGCAGCTTGTCCACAAGGACCGGCCCTCCCTCCCCACCTGCGTTTAAGAGCATCGGCCACTTTAGATAGATTCTGACCCCTCCAGACAGGAAGCACCCCACAAGACCTGCAGTTCTGGATAATCTCTGTCTCTCTAGTAGTGTAACCATCACAACTAGGCCCTCGTCAAACTTGCCCAAATCCTTATTGCCTCCACCAAGGAGGTTATGTTTTTGCTGGCATCTGTCTGTTTGTTTTTTTGTTAGCAACATAACTCAAAAAGTTATGAACCGATTTCGATGAAATTTTGAGGAAAAGTTAAAGGATTTTTTTAACTTTGCAAGACAGGACCATTTCCGGCATTTGGGCATTTGAGCATGCTTGTACGTTTTCAAGGAATCTAAATATTTTCATGACATAAAGTTAGGACTAATATTTATGTAGAAAATCACAATATGGGTGAGGACTGTGGCGCTGGCGGAGGTCTGCACTCTCCGAGTGCTTTTCTTGTTGTTTCTGTTTCCAATACATGAACACTGAGGGCAAATGACATGCTAGCTTTTATATATATATATAGACACACCAACATACATATACACACACATATATATATATTTATATATATATATATATATATATATATATATATATATATATATATATATATATATATGTATGTATATATATATATATATATATATATATATATATATATATATATATATATATATATATATATATATATATATATATATATATATATATATATAGATAGATAGATAGATAGATAGATAGATAGATAGATAGATAGATAAATAGATAGATAGATATTCATAAATATAAAGAGAGATGTCCACATAAGGGGGACTTCGCAAAAATTAGCATTTTCTTTTCAAATGTCTATTGGGTTTGTAAAAGTTATTTTAAAGGTCCTGAATTGAGTATTGAAGGCTTTTATCTTTTAATTTGTAAAACGATCTACTATTGAATTGGTATGGTATGCTACACATATTTTATTGGATCAAACTACCTCTGTTAGAACGTCAACACAGCTGGCATTAAAGCAAAATAACTAGATAAATTAAAAAAAAAAAAATAAAGTAAATGTAAAAAGTACAGGAATTTGAATGTATCCCTGAGATTTTTCAAACAATCTTAACAGATAAACTATCGAGTTGAAGTCTGATATCACTAATTTAGTATCTGGCAGAAATGAACCAGCTCCTTATCAAAAATGTCAAGATGAGTCCAGCCTCAGTTTGAATTAAGAGTGATACACCTCCTGTAAAATCAAGGCCAACGCTATAGCAATGTTTACAACAATGATTCAGCTCTTACAGATGTTGATATCAATATTTTTCTCATTACCTCTCTTAACTTTAATTTTCCAGCACTAGTAATATATTATTTCATGTTTGGTCATTAAACCATGTCAGGGTGTGTTCAGAAGGATTTTTTTTCTGCCCAATTATAATCTTCTCTGAATCAGCAGTTGGATGTGGCAAACATCAGCAATAAACTGATGTGAAATGACAGATAATCACAAACTGGTATTTGTACAGCTCACATTCATCTGCCAACAGTCCATGATTGTAAAAAGGGCAGATATCTGCCAAAATCAATGGCAAAGCAATGCCAATGTGAATCTTTCTTTATTGATTATGCAGCAATGCTGATGAGTGATCTGGGAGACACTCAGTTCTCTTAATCTTTAATACCTGAAGAGTTTAAACAATGAAATTCTCCTTATGTGTCACTTGAGTCAAAAAAGATATTTCAGAGCCCTGTGGCATTTGTTACCTCCTAACAGCCACTTTAGGTTTTAAGCAAATGATGTGCACAGACCCTGGTGGGATTAATTTTATTTCAGCTCCTTCTGAAGACACTATGTTCTCTTTTCTTTTCAGTGGGAAATGGTGCCCAGAGTCGAGCGCAGAGTGAGAGCAGCGGTGAGTTCAGCCTCAGTCTGGAAAATGAGCCGTGGTCAAATGGCAGCAGTCCGGTTCAGCAGCCCCCGTCACGACGTTCCTCCTCCTCCTACCAGCAACCTGCTGATTCTTCCACCCCCCGACACGCGCAGAGGCAGCAGCAACAAAAGGAGAAGGCTGCTACCATGCCAATCAGCAGCAGCCAGAAGTTAGATGTGCAGTCAGCAGCCAAGCAGAAAGATCCTGGACTCTCTCAGGACTTCTGGCTCACAAGAGGCACTAAAAGCATCCGAAGGGGGTCGAGGACAAAAGTGACACGCCGCTCATCGGACTCAGTGGGCACAGTCAAGGAGAACCCAGAAATAAATGGGGCCAACCCAAAGCTGAACTCTGGGGAAGTTGAAGCCACTCGAGCCTCCGCCTGCTCCCCCATCACAGTCTTATACGTTCAGGGTAAGTCCTCATCAATGTCAGGATGTCTCAACTGCTTCTCCACTCCTCTGGGTAAAGAAGGCCGACTAAAAGGACCAAGGTCACCGAAGAGCCTCCCCCGGGCCAGCAGTGTGATTTCCACTGCAGAGGGATCATCCAGACGCTCCAGTGTAAACAGCGACTGCAGGGTGAACGGCAAGACCGACCCAGTCCCTGTGCAAGCTCCAGGAGAGCCTCAGGAGAAAACAGTGAGTCCGAAACAACTGGAGCCAGAGACCAAAAACAGGGAGCCTGATCCCATTCCCCCCGTCAAACCCCCTCGAGACCCCACAGTTGTCCCCACAGACCCCACAGACCCCAAATCCCCCGTGCAGGAGTCCCTTTTCGGCTCCTCGTTTACATTTAACTCTGTCTTTTCAAACACAATCTTCAGTGATTCTGTTGTCACCACCACAACCAGCCTGGATGTACTGGGCAACAACCAGACCTTCTTCTGTCCAAATCTATCTCTGGTGCAGGACTGTCCGCTGGAGCAGTCCAACACACAAACAAAGACGATCATTGAAAATGAGCAGATTAAGACCACAGAACATTCAGCTGGGCTGGAGGAGAAGGACAAACTGTTAACCATGGCTTAGAGGCAGCTGTCATATCAGTGAATATTGAATCAGCCAAAGCAGGTAGAGGCAGGGACACACGGTTTCAGTCCACATTATTTAACTTTTACTGTGTATGTGGTTTACGGACTCATTTTAAGCACTGTCAGCTCCTTGTAATGAAAAAATAAAAAGAAGAAAAGAGCAATTTAGACTCAGTAAAGATAATATTTGAAGTTTTTTCCCTAATTTAACACAAAATGTCACTTTTAATTACTGCTGCAATCTCAGAATTATTCAACCTTTTCATGACAAACACCTTAAGTGCTGAGTGGACCAGTGGGATCAGAAATCCTGGGGTGAGATGTGAATCTCTAACAACAGGACTGTGAGGTGCCTGAAAAAAAAGAAAGAAACAAAATTGTTGTTTCTTTTAATGGTATACTTTAGTTGTTATAATAAAAACAGCAAACATAAACCTAGCACTACTAATTTCACACTACTGACATTAATGAATACTTAATGTACCATCTATACTTGTTTAAACATAGCTAAAAGCATTAGTTTAGCTTTGATGTGGCCGTAGTTAATACTTAACTCATCATCTGTTAAGCATTGTTAATTATTCTGTGTGTTATTTGATAACAGCTTAATGGAGTGGTAAAGGGGTAAAATATTTCTGTTGACCAAACTAGAAGATTTGCATTGCTCTGGTAATCTCAACAAGGGGCCTGTAGGATTTATTAATGGATTTTTGGATCGTTGCTCTGTGGTGAAATTAAGATTTTGAAATTGACATGTTTTTCTCATCATAATGAGGTTAATAAATGAAGACAGCATCAACATTTTTGGAGGGCCAACACAATCAGCAAGAGAAAAAGCCAGTGCCAGACTTCATCTAAACTACATCACTTCAGTTAATTATAACACCACCGCCACTAAACTTCCAACTTCTTTCTCATGCTTTTGTTCTAGTATTTAAGACCTTTCTCTTGGTCTGACCTGATGATCTCAGTTCTCATGGCTGTGTGAAAAATGAAGATGTTTAAGATCCATGACCGACTTGGTTTTATTGGTTTGTCAACAAAGGCCCTCTTTAAAGACGTATTTTTTAATTTACAAGGTGGATTTTTAATGTATTTTATGTTGTAGGAAAAACATTAAAACTTCTGAAGATTGTGCTCGGCATGGACCGTATTTCAGGCTTTTTTTCTGGATCAAAACATTCAAAAGTCCCACGAACTTTGAGAACCCCAGTGCTCAAGTGCTAACTCACTCACATGCTTGTGCATCACACTGTTAATGGTAACACAGAAAATGAGTTATTATGAGTCCAGTTTGTACTGATGTTGTATGTTTGCATCAACAAATCGTTAACAAGGTCATATTATGTTTTATAAGGCTTTATACACCCTTCAGTGTGTTTAGCATCTCTTCTGTGCACTTCTATGCACAAGACAACAAGGTTGTCATCAAACCTCTCCCTCTCCTTTATCAAACAGCTCCAATAGCTGCCTGAACATGGTTGAATAATTTGAGACTACAGCTGTCATGAAAAGTGACACTTGGCAAGATTTGTAGTTCCACTTTCTTTCTTGATCACAACCATTTACAGTAAATAAAAGTCACAACTAAAGATATTTTGCAAATGAGGATAAGTCATTTTGATAGCAACTGTATTTTGTAAAGTAAACACAGCTCAGCCATTATTTTAATTCACCTTTTTCAAAGTTCACAATAAAATATGTCAATCAAAATCATTTTGATATATTTGGTTGTTGTTTACTTACCAGTGTTTGAGCACCACTAACAGACTTTGTGATATATGTTTAAGTTTACCTGTATTAAAGATCCCATAATGTACAGAATAAATATCCTTCTTTTTTCTGTTACTTTGCACAAACTCATTTTAATTTCACAATATATGTTTATACATACAGTTTATACTGAGTAGAAATTATCTATTGATCACAGAAAATGTTTTATTTGTGTTGTGACTCATGCCTGTTAACCTTAACACAAAGACAATCCTGTTCAGTATGTTTGTGTTTGTCAGAACATTTTTTTGCTGTTTCTATGTATGTTCTTAATTGACAGATACATTTAATTTATTATATGCTGTTTACTGTGTTTGTTTAATTTCTATCTGAGCCTGAGGGGATGTGTTCACATGTGCAAAATTGTGTAAATCTTGTTAAATGTGTACCTGAATTCTGTTTTTCCCTAAATAAAGAAACCCTCAAAAAAGAAGAGGTTTTATAAAAGTTGGGAGATCATTTTTTGATACAATGATGTGTTTGCAAACAAAATGTTGGATAAGACAACATAATTTGACTCTGTATAGAGTTCAAAGAGGCTATGAGGAGTTTCTAAGTAATTACAAAAAAGTCTCACTTTTAGATATATGCCTGATCGAAATACACACTTTAAGATGAGTTTTATGGCATCAAAATAGGTTATCTATAAATGCTATTCCTTAGCCAAGTGGTCGGGTCGGACAGCCGGCTACAAAACTACAATACTAAGTTTTCCAAAAATTGCTTGTTGTCACACATCAAAAACTACCGCTACGTAACTAGAAAGAGATACATTACCTCGTGGCTTTGCATCCTGTAAGTTGTTGAAAAAAGAAGTTGTAAAGCAATGCAGAGTTCTGAGGAAGGTCAGAGCTGCATTTATCACAGCAAACACACGCTTTGGCTTGGGTCACGTCTTTTGGTGCGTTCCAGTTGTAGACAGAAGTAGGAATTTCGGGTTCCGAGTAGGAAACTGCAACTGGAACGTCCCCCGAAGTCTGAATTTCCTACTGGGAACTCGGTGAAACCTCGCCACCCCCGAGTTGACAATGGAAGATGGATGCCCCCAGTGTGAACAGTTATTTAGCTCCTGTAATAATCCATTTATTTGCACTTCTGACTGGGGTGTGTCGCTCTAGATCAGCTGTATACATAGTATTGTTAGACTTCTATTTACAAAAATGCTGCCATAGTGATAATCACATTCTTCATGTGATATTTGTGAACAACAACGCAGGGCGTGCTAACAACAGCTAACAATAGCCTGGTAGATCGGCATGTTTTTTCCGACTTCAACTGGAACGCCGATAAGTCGGAGATAATGTCACTCCCAGTTCCGAGGTTACTGGAACGCAGCATTACGACAGTCACCGCACGTGCTCATGGGAAGCAGAGTCTTTATGTCGCCGCAAATAGATTCTCCTCATAGCACCTTTAAGTAACATCAACATACTGTTATAAATTTCCTCAGACTTTTTGTGACCAATGTTGATCTGAGTGTTGAATAAAGTGGTTTAAAGTGGTGAAACTGGTTTAAAAAAGTAGATGCCAGCCCAGTGCTCAGTAAAGAGATTTTCCGCAATAAGAACCACTAATAGAAATAAACTTAACTAGCTAAAAAATCTTTTGAACTATTTCATCTGAATGAGAAATCTTGATTGTTAGAGGCACTTTTATTATTAATGAGAATCAAATGATAACTGTTTTATATAGACAAAGACAGAAGTCAAAGACACCCACAGTTTGGTCATTTCTTGTTTTAATCATAAAAAACTGCAGGCAGAATCTTGTATGTTGTATAATTGTACAAATATTTGGGTAAAACTGGTAGGTTTGGAAATCCTTTGGCAACAACATACATGTGCAATGTTTTGGTGCAGTGAACACTGCTCTCTCACTGGTTGTTTATCTCCATGTATCAGCCCTGTGATTGGCTTTGACCAGGACACTGCTTGCCCTCTGACAGCTGGGACAGGCATCAGTCTCTGCCAACCTTAGTGGCTTAAGCAGTGAAGACAGTGGATAGATTTGTATCAATCAATTTTGTAGACAAAGATATGTTTATTTTTTCATTCAGTTGTGGCCGAAGACTGTGTCTGACTCAAAAGTAATAACAATATTCCAGTAAAATGTACTTTTGCTTAATTTAATTCATTCAAACAAATTCAAACTTAAAGTATTGCTGACCAGCACCCTGTAGAAGTTTATACAGCTTACTTTGAATTAATAGATACCTGCAATTTGCATCAATTCAAAATTAAATAATGAATAAATTTATAAATGTGGAAAAACCCTTGGCAACATCCTTGTATAAAACAGCTAACATGAGACAAATGCAGGGATAGAACTGGTTTAATGGCATATTATTTATTGTTGTAATGGCCCCCTAGTGCTGTTGATTGTGCCTGTGGTGGGGCCAATTGTAAGGTTTTGATCTATCTGTCATTTAAATAAGGCTGAATATAAGAGTGGATGGAGAGTAAACCTTTCTAGGGCCCTCAAAGAGTGAGCAGAGAAATTGGGCTTTACCTTTGTTTAAACTTTACACTCATAATTTCTTACAAAGCAGTTAATATACATTTGTGTTGCTGCCTGTTTATGATGGTAGCCTTCTCTTTTTAAAGTGTTATTAATCTCTGTTTTGTAATAATAGTGTTTAAAGGCCTGGTGTATCATATTCAGACAGTTTACCAATGCCATTGGGTGAGCAGCCTACCAGACCATGAAACATCTGGTAAATGAAGACAGACAGGGGCATTGATCTCATGCAATGGAGACTCCCAAAAACATGGCAAATGAACACAGCTGGGTAGGACTTAGCTTGTTAGACAGTAAGGTCGTGTGTAAACGTGCAACTGAGGATCTGGGGACCATTTCTGTGGGTATGCAGGGGTCTGGCCATCTCTGTGGTCAGCCCTGATGTTAAAGTTTAAAACAGAGAAATGGCTGAGTTAAATAAAAATATAAGTGAGTGTAACCTGAAAATTAGATTTGATTAGATTCAGTGTTAACTTTGACAGCCCTTTTTTATTTTGTTTTGGTTGAAGACTTTTGCCTAATTTTAGTTTTATTGGTAATTTACTCATCTAAATTGTTTTAATTTTAGTCTAGGTTTAGATGATGACATTTCACTTTCTGATCAACGAAATCTATAGTTAATGTAGTCAACTAAAATATGTTATATTATAATAATCCTTCATTGAATGTTAGTAAAGTTTGACTGTATAAATTAGCAGAAGCAAATTGAACTTTTGTGTGAAATGCAGTCTCCTTTATTTAGGCTACCTGGCAGATCATCTCAGTTACAATACCGAAACTGACAACAAACAGTGAACCTGCTCTACATGAATATATCAATTCATAAAGAGAGCAGCTCTGATTGGATCACTTCCCAACTTATCCCACCACCATGAAGCTAAGGTAGCTGTGATTGGATATATTCCTAACTTGTCTCTACTTTCTACATGACCAAATTAGGTCTGATGAATTAAGTCTTTGTTCAACATTTAAAGGTGTAGTCAGCAATGAGGAAGAAAACGAGTGGAGAGGTTGTTGATAAACAAATTTAGACCCGCCTCTCCCTTCATACCTCACCCCTGGCTCCACCCCTGAAAGCTGATGGACGTGCATCGTCATGGAAATGGCCATAGAAACTGCGTAGATGACCAACATAGCTAAGGTAACCCCGACTCGTCAGACAACTCGACTTCCATTATTGATAACATCACGACAACAGTACATTCTGGCTGATTAGACAATAAGATGAATGCCTGATGGCTGTTACTGTTATGTGAAGCACCACAAAGCTAATGTTGCTTACCGATCCAACAGGAAGACGGCAACATCCGTGTCCGTTCTCAGGTCCACTCCTCTGACCTTTTTCTTTTGGACTGTTTTTCAGCCATTGCTACTGCACCTTTTGTTTCTCTCTTACGCTAACTGCACACGCAACGCAACGCAATCTACTACTCACCCTCCCCTCTCTGTCTGATCTGCGCATGAGTGTGATAGCCCCCTGGATGTGGGGGGTATACCTTGTTTTGGTGACTCGGTGCCACAGTATTTACCCGCTGAAATTCAGAGCCAAGGCTGTGTATTGAAACCGGACTTGTTTTTCAACATGCTGTCAGTGGTGACATCTTGTGGATGGAGAGAAATACGGTGGTTTTGACAAATAGTGCATTAGATTAGAAGATTAGAGGATCACCGACCACACCTTTAAGTCTAGTTTTTGTTGAGGAAAATGTCAGGTAGTTTAGTTAAAGTTTTTGTCCATGTGCAATTGTTTTTATTAGTTACTGTCTAGTTTTAATCGGGGCATTAAAGGTTGCTGAAGAAAACAATGACTATAGTAATTAGTCAGCAAAATTACCACTACTCCTAGTAGCATTGGAGAGTTAAAAAAAAAACATGAGAAAAAAAAATACATAAGTAGCACAAAGTGGTAGAAAGGGTAAAAAAGGGCTAAAACTTTATAAAAAAAAATAGCTACAATGGATTTAAAAAATCTAAGAAATAAAAGAGAGAGAAAACTGGAGCGGCGGCTGTTTTTCTGCAGCACTATGGCCTACATTGAATTATCTGTAAGGTGTGAAGTGTGGACATGAAACGGTGTCATAAATATCTGTGGTTTCTCCTGTCCTAGATAAGACTTTGAGTCCACGTCTCCGGCCTCGGTTTGCATGGTCATTCTTTTATAACCCCACACAAACACTCATTGACCAGCCTTTGTTCTCATTGGAGCTCACGTTGGTCACGTGACGCCATGCGGAAGTGGACCATTTTGGGCTGAAAAACAAAACACTCGTAAGTGCTGCCGAGTAATTCACTCTGCACTGACGTCTCTCAGGTCCGCTGGAGTGGCTGCGTACACTTTACCGAAAAGCTCGACGCTTTAGTCCGGGGTTTGGCACGATGCTGAACGCTGCCGCCGCGGAGAGGAACAAGGAGCCCATCCTGTCCGTGCTCCGGGAGAGCGTGAACACCGGGAGACCCCTGCAGGCGCTGGAGATCTCCTCCGGGACCGGACAGCATGTCACACACTTCGCTCAGGCCCTGAGGAATATCACCTGGCAGCCCTCCGAGTATGACCGACAGTCTTTAGCCAGGTAAATACAGCTGGTGTTTGGCCGTCCCTATGTCCTTCATCCCGTTTATTAAGAAGCGCTTATTAACGCTGCATTAACGGTGTAGCGGATTAAAGTGTGACCGTGTTAATTAGCGACCTTCCGCCGAATGCGGCTTGTTGTCGTAGTTACGACACACGGTGGAGGCGTAACATTCACAAACATGAAGACGTACAAACACCGTTTTAGTAATGTCAAAAATCATCACATTTAAAAAGCAGCATTTGTTTGATAATTTTCGTCTTTAACTTCTGACAGAGACTGTCCTACACGTTTAAAGTCCCCAGTGGACATAGTGACGCTTTAGATGGTAACAGCATTATTATTTTATTTCGAACATCTTAAAAAATATGTAGTGCATGAATGAACTGAAAAAAAACCCAAGTCTCAGGCATTCAAAGAAACACAAAATCATACATTTTGATACAAATAGCATCAGAATTGTAAAAGAGAATCTAAACACTGCCCACAGTATCAATTTACTTTAATGAACACACTATTTCAAGGCACACCTTTGTCTTTAACTTCATACTAGGGGTGTCCCGATACAACTTTTTCACGTCCAAAATGATACCGATATTGCAGCTTTGAGAATTGTCTGATTCCGATATCCGCCCAATACGATTACAGCAGAATCATACATACTTTTATTACTTATTTTGTAGTACGGACTGTAAGAAAAGGCTCGATCAAGTGAGATTGCTCAAACAGAGAACAGTAGTCAGCAATAGTATGTAAGAGGAAAGCTGAATCATTTGTTATGAACTAATGGGTTCAATAAAATATAACCTTAAGGATAAGAATACACCACAGTTAAACAAAATAAATGAAAAATAAATTAGGAGACCTTGAAAAGTAACATTTAGAAACCCAGTAAAAACAAAACATATATTTTTAAATGGCAAAACAACCACTGTTTAATGTTTAACATAAACACAAGCATATTCTACCACCAAATTAAATAAAGAAAAAATAAACTAGAATGGACTACTTGTATCAGAGTGCTTATATCGGATATTTTGGATGCAGGCCGATTTACTTCGATATTTGTTTCTCGCTGGTATCGGACCAATATCCAATAACAATATCAGATCGGGACATCCCCATTTCATACCATTCTATTGTGGTAATTTTGAATAAAGTTTTGAACCTACTTATTGTTGTACATGTTTTCATTTCTTTAGCGCAGCTGTTCCACAGGTGAACTAGTAACTGACTGCTTATTGTTTGGACATGTGTAAATCTCTGTAAGTCTGTGTAAGTCTTGCATAGTAAACATTCAGAAAAGTGAATTGACTGTTTATCCCATTCTGTTGATCATTTCCTTCCCCAGCTCAAGGATGCGCACATTCCTCTATTATTTTTTTTGAATGAGCCTGCATTAACAATAATGTGCTTTGTTTCCATTCTCAGTATAGAAGCGTACAGAGCTCACTACCAGCTGCACAATGTGAGACCAGCCATCCACCTGGATGCTTCTCTGCCCTATCAGTACTGGGGAGGCATCCAGCCTGAGTGCCTGGATCTTGTAGTCAACATCAACATGATCCACATTTCTCCCATGGCTTGCACAGAGGTGAGACTGCTGGTTTTGTGGATTTCTTTTTGCAGTGTTTAGCCAGTCTTTAATGTGAAGATCCATTTTTAAGGGATACATAGCCAAGACAACACACCAGTACAACATAAGAAGCAGCTTGAGAGACTGACCAGTAAAAACAGTTGCTTTTGGTTAAATGGTCTGTTAATGGGGCTTTAAAATGACCCAGTGAGACTACATGTAAGATGATTGAGGGCACTCTGCAAAATTAGAGAGCCATTTGTTTTAAAAAGATATTAAGCTGCAGTCAGGACATTGACTTCTGCCAACCTGCCAAATGCTGATGGATTTCAGAAATAGCAGGTCACAAAGATACCACCATGGTAGTCCACCATTGTTTTTGTCTTTGTTTGGTGGCTTTGTTTAAGAAGATAAGAAGAGGCTTGAGCATGTTGTGCAGATTACCAGTAAAATAACTGTTGTAAAATTATCTGATCTGTCTGAAACTGTCTATGAGAGTAAAATCTAAGGCTCAGGACATTAAACAGTCCTGACTTTCCTCTCCATGCTGAATTTGATCTCCTACACTCAGGCAGGAGATTCAGGTCACCAAAGGCAAACTCAAACAGGATGAAAAAATGATTTCTGCGCCATTGGTGGCATGAATTTTAAAAGTGATTCAGCTTGAATGATTTTGTTGCTGTGTTGCTGCTGGGTTTTGGTGATGGCTTCATTTCTGGCTTGCCCACTGATGTTTCTTTGGTTTATGTACTCCAGATTTTATGTAACTTAGTGTTTTTTGTTTTTGTGGTTGAGTCAGTGCAACTAATGTCTTTACCTAGCTGCAGAGCACATTTTGCTAATGAAGTTGAATTTGAAGGAGGGATGGGATTTTAAAACAATTCCAGTCGATAACCAATAACAAATAGCTCAAAGGATCAATATCATGTCTTCATGCCATACAGTTTCTTTATCAGTCCTTTCCACTTTGTTCCACCTGGAGAACCATTTGTCTGTGCAGCACAACATTTCATATCAGGAGTGCCATGTGTTTGGCATTGCTGCCTGCCACTGAAAACTTGTGAAGATTTTCATACCTAAAAAATCCACCAGAATCATTTAAGGAATAGAACATCACATTAGTAAGCTGAATCAGTAAAGGCATTGGTATCAATAAAATCATTTGAACCAGGGATGGGATGAAATATCGTTTGGCGAAATATCGCATGAAACAAAACCTGACGAAACGCATCGAGTTTGAAAAAAATGGATTGCGAAATAAAGACGTCACGTCCGGTAACAGCACATGTGACCAGAAGTGACAACAACAAACATTAGCACTAACTACATTGCCTCCAAAAAGCCTAATGATGGAGTCGAATGAGGTCGAAATTGAGGACGCTCCGCCTGGATACAAGTCATCTGTCTGGCAGTATTTTGGCTTTCTCATTAAAAAAGACGAAGACGACAATAGAGTAACTGACAAGACTAAGACGGTGTGTAAACTTTGCTATGCTGTCATTCCGTGCACCGCCTCCAACACAAGAAACATGAACCACCACCTTCAGCGTCACCATAAAAATGTGAAGACGACCCCCGGCGAAAACGAGCCAACTGCTTGTTAGCATACTCTCTCTCTAACATCTCTAGGGTTAGAGAGAGTGTTATTGTTTGTGTTTGGCCTGTGGCCTTGTGTTTCCTGTGTGCAACTCAAACAAAAATGAATAAGTTGTAATTACACAGTAACATTTTTTTCTTTTTTACTTTTTTGATATTGTATCGTGACGTATCATATCATGACCCGGGCATATCGAGGTGCAGCATATCGTGAGTTTAAGTGTATCGTCCCATCCCTAATATCAACATCTATCCTTATCAACCATGAACCACTCTGGTGGTTAAATTTATCACAACCAGCCAGCACCTGATATTGATGACAAATGTTTTTTACTATTTGACTGTCAGCATCAGTGCTTGTCATTTTGATGCTGTTTCTATTAACTATTCTTTAACTAAAGAGAGAAAATATACCCATAGTCAGTGCTTAATGGTTCATCCCATCTGTCCATCTTTGTGCACTGATGCAGCAGCTCATGCCATTCACACTGTGGCGTGAACACAAACCAGACACACACAAACACAGCACAGCATGCTGACATGTCAGGAGTGTAGAGATCCATCTGCAGAGGAGGAAAGCTTCAACACACTGTAGGATAAACCTGTTTTAAGGACTGATCTACACACAACATATCAGGGCATATATTTTTGGACTTGAATCTGAAACATAATTTAGCAGCAACAAAACTGCGACCAGTGAAAATGCTGCTAATAACGATGGTGAGTCACAGGACAGCTTTTTGACCTGTGCTGCTTTTTATTTTGATGTGATTCGTAATAACCAAGAGAATTGTCTTTTTTAGATCACTATTCCTCAAAAAAATAAATATAGCTAATTGTGAAAGAAATATTTTCAAATTATTGATGGGTGAGACTTTTTTTATTCAAAATCTGAACCAAACAAACATTTATTTTTTGTTCTGTAAATGGCACATTGGTCAGAAAGCCTCTGCAGCAATATATATGAATTAAAATGTGCCTACATATATTTATTTATATGTGTGTGTGAGTGTGTACCAGGTCTGTGCTCAGATTATCAATATGGCAAAATATCGTCATGCACTCTTTGTCCATGCATGTATCAATAGGGATCCTACAGAATGTTGTCAATACACTTTGGGTGATGTTTACAATTTCACAGTAGAAGCCAAACTTCATGAATGATGCACATGTTCAAAATTTGAATGTTGGTCTAAAATCTTTGATGACCTAAATTTAATTGTGTTAAAGGGACTGTGAGGAGTTTCTAAGTAATTACAAAAAAGTCTCACTTTTAGATATATGCCTGATCGAAATACACACTTTAAGATGAGTTTTATAGCATCAAAATAGGTTATCTATAAATGCTATTCCTTGGCTTCGCGATCGGGTCGGACAGGGCTGGACTGGCCTGGATACTCAACTTCAGGAACAGGACAATTAAAACTAGAACAAATTAATATAATTTGGACACGTCTTAGAGCACCGAGCTGTGAGTAGCGATATATAGCCGGCTACAAAACTACGATACTAAGTTTTCCAAAAATTGCTTGTTGTCACACATCAAAAACTACCGCTACATAACTAGAAAGAGATACATTACCTCGTCGCTTTGCATCCTGTAAGTTGTTGAAAAAAGAAGTTGTAAAGCAATGCAGAGTTCTGAGGAAGGTCCAATCTGCATTTATTAGCATCACAACAAACGCATGCTTTGGCTTGGGTCACGTCTTTTGGTGCGTTCCAGTTGTAGTCAGAAGTAGCAATTTCCAAGTTCCAAGTAGGAAACTGCAATTGGAACGTCCCCCGAAATTGGAATTTCCAACTGGGAACTCGGTGAAACCTCACCACCCCCGAGTTGACAATCGAAGATGGATGCCCCCAGTGTGAACAGTTATTTAGCTCCTGTAATAATCCATTTATTTGCACTTCTGACTGGGGTGTGTCGCTCTAGATCAGCTGTATACATAGTATTGTTAGACTTATATTTACAAAAATGATGCCATAGTGATAATCACATTCTTCATGTGATACTTGTGAACAACAACACAGGGCGTGCTAACAACAGCTAACAACAGCCTGGTAGATCAGCATGTTTTTTTCCGACTTCAACTGGAACGCCGACAAGTCGTAGATGATGTCACTCCCAGTTCCGAGGTTACTGGAACGCAGCGCTACGACAGTCGCCGTGCGTGCTCATGGGTAGCAGAGTCTTTATGTCACCAGTAATGGATTCTCCTCATAGCACCTTTAAGAGTTGTAGAACAATATTTTACTTTTGCAATGAAAAACAATTTTAAGTTTTCAGGAATTCTGAAAAAGGCCTAATAAATGTCCATAATTAGGCTTAATGGGATACATATCGTACCTTCGGTGTTTAGGACACATATAGTATCGTGAGGTTTTCTGACATACCCAGCCCTCGTGTAAAAGTGCATCACAAATTTATTAAATCATCACCCAGTGCTGAGGGTTAATGCCACAGCTGCCCTAAATTAACAGCTTTAGTAATTTAAAAAAAATCACTTTTTATGTTTCTGTAATGGTTAATATAGTAAAATGTAGAAGCTCTTTAACAGAAATGATTTTAACACTAAAATATAAAGATTATTTTTATCCATGAATTTTTCAAATTAACTGTTTAACAAATGAAACAGAAAAAGTAATAAAACACATCCTTAATTCTTTTGTTAAGATGTCAAATGGTAGTTATCTACTGGCATTCCTGAACAGAAATATCAGCTTAAGTGGATGAATGTTATGCCTGATTAGTCTTTTCCTTTTTAGAGAAGCTCAGTGCTTGGGCTCAAATTTGATTGATAAAGGTGAATTCGGTTTTAAATTGCTTATTCCTGTTTAAACTGTATGTTTTTGGTTTTAAACAAGTTTTTGAAAGGTTCCCAAAATATTAAGTTGTATGAGAGATAGTCCAATACATTTGATTTATATAACATTAAATATATTTATGCCTGTTTTAATTGCAATGCATGTCCAGGCAGCAAAACCAGACCTTTTTGTACTGTGATCAGAGCAAACTTTTTGACCTTAGTGAGAAATCTTCCTGGAGGAAACACATCCTAACTGCAAAATATTCCCATTGAGAAGTTCCACATATATGAGGAGAGTTTTCCCAGCCATGCCCTTATTCAAAATTCATCAGAGCTTTTCAAAAACATGTGCTGAGCTAAAATACTAACAGCTAAGTGACTAAGAGTGAATGTGTGGCTTATCCTGTGAAAAAGTATGACAAATGGCTCACCCTCATGCCCTGCAGCGCTTTATTAAAAAGAATATTAAAAGTCCTCTCTGCTTCTGCACAATTAACTATTTTTAAGGCTTATGCAACCAGAGTCCTCTGAGAAAACCATGTCTGAAGTCATTATTTATCTTTTTTTTCATTTGTTACTGTATCTGTTGATGCTTTTGTTGGTCCATTTGTTGTTTTGTGGTCGCTTTCATATTCAATTCTTCATTTTAAGTGAACGATTGTGTTATTTCTGGAGGGCCGGAGTAGGTGTCCTGCCTCCCACTCACCTCCCACCACGGATGATGTAATTCTGGTCCTATTTTGCATCTCTGCTCTCTTCCAGGGCTTATTCAGAGGGGCCGGGGCCGTGCTGAAGCCACAGGGTCTTCTGCTTACATATGGGGTGAGTTCAACAGCATTTAATGCTGTTACCAACATGCACCTACAACACACTGTGTATACATCTGATATGATTTTTAACACATTAGTGGCTGCTGGTGACTTTCAGTTTGCTTGATTTTGTGGAAAATTGGTTCATTTTTGAGCTTTGATATTTATCTTAATGATGTGTTACACTTTCAAAAGCTTGAATTGATAGAGATGGGCTCCCAAATAACTACCTGACAGGGTTTTTAAAGCAAAAAGGAAAAACAGTGCCAGACAACAGACTAATGTTAGATAGACTTACACAGATGAACGGTATTCATGGACATACTAAAACATTTTTGGGATTTTCCTTTCAAGTAGTTCTGTCAAAATTGTATCTAACAGGGTCAAAGTTTAAAGAGGTACGGCAACTTTTTAGCTTTTCTTGTCTTGTCTCACTCCTGGGTTCATATCAAGCAGATAGACACCATTCTTTCATCTCTGCACGTAGTAACAAGGAAGAGATTTAGAGCTTGCCTACTGCTGATTAGCTTAGCTCAAACACGGGGAGTCAATGGGTAGTGTTAGCCTGCCTCTGCCTACGACCATCAGATAAACTCTTCAGCAACTCTTAACAGTCCTGTGTGCTTGTTGTGACTCTTTCCATGAAGTCCTTGTGGGTAGGTATGTGAAAAATGAGGAGGATGAAATGGGGATGGGACTAGATAAGCTATGCTTCTTCCTTCTTCCCTTTCGGGACATGTACAATGTGATCATTGACAATGTGTGGTGCTGAATAAGTGTGCTGACATGACCGAAATAAATCAATTCAATTCAATATCGGTCAACAAGCACTTCCACGGCGCTTTGTGCATGCATCCTGTGATTTAGTTTAAAATGTGTATCCTTTGAAAATGACAAAGTGCTAATCCTGTCATGTCTTAAAAAAAAGACATAGCTTAAAGTGGAAAAAAATGAGTCATAACAAGTGCACAGGACTGTTTAGAGTTGCTGAAGAGTTTATCTAAAATAAATTGTGTGTACTTAAAGGAAAATACTGAAGAGTAATAAAATGATAATCACCATGAACATTAAAGCACATTACATGCCACACATCATCTTTTTTGTTTTATCTGTTTACTTCTTTAAATTCATTTTTATTTTATTTTATGATATATTTCATTTTAACCTCAACTTCAGTGTTTACTCATTTCAAACCTTTAAGATGGCGTTTCCTCGGTGTGTACTGGGCACAACAGTGTTCCTGCTTTATTATTGTCTTTTATTTATGATGTGTTTTATTAACACTGTGTACGGGTTGTAGGGTGAGTTTGGGGGCTGGAGGAAGTACTTTTGGGTCTTAATTCCTTTTATCTTATTTGAGTTTATCTGTTTGTAAAGCACTTTGTGCTGCAGTTTTTGCATGAAAATAAATAAAGTTTGATTGATCTTGTGTTTCTCCCCTCAGCCTTACGCAGTGAACGGTCACATCACCCCTCAGAGTAATGTGGACTTTGACTACAGCCTACGGCAGAGGTGAGACCTCATTCAGTCTTTTTTCATGCTTCACTCGAGTTAATCATGTTATAAAACATTAATAAACACTTAATTTGGTAGGCTTTTAGACCAGTGATTCTCAACTGGTGGGTCGTGACCCAAACATGGGTCACAGACCCTTTTTCAGTGGGTCCCGAGCCTATACCTGGAGGAAAAAAGTTAGGAAAAAGTTGTGTGCTTTTATTTTGAAGGGGATGTTTTATGCAGTGAAGTGTAGTCCTTTCACACTCCTGAACAAAAGGTTCTGGTAAAACCCTGTAATGCTATGACACACTTCAGTCTAAGAGTTTTTGGTATTTGTTCACGAACACAAAGTGCTTACTCAGCTTAAAGGGACTGTGAGGAGAATCTGTTTCCGAAGACATAAAGACTCTGCTACCCATGAGCACGCATGGCGATTGTCGTAATGCTGCGTTCCAGTAACCTCGGAAATGGGAGTGACATCATCTCCGACTTATCGGTGTTCCAGTTGAAGTCAGAAAAAAACATGCCAATCTACCAGGCTATTGTTAGCTGTTGTTAGCACGCCCTGTGTTGTTGTTTATAATATCACATGAAGAATGTGATTATCACTATGGCAACATTTTTGTAAATAGAAGTCTAACAATACTATGTATACAGCTGATCTAGAGCGACACACTTCAGTCAGAAGTGCAAATAAATGGATTATTACAGGAGCTAAATAACTGTTCACACCGGGGGCATCCATCTTCCATTGTCAACTCGGGGGTGCCGAGGTTTCACCGAGTTCCAAGTAGGAAATTCAGACTTCGGGGAACGTTTTAGTTGCAGTTTCCTACTCGGAACTTGGAAATTCCTACTTCTGACTACAACTTGAACGCACCACAAGCCAAAGCGTGTGCTTGTTGTGATGCTAATGAATACAGTTCGGACCTTCCTTAGAACTCTACATTGCTTTACAAATTTTTTTTTTCAACAACTTACAGGATGCAAAGCGACGAGGTAATGTATCTCTTTCTAGTTATGTAGCGGTAGTTTTTGATGTGTGACAACAAGCAGTTTTTGGAAAACTCATTATCGTAGTTTTGTAGCCGGCTATCTATTGCTACTTACAGCCCGGTGCTCTAAGACGTGTCTGAATAATATCAATTTGCTCTAGTTTTAATTGTCTTGTTCCCGAAATTGAGTATCCAGGCCAGTCCAGCCCTGTCCGACCCGACCGGAAGGCTAAGGAATAGCATTTATAGATAACCTATTTTGATGCTATAAAACTCATCTTAAAGTGTGTATTTCAATCAGGCATATATCAAAAAGTGAGACTTTTTTGTAATTACTTGGAAACTCCTCACAGTCCCCTTAAGGTACATATTTTTGTTATTTTTTTAATTAACTTCTCGGTTGTTGGACTTATTTATTTTAGTGTCTGTGTGTAAAAGCTCTGGTGAGTCTTTTTAAAAGGCTGAAGTTGCTGAAGTGTTTTGTGATGGCCCCATGATGTGTTCCAAAGAAGCACTTCTTGTTTCAATTAAAATGCAGCAAATTGAGTTTTAAAAAAAAGAATATTTCCCCCTCTGGCATCACCACATGCAGGTCATTTTGATTCCTCACTAAGCTTGTTTTTGTGTTGGCATACTGTGACATTTTGGACTGTCTCAGGTTTAAAGTGCAGCACATTTTTGTTATAAAGATTTCAGATGTTTCCCTCGACTTCACAGCTTGAAATCAGGGTGATGGTTGGTCCTGAAGTCAGACCAGTTAAGAAACTGCCTTAGACAAATGATGCAAAAGCTCATCATTAGGTAAATAAAGAATATCTTTGTCTTTCAGAAACCCAGAGTGGGGGCTCAGAGACATCTCCCTGCTCAGCTGTATAGCACAACAATACGGTTTATTCCTGGAGAAAATAGTAAGTGAGCAGCTCATGTACACATCCATCACACATGTAGCTCTAAATGTAAAAGGATCAAAATGCATTGAATGCCTTCATGTGCTTATTGGTTCACTAATGCGTGTAATTTAATGTTTTCTCTTATAGATAGACATGCCGGCAAACAACAAGTGTCTTCTGTTCAGGAAGGAGAGTTTGGTGTGAGGCAGCCCATCGAAGCAGGACGCTCCAAACGCCTTAACTTAGACTCAACGCTCAGTGCCAAAACAGTGCCAAAAATTCAACCACTGTTAGTGAATCATTTCCCTTACTGTAAAACACATCCACACAGTATGAGACAGTTCAGTCAGGACTGAAATTATGTAATCTCTTATACAATATGCTTCTGTACTACACACTGGAGTAAACTGAAAAGGCTCTAATTCATATGTTGTCTGTGTTGTATTTTAGCCTCGATAAGCTGAGCTCTCTTTTTATTTCTTCATTCGGTTCAGAGGCTGAAACTTAGAATGAGGCTGCAGAAGAGCTTCACAGAGGGAGATGTAATCAGCTGTGTGTAAGGTAATGTGCTGGCAAACTATAGCAAAAGCAAAATGTCAACACATGTCAACAAAATGATCCAAATACAAAGTAAACAACACAAGAAAACTGGACATTACTGAGCTGACAAAAGAGCTGAACAGCTATTGAATTTTGAGAGTACAATTTCTGCCACAACTATCATGAAAATGGAGTAATTAAGATAATAAAAGATCACGCCACATGACATATTGAATTATATCAGTATATTTCTATGTGTTTCCTATTTTTAATGTTTAAGTAACTTTAGTGATGTGCTTCATTTTTTCAGTTCTTATCATGAATCTTATTATGGAGGTAAAGTTTATATATTTACTCTGCTGTTGAAATACAGTTGTATCAAACTTTACTTGATACAAACTGTTCTCTCTGTTTGGCTGTGATTTAACATACAAAGTTTTAATTTATTTTATAAAATTAGATCCACAAAACATAAAAGCTACACTGCAAGGAATTTCACATGAATTTGCTGTGCTGTTGTATTCTGGAGAGTTTAGAGCCACGGAGTCAGAGTTTAAAAACAAGTGAAAGTTTTCTTATAATTTAAATCAGACTGATGTCGTCTGCACCCATCAGGGTCTTTTGTTGTTCCCGCTGTGGTCTTAAAATCCTGGGACAAACTAGAACTCTGAGGCATGCAAGGATTAAAATGTAAATTCTTTTTTTCAGAATAAACAAAACCCAGCAGAAAGTCATCCTGAATGGACTCAAACAACATGAAAATACAGCTTTTTTCTTTTTGTTTTTGTAGTTAAAGCATCATGGTGGTCCTGCAGTGCAAAACAGCAACAAGAATGAAGGTACATCATAACAAATCAGAAAAAAGAACAACAAATCAACTACCACATGAATGTTTAAAAAAGCATAGATTTCAAAAACAACTGCAAGTCTTTGAACAACTACAAAAAAACAAAAACACAACATGACAAAGTTGAAAATGCTACAAATCATAAAACAAAACAAATCAGAACACAAAACATTAAAAATTGGGGGAAAAAAAATCAAAAACACACTAGCATATACAAAAACAAATTTGATGATCAACTAAACAGCTTAAAAGAAGCAACAAATTAAAATAAAGGACAAAACACAACATATTAAAATTAAACCAACAAAATTTTTAAAGAAATTCAGAACAGAACAGTTTGAACAAAACAAAAATGTGGAACAAAACAATTAGGCAAACAATAAAAAACAAAAAATGAAAAACTAAAAGTACATAAATACGAAACAAATCACAAAACTGAACATAGAAAATTAAAATAAAACATACAAAAGATAAAACATTGCTAAACAATATACTAAAGATTAAAAACAAAGAAAATAACACAAATTATATAAGTAACAAAAAAAGGTAAAATCAAACAAAATAATGACAAATGACAGAACATAACAAATAGGACAACAAATCACAAAAGTGAAAGTCAAAATAACAAAAAATTAAACAAATACAATACAACTTGAAGCACTTAAAACTATTTACAGAACACAATAAAAACAGAAATAAAAAGATAACAGCAAATCAAACAAAACTCACAAAGCAAGGGCCACTTAAAATCAATGAAACAATTTTTAAACAATGAAAGTAGAAATAATTTTTTTGTTGTTTGCTATTTTATGTTTTGTGAGGTCTTTGTTGTATTTTATTCTTTGTTTTGTTTCAATTTGTTTAAGGTTTTTCATTCCTTTCATTTCCTATTTTGTTCTTTATTTTCATGTTTTGTGTTCATTTGTAGTAGTAGTTTGTTATTGCCTTACGTTTTTGTGTTCAACACAATAGCGTTGCCTTTATTTAGTTGTTTTGTTTTCTAAATTGTTCTGTTTTGGGTGTGATGCCACATCTTGTTTGTTATTTGTTGTCCAATTTGTTGATGTGTTTTGCACTTCAGGGCCACCATGAATATTTGAGCAGCAGTATGTCTGACTATAGAAATAAAAGTGTGCACTTTGTCCACCACTGTAATGTGATGTTCATTTTGTGTTAATCAGAAATTAGGCTAGTAGTTAAAGTCATGGAGTGGTAAAAACGCAATTTCTCTACTGAAGGAAGAAAAGATAATCAAACATTTAAAAAAAAAGACATTTTAGAAAGTCTCAACACATCTGGAATGTAGTAAAAATGTGTTGGTATGAAGATTATTGCTCTTTAAAATCATCAAAGCTTCAGGAGCTGTTTGAGGATGTTTTTGTAAAGTTAATAAATAGAAGTTTTCCACAGAGTGATGCTCCTCCTCAGAGCTGACCTGGTGGGCTCTAAAGTCTCAGTTCAGGGGCTCACTGCGCCTCACATGATTTTTTACCCAGAGCGTCTCGCAGCTTCCTGAGTCTGCGCTCAGTGATGGCTCTCACGTAGCTGTCTGACTGGACGATGGCCATGCCGTCCTGGACCACCCCCATCACCAGCAGAGGGTTCTCCTCCACCGTGATGTTGGGGCAGGGGCAGCTCCAGTCTATCTTTGCGATCGTCACCTCCAGGTGTTTGGTGTTGAAGAAGGTCAGGCCCA
This sequence comes from Scarus forsteni, assembly GCA_036419115.1. Taxonomy (NCBI): domain Eukaryota; kingdom Metazoa; phylum Chordata; class Actinopteri; order Labriformes; family Labridae; genus Scarus; species Scarus forsteni. The sequence continues at coordinate 6,558,701 of JAZDUH010000289.1, forward strand.
TCTTGTCATCTCTCAGGACCTCCTCCAGGCTAAAGCGGGCCAACCCAGAGTCCAGATCCTCCACCAGCTCCGTCAGACGCCCTACAATGGCAAAGTCACTCCGACACAGGCTTGGGACCATTTTCCCTTTCACCTTGCACACCCTACAGGGTTTCTTTTTGGCTTGTGGGCAGTTCGCCTCACACTCCTTCTTGGTGCGGAAGCTGTTTGCGTTCCCATGGCAGCCACCGTACACAAAGGCCTGGCACTTCTTCATGATGGAGTTCCAGGCCCAGCGTGGCTCCCAGGCCTTACACGGGCCCTGGACTGCAGGCAGGGCGCAGACCCCCATGCCCTCTCTCTGGCAGGACGCCTTACACTCCTCAAAAGTCTCAAATCTGTTGCGGCTGTCATCACACCCTCCATTGCTGAAGGCCATGCAGGAGCCCAGTTTGCTGTCATAATACCAGTCCACGTGACGCTCGCCGCTGCACACCCTCACGTCCACTTCAGCCAGGCAGTCTGCGGGTGAGAAGGGCCGCCCCATGGGCATCTCGGGGTCCTCAGAGAAGTCGTCCTCAGCCCGCCTAATGACTGACAGCGGGTAGTCCGCACGAAGAACTCCCACAGAGTTCCTTGCGATGCAGGTGTAGATACCTGTGTCCCACACCTGGGCGTTGTAAATCACAAGCTGGCCGATGTTGGTGATCACCACGTTGCCGTACATCTGATCAGGCCTCATGACCAGACGCTCGCGCCGCTCGCTCTGCTTCTCCCAGGTCACATCAGGTCTGGGGACTCCAATGATATCACAGTGGAAGCTGACCGTGCCTCCGACATAGATGGACTGGTGGTGAGGGTTGGAGTACAGTGTGGGGGGCAGAGGGTCCTCTTGGGATGATGTTGGAGTGGGGTTGGCTGTGGTGTCCTGTGGCAGCGGGCTGGTGTTCGGCCCTGCCAGGTAGAAACGGCAGGTGACCACAGTCAAGGTGACCCCCCTGATGCAGGCCTCCGCGTCCATGTAGCAGCGGTTGAAGTAGGTGAGGCCGTCTGAGGCGCAGGTGAAGTTGGGCTCTTTCTCACAGCGGTCCTGGCACTTGCAGATGGGCTGCCCATCCCAGATGTCACACACCGCTCCCTGCTGGCTGCAGATGAAGCCCTCACAGGTGGCTGTAGAGGCGGGGGCATCACTTCCTCTCTCTCCACCCTGGCCGTCCGGCTGGGCAGGGGTGCCATCGGAGAAACGAGCAGCCACACAGCTGTTGAGGCCACACACGTTGGTGCAGCATTTCTCAAAGCCTGCACAGTCCTGCACAGACAGAAGGAGCACATAAAAACAGCACTGAGCTTAAAAAGAGAGCAAGATGGATGAAAATTCACTCAAGAGGTGAGAAGATGAGTAAATTTACCTCGTCGACGTTACATTCCCTCTCGCAGGTGCTTTGCGCATCAACCCACAGATGGGAATTCAGCTTATTGGGACAAAATCCTTCGTGTTCAACCTTTGCTCCTGCCACACTAGCACTTAAGGAAAGTCCTGGAAGTTCGCAAACGCAGATCATCAAGAAATACGCACGCACCCATCCTGATACAGCTTTGCTTGTTTTGGTCTGATCGTGCCAAATTTGGCTCTTTTTCCATCTATCCTCCGACAGTTTTAGAGGGTATTTATACATCATTAATCTTTTGCACGGGTCGCCAACAGAGTAAATCCATCCCTCCTGTAGGTACTTAACTGTGCAACAGGAAGAAAGTCGATTTACGCACAAAGTCGTCCTTTTTGTGCGTAAACATTGAACGTATCCGTTTGTAGTGCACCGAGATAAGAGTTGTGTTAATCCAAAAGATAAGAAAAGTCGTGTGCTGATCCTCGGGATAAAATATCTATTAAAATGACTAAAATGTCCCGGAGTTTTCGGACGTATTCCTCTTGGTAATCAAAACAAAACATCCAGCGCCAAAGGCAAAAGTTTCCCCGAGCTGTGAAATAAGCGAACGAAAGTGCACAATGAGAGGGACGCAACATCAGCCTTTCAGAATGTGAATAGAGGTGGAAAGGGCAGCCCCTCTGACCGCCCCCATGCTCGTGCAGAGTCTGAAACTCTTATGAAGCAGCACCATGCACCAAGCAACTGGACAAACATTGTAAAAACATCAAAGAAAACGAGGGACTGTGCTGGCAAGCTGTCTCAACAACATTACGCACGGTGCTGCTCGTTCCGGTGAGAAATCCAACGTTTAATGTGTCCAGACAGAATTTATAGAGGTGCTGTCCATAAATAGGGCAATGAGCTCTTTTATTACGTGGATGTTGATGCTGCTGCTTAAGATCAGATTTTCCGTTGTAGCTGCGCGTTTTTAAGTGCTTTACGCACGTCAACACTTGTGCGCATACTTGTTTTCGTCACCAATTGAAGGGCTAATTGAGAACAGTTGACAGGAGCGCAGAGCGTGAAACACAAACACGGGGCGTGCCAAATTACGTCTAGAAAAACATGTTGTTTACGTCCGTCTTGTCTAGACGTCCCTCAATTTACCACCGTCCCTCATTCACACGGAGCTCAGAGATGCCACGGTCAGGTGGGAAGGCGTAAAGCGCCGCATTTTCAATAGTGTGCGACTCATCTTTGTCCTCATGCAGCTCCGAGGCGATGAGAAGCAGCAGCCCTCATCTTTTCATGCGAGCTGACCCGGCAACCTTTGGGTGACTTTTGACCGCGCTGCATTCAGGCGCTGCGCCAACGTGCCGGTGATCCAAAAACTGGCCAATACCGAGAGAGCAGCTAATCAATTCAGCGCCCCCCACACACACCGGTTTTATAACACTCGAGCACCGGCGGCCCCAGGCTGGACAAAGGGTACAAAATATTCCCACAATGACCTTGATGAATGTTTGTAGGAAAATGACCCTGCAGCCCAGCACAGAGATCCTTAAAGTTTGATCCTCTGCCTCCAGAGCTGACCCTGTGTCCAAACAGCACCACAGAGAGCGTTAATGATCACCATCAGCTCTGTTAGGCCAGAGGGTCTCAACTGGTGGGTCAGGACCCAAAAGTGGGTCAATGAGTTCTTAGTGGGTCGACAAATATACTTATAAAGAATTAACTAGAAAAGCACACAGAGAGCGCAGAGCTTCACCAAGCAGTCAGTCACAGCAGTGACTTTTCCACAACCTCCTGTAAACGAAACAAGATACAAGATCCAGACCAAACTCAGCACAGACATGGAGGTTATATCCTGTATGAGCACAATAAGTTTTAGGAACATTCCTTTATATTTTGATCTTGTTAATGTCATCAATGGGACTAAAGCTCAAGGTTTTTTTGTGATGTCAATCTGGATCAGATCCAGATTAAATTAACCTTGACGATAAAGACATGGACCCCAAATTATCCTGTGAAATTGGAAGCAAATCTGCTAAAAACAAACAAAAAAGCAGAGATATTTTTTTCCTTTTTAATTCTGCCCAGTGTTAAGGTATGGAATTTTTTTAAATTTTGGAATTTTTGCTTCCAGACATATAATAGACCATGAAAACTTTTTGGCTTCTTCCTTGGACCTAGCCACAGCTCTGGTACAATTTTCATGCAAATGAATCAAGCAATTGTTTGGTTATCTTGCTAACAAACACATAAACAAACAAACACAGACAAAAGAAACCTTGGTTTTTAAATTTACCCATGCATGATAAGAAGGTGCATTAAAATTGTACATTTGTGTAATTTGCTGATATTCCAAATACTGTATATGTGAGGCTGATAAATCGGCTGTACATATCTGCAAAAATTTCAATATCAGCTGATACTGATACTTAACTTTTT